>SJOL01005051.1:191076-282877 GCA_004794785.1 Opisthorchis felineus | reverse complement strand
CTCACACCGAATTACTTGGAAGCCACCTACCACAAGACAGTCTTGAACTCAATTGGACCATATGGCTATCAGTTACAGATAGAGAGCCTCAGTTAAGGACTGTCGTTCCTTCTGGGGTACGCAACTTGACTCTGATCATGCTACTGTGCTATTGCGGCTATCACTTCGCATTCCGCCAAAATTCCGCCAGCCAAAAGGCAGTAGCTCCGTTCATCAACTTCGACAAGTTTCAGTAGCTGAAGAGTATCGAGCTGATCTGACTAGAAAGCTACTGGAAACGCACAGTCATGTGGAAGACGAAGATTGCTCGAAGGATGAGTGGAGGCGAGTTAAAGTAGCAATACTCCCAGATTTCAGAACTGTTTGTCCAGCCCATCTGATTTGACTCAATGAACACTGGATATCTTCGAGATCAGCAGATCTTATTGCTACCAGAAAGGCTATACCAGCAACTAGCGACTATGATGGCGCACGCAGATCCCTCAAACACCGGATAATCAGGAGCTTGAAGAATGATAGAGAACGCTGGTGGATTTTGAAGGCCCAGGAGATGGAGAAGGTTTTCTTTGCGGGCAACAGCCGCGCCCTATTTCAGCTGATTTGATCAACCGGTCAACAGAAAACAAGTGTCAGCGAGACGATGTGCGAAAAACCCGGAGCGCGAATTTACTAACCGGAAGGTCCGTGGCTCGAACCCGACCTCTGCTTCTCGACTTCCCTGTCTAGGCTTCGGCAACCTGGCAGTATTCCAGCTCTCGTGCTTCCTTCGGGCGGCGTGGCAGCTAGGCACCGAAAGGGTGTTACGGCCGAACGATGATCTTTATTTTTATTATCCTTCACTCTCCCAATTGTTGTCTTGAGCGATGGTCTGAGCACTTCAAAGAACATTTCAGCTGGTCTCATTCGACACAACTGGAAGAACCCATTGGGCCTGAATGACATCGACTCCAGCCTTCAACAACCGAAATCCAGCTTGTGACATCAATCCTCCAACGCGACAAGGCGCCTGAGGGATGTGTATGCAAATTCATGTGGATGTGTGGGATTATACGGCAAGCTTTCGCCTGAGTTCGCCAATTCCAGTGGTGTAAGACAAGACTGTCAACTTTGTCGTTGTGTTGCTTGAAATTTCCCTGCCTGGCTCTGCAACCTCCGGGGTTGAAATGATCCCGGGACTTTCGCTCACAGACATTGAGTATGTTGGTGATATTGCTCTCCTTGGTTCAGATTCTTCAAAAATGCAAACCATTTTAAATAACCTAAATAACTCTGTCGCATGGTTTGGCATGCGATTCACACCTGCAAAGTGTAAAGTGCTGCTACAAGACTGGGTGGGATCAAACCCACACCTCATGCTTGCAGGCGAGCCAATCGACGTAGTTGATAAATTTGTTTAACTAGGCCGTTGTATAAGTTCCGTTGAACTGGCTGGATGTGAGACTACTTCCCGGATCGGAAAGGCCAGGGCAGCTTTTGCGAACCTCCGATACCTATGGCCTCGACATGACCTCAGTTTGTCTGTCAAGGGCAGAGTTTACACTGCGGCGGTGCGATCTATACCGCTTTATGGATCAGAGACGTGGTCTCTACGCGCAGAGGACATACGAAAGATGTCATTGTTTGACCAACGGTGTCTCCGAAGCATTGGTCAGGTCTGGTCGGAGCATCGGATTAGTAATGTTCAGGTACGCCAGATGGTTCTGGGAAGAAGGGAGCTCTCTCGCGATAGGTTACGCTGGTTACGCTTAGATGCTTGGATGTACTTCCTACACTCTTCCACTTCCAGGTGATCGAAACTGTAGCACATGGAACCAATGTGCCTATGGTACACGGTTTATAGTTGATAAATTGAATTGAATTGAAATTGCCTACTTGCTCGAACGACGACCCAGTAACTGTCCTGGTTATGTCGACCGATTGACCCCAGCCTGTCTAGATTCCTGGGTTAAGTAGTGTCATAGACAACTGAAACCAGATGGATAATTTTTGAGTAGTTTTAGATGGCTGTGAGTCCAGTGCTTCCTTGTTTGGTGTGAACTCCTCGGAATGACTGCACCAGGACGAGTGGAGTACTGTTCAAACGAGAGTGATGTGAAATCCTGCTGTGAGGATTACAGTACTACGTACATCGGAGAGACGCGGAGGCAGCTGAAAGGAGGAATCACAGAACCAAACGGCTTGCACGCTCTCCACCCTGAATTTTCGCGATACTGAATAAGTGTCAGCCCATTCAAAAATATATGTCAATACACGCAGAACGGTGCTGTGTGGGAGCTTTGGTAATTTATGCGTCTCTGCCTGTGTGAAGTGGAACGATGGTCACTCCCGATCCGCTGTGTGTGGGTTAATGTACATCAGCGAGTAGCGTGGCTTGTTCATCTCAGCTTGAACTCACCGATGGGACTCTCATCTTGGCCATTAAAACTACCCTCTCGAATATCGACCTGACACTGGTAGTGGTTAGTATACTTATTTTTCTATTTTTTTGGTCTCGATTATTCTGTTCCTGATGAAGATAACCTGCGGTGATGGAATCGTTGGGCCGCAAAACTCTGCTCTTACACGTGTGCACTCCCACCAGTAGTCAACCCATTGGAGACTAAGAGAGGTCCCCTGAGACCGACGCGTCGTCTTCCAGTTTCCAAGAGAGAACTAATTGGTGTTTCCCATCATCTGGAACTGGTATTGCTTGCTTTACCTGCTTTACCTGAACGAACGGTTAAAATAGCCAACATGGTATCCATCAGACACTTTTCTTGAATCACGACAACTGCTTTATTCAGTGCATTGAATGCTACCAATTCTACTCGTTTTCCAAATGAACTTGATTCACTTTCAGTGCCGTTGCATGAGTTGCAAGTGAGCATAGGACGCCTCATCATTCGAACTGGAAGTCCAGATGGTGGTGAGGTTTGTGGGATGGAACCTGGACGAGGAACAGTCTCATGGCATTTTGACAGTAGCAAAACAACCAGGACTGTGTTCAAACACGACATTTTATTGGCCCCCAAAATTTCACTTCATTTGCCCGAACATGGGCTTATTCCCCTTCCAAGGAGCCATTTCCAGCTGTATCGTCTTCAGGGTTAGCTGTGTTGTATTCATGCCGTATAAGAGTGTACTCATTGGATACCGTTCAAATCGACTCAGAGAATCACCTGTTAGCCGGTAAAACCTGATGAATGCAGAAACCAGGCGAGACGCAGAGTTCAGTCTGACCCGAGAATCAGAAACTCGCTGGAGTGTCCGACAGTCGAATAGTCGAAGGCTGGGCCTTATTCATTTCGAAGTTGAGAACAAAATCCGGCAACATTGGGGTATCGTGCGCGATATGGAGCGTAAGTGAACGAATATAGATGTACAGTGCCATGCACTTCTATAGGAGATTAGGGAAAAGTCCAAGTTCTGATGGAATCACTTTAAATGGTGACGATTAACTAGCGTGGTGGCACTCAGACCCTAGTCTGTTCGGTGCACACAAGTTGTTAGTTGACACCGTAGCTACATTCTCTGTAGTCTCCACGTCCACTCAGATGTATGGGGTATCTCCAGACAGTCAGTTTAATGGCATGATGGACATGGTGATTCATGACAAACCTTGAATTAAAGTGTAAGCTGTGTATTGATGCACTAGGTGCTTTCGTTTGGAAAGTAGTTGGCAGTAAAATCATCCATGTTTTTTGGTTTCTTATGGAAGGAAATGACAAGTAGACTCCTTATTTAGCACAACAGCGTGACCTCAGAGCATGTTGAAGGAATCAAGAATAATGATAGGTTCTGGAAAGAAAATGGTAGAGGACCTGAGGCAGCGAAGACTGTGGGTTTGCTCTAATGGATAAACACAAGATTTCGGCTGTCAAGACCGAACCGCCCATAGGGGTAGCTGCCAATGTATTCGTGTGGTTTAGGTAATGGGCGTGTGGCCGGAGTGTGCGTGATGCATAGCAACTTAAAGGAGGCTCAGTTGCATCTTTTAGATGTATTCCGTTATACCTTCACTGTAGTGTCGTCCCTTCTTAACAACCTTTGCGAGGATGATCATCAAGAGCGCTGATAAATTGTCACTGCAGTCAAGATTGCATTTTTGCAAGATGTCACAGATTTTCGGCAGTTTAACCTATCGCCATAAGAAACGGAGGATAATTTTGCGAACAGTTTTTGCTTCTCCAAGGTGACATTTCTCTTCGAAAAGCCTAAGAGTGCCCAGTAATATTCTCTTGGGTAGAATTTCGAGAATAAGGCAACCTTTCGTTGAGAGGAACAGCTGCTTGTTCAGGAGCTTGTTTGATGCTTGTCAAGCACAATTGTCTCCTAAGATAGGATAACCAATATAACCAGAGTTTAGTTCGCCTGACTTTTACTCCTGGAGTCATTTGAAATTAATAGTTTTTGTCCACTTGTGCTAGACTCCCTCTTGATAGGGCCACATCGAGGCATTATCTCGTGGAACACTAAACGTCTTGGTTGCACTTCATGGTGCATTCGGATACTGTGCTCAACCTCAGCATAATTTCGTTTCCTGCCGTGACGCTGTTTAGAGGAGCGGTAGTTCACTGCAACGGGGGATATAAGTTTCCCAAGCATTCTCAACCAATTTATGTTTCGGAGATATGTGAGGGATCGGAGTTTTTGTTACGCTACCGATTGTTCCGCTAATTTTAGGCGGTTGCTCACTTCCAGGTGGTTGGCTCATTTCGAGTTTCAATAGAAAATTTATAGAAAACGTTATATTCTTGTTCATCTCATATCACCTGCTTCGAGACCATCAACTGAGGAATTGATCTCGGGATTTGGCAACAGAAAGCGAGTATTTTCGGCTCATTTTACTATTCTCCTAGAGCGGATCGTAAATTTTCAATTCGACTTTCAATAAGTTGTGCCTGAGTCGTGCTAGACCACCGGTTTGTATAATCGTCATTTGGTTGACGACTATTTTCACTAGGCAGCCAGTGAAATTGTTCTTGAGACTGTTTTTCCTTTCTTAGGATAGTGTAATTCATGCATAATCTTCCTTGTTCCACATACACTAGACAACAGCGACAACAACAGTAACAACAACAAACAGTACTTCACCCGGTGATACTGAATCGCGCTCTAATCACGAGCCTTCAATTCAGCGAACTGGTTGTGCACTTTCCACGCTAACCCAAGCGCCATCCAGTCTGGTAGACAGTTCTCAAACTCCTAAGTACATAGCTGCCGCCGATGCTGGAAAATCCGTTTCGTGCCAATATCAAACTGCTCAGCGCCCTCCCGGACTTTCTGTGCAAGTTTCGTCGTCTCTTGGAAAGCCTACTAGCGTAAGCGAGGGACCTATCGCTCCGGCTATCACCGAGCGTGATAATATGGACATGGACGCCAACTTATCGTCAGTTTCCTCTGATTTGAATTCGGTGAGTTTTTTTACCCAGCTATGGATATTTCTTCACGTGGTCTACTGGAAACCTTCACACCCTTACAACTTAAGCAGCCCCAGGTGCTATCCTCTTATGGTGAAACCATTTGTGGTAGTTAAGTTTGGAATTGAGGCCCTGTTGGTAGGTGAGTATTCGAACACAGTTCTTGTACTTTCTTCGACTAACATTCGAGTGTATATCATTAGTTGATCCTACTTGAACATGTCCCTTTTTTCTCCTATCGCATGTGGTCTACTTCGATGAACTGTAGAAAGCGGCGTTGTTGTAGGATTCACTTTATTTGGGTCTCTTATAACATGTTGCTTAACATGTTTACCGCACCTTCTGGCTTCCTAGCCAGAAGGTAGACTGTGAATCGTGACAAGATTCGGTGCTCCGAATTATGTAATAAGATGCTATCCGAACTTGACAGATACTTTCGGCATCGAAAGATTGGCCTCATCAGGTGGTAGGGTCATCACGTAGTACCAAGCAGCCAATGACCATGTTTTCTCCAGGCGCACATGTTTTGGTGGACTAGTTGTTTAGGGTTGGTTTCTTTTTCATATTCTTATCATCTTTAGTAACTTATGGAATGTAACCAGCTGATTTACCGAAGAAGAGTAAACTTTACTGAAAACCAGCTGGCGTACCTCAGCATTACTTACCAGACGCACGCAATGCTTTGGAGGCGCCTGTGGTCAAATACATGGAGTCTTCGAAGATCTTCTGTAGACAGAGATCATGTTTCTGATCCATATAGAAGGACTGATTGATCCGCAAGAGTGTGCACTCTACCCTTGACAGTCAAGCTAATGTCGCGTTGGCGCAACAAATGTCGGGGTTTGGCAGACATTGTCCCTACCTGCCCGATTAAGGAAATGTTTTCATCCTTCGTAAGTATGTCGGGACTTATGCAGCCGTCGAGACAAACGAACTTGTCTATCACGTTGATCAGTTTATCTGCAAGCATGAGGTTTGAGTTTCCCCCCACCCAGTCCTGCAGATATTATTGGGTTACGGAGACGCCTTGCAGGTGAATGATCCTGCTTCAACCGGCGTGTTCTAGAGGAAGGGAATGGCTACACATGACAACACAATGGTATGGTCAGTGTCAGTTTGTGTACTCCCGGGGTGAACGATAATCTTTTACTTGAAACTCTCCCTCGGTAGCTTCTTCCAAACAACTTCAAGACTGGTTTGCAGTCGGTGACCTCCAATTCACACGGTGTGAGCGCTTGTGTTGGAAGTGTGAGCTGGTCAGAAACAAATGACGTTCAGTACACAAGTGAAGAAGTTGTTCTCCGTTATCTATGTAACACGCGTCAACCTGAGTTGACTGCCGAGATGGGCTCTATCAGGACTTAGTCGGACCACCTGGGCATTCACATCACCCGCCGTACGATACCTGTACTTCCTATTGACCTAAGCAACCGTAACAAGTCTCAATAAGAGCTACCTTTCTCACCCTCAGAGCTGCCGTCTGTCGGAGCTGATACAACAAATAAACACTACTGACTGGGTCGAGATGCAGTCATCCTAATTTAGGCAGCCAACCATACAGGAATCCAGTCCAGTAAAGCTCGTTCAACCCTGCGGTCAAGCACAAATTCTACGCCCTAAATGTCGTGAGGCATTGCATCAGGATCACCAGACACCCAAAGTGTAAAGTGCGAGAAATCTGGATCCGTCCCGAACGGTTTGAGTTGTGCGACCGAGCTAAGGTCTTGTATGCGTGTTTCGGAAACAACATACATTGACCGGAAGAGAGGACATGGTTTGAGCAAGAGATGCCTGTTGTCCAGTCCGAGGCATCACGGAAATAGAAGGCCGGAACATGATGCAGATCATCTGAATTTAATAAGGGCTTATTTTCGTTTAGTTTATGGGGTTACGGTTAGGTGATTGGCAGCTAAATGAATGAGAAAGATCTAGTTGAAGGACGCATGGGGAAAGGAATGAAGTGCTGCGACGGCGTATAGTACCTGATTAGAGAACAAAGTACACTCAATGCAAGGGATAATATATAGTCCTTGGGCGGAAGTCCAACCCGCGATATCTAGGATGATACTTCCCGGTTGCGCATACCAAAGGATGCTTAGTTGAGGTACCTAACCTTGAACCATTGACTCAAAAATCTGACCCACGTAGTGGGAGGATGTAGGGTTTTGTTCGGTAATCCTTCCCCTAGCCTCTGAAGCAAACGTCTGAGCCCCGAAGCAGCGGTTGTTAAAGTTTTATTGGGCGACCTATCTCGGAGCCAATGACTCTATAACCTGACCAGCTTGGCAGCAGGGGGCTGGCGTGGCTTGAGGGTACAGGAAATAAGGCATACGTGTCCCACTCCTGACGCTGCTACGGGTAGCAGATGCGTTCGGAGCTACGTAGGGCTCTTGGCAAGGTTTGTTTTTCGACCGTATTAAATAATTCACTGGTGGTCACGGTCAATCAGTGCGTGCGGTCTTTGCATTTGGCCTTTTCTAACCCGTCCTTCCCCGGTGAAAGGCAGCATCACTGATTCCACAAATATGGAAATACTGGTTGCATGGGGGAAACACAGTACTGTTCACATACGTCTGTCCTAGTGAACAGCACGATTTTCCTGCCGACCACCTCGTAATACAATTTCTGGCAGTACGTGAACTCTGCTGTCCATCGGACTGGCTCCCGTTGACCTCCTTGGCATCGTTGATCCCTGAGGAACTCAATTCCAAGCAATGTAGCTGTCGGTATCACTACACCACTGAGGCCCGACCACCACGACAAAGTGACAGCTTTGGGTTCAGATGAATGTGTGTAGAATGCAAATGGCGGACTGATTATACTTACTTTACGTACTTCAGCAAGGAACTATTAAATTAAAGGCGAGTTGAATGCAGTGTGATGTGATCTGAGGCCTTGCGTCAACACCGTTTCGAGATCTGGTTTGGTGTATAAGTATATGGATAAATAAAGCCGCTTCTTATTTTTCACGTGTGGTGTTATTCTCCTTTCGGATGGTATATCGCATATAATGTAATTTATTAAAATATCTGATCATTTGTTTGCGATTCCGAGCCACCTCCTCCTATTAGACTGTATTGAATGATACAGTGAGTGTGCGCCTGGTGTAGACCTATCACTATGGTTGTACTGAGGTCACCGATATTCTGATGAAATCTTACAGCTACGATTAGATTATTCCACCCCCGCATTGCTCAAATGGTATGGCATGGCATTTACATATGTTGTTTAATTTGATGCTTGACTTTCGTTTGGAAATATCGTTTGCGAGTCAAAAACACTCTCGAATTGAAGTAGCCACTCCAATCATATCGTTTGATCTGAATCCGTAGAACTGCTCGCCCATGTTATCCATGTTAAGTAGCCTCCAAGTTCAGTAGGTGGGTTCAGTCAATTTTTCAATTTCCATAATACTACATTCGTGTCCTTACCACTAAAAGCTGATCACACACAGTTCTTGATAAATCATATCGCGAAGAAACCAAGTTGTTTGTGCGGCTTATGTTCCGCGCTCTCAAAGTCATCCGCCATGGAAATGTAACATCACAGAAATTTGGTGACCTTTCTTAAAAAACCCTTTTGCGTAGAAAATATATTTGGATTCTCCAAATCACATTTACTTCCATGGTTCAGAGGGAACAAGGAACAGTGGAAACTGAAAAAATGTGGTTCAGCGAGCGTTTACTTTTTTTTAAACTTGCTTACGCATCATTTGCAAGCACGTGCCTGCTGTATTGTGCCAAATGAATGGAATGTTCAATCGATTGGGGTTTTCTAATCTCCCAGTTGCTTATGATTGGAAGTGTAAAGTGTGGCTGGAGTATTTAAGTTGACTCCGAAAGAAGTGTTGAGTGACCACCCGGGATAAATGAAGCTTTGGGTTTGGTAGTAATGCTTGTGTGCGGGCGCCGAACGATAAGGATGGCAAAGTCATCACAACCTCCCGAATGTAAATGAAGACATGTTGGTTTTGGAGTGGGACTATAATCTACACCCAAAAGCACGATCCCAACTACAAATGCGCCTAGCTGCACACATTCTACGACCCAGTACACAGCGGGTCGTCGAGTTCTAGTATACTAAGTGGTATCGAAACTAGTTCATCAAATGCAATTTTGATTGTGGAAAATGTAGTACTGTTCGTGAAATTTCCTCTGAGGAATTGTAGCCAAACACCTGTCGAAATTTTCCTTAAGAATCTCGCTACTGATCCGCTACTCAATACTTTCAAATCAAATAGCCCTGTTCAATTAGTTAGCACTTTTTTACTACCCCAAGTAGTTCCAGTGCACTCTTGAAGCCTCCTTATTGCGATGGCTTCCCAGAATTTTGCCTCGTGGTTTTTCATTTGTTTTTGCCAACTTTTTTGCCTGTTGAAGTCACGTCACCCAGTCTCCTTCAGGAAGCTTTTTCTGATGTACAACTCCGATCACGCCGCCATATTTACCGACCTGATGCATTGCATTCCGTCAGGTTAACCTGAGTCGACGAAGGATAAGTCGTTCACCACTTATTAGTGGTTTTCGATGTTTCAGCACCATAGATTTCTGTTGCTTGGCTGTTGATCAGGTGGCTTGGCAGGTTGCTTGCAGACGTTTCGTTACCATTCGTGGAGACATCATCACTATGCGCTTGGGTCGGTCGGATCGACAGATCAACTGCCACTTGTTCAATGGCCAATTAACTTATCTGAGCTACCATTACCAGTCCTTTGTTGACTTTGTGGTTCTTATGATTAGGTGAGTGGAGCGTGTTAAACTTCGAGGGTACCACGGTGAATCACCCGTGTTGTCTCTCGCACATAGAAGTGAACGTTGTGTATCGTCGGACTAGGCTACTGTCGTTGTTGCGAGGATCGTTCTTTCATGCCGTCATGCGGAAATCTCTTTCTGATGATGGTGGAGAACTGATGAATAACGAAAGCTCACAGAACAGAGTTTTTTATAGAAAAGGAAACAGTCGCACCAACCGCAGGTCAGAATAATCTGGATATCAGTTAAGCAACCGCTGAAAAAGACGGATTGTAAATTCGTTAGCAGTTTTGTCATCTAGGTATATCGACAACACTTGTATGGTTATTTGCCAAACAGGATTCGATTCGCAAATACAAGTTCAACACCAGACTTCTATAGGACACCGAATGGCGAAAAAATAGGCATCAGAGCGCCTGCATGGTACGCTTCTCAAAGCTGGCCTCAAGTTTAGCAGTCATCTTTGTGGCACTCATGCTATTCTGCCAATCCAAGTGATACGGCCTCGCCAAAAGTCTGCTTTTTGAAGCGTATTCATATGAGCTTGCTGCGGTGAAAGTTCCGGAGTGAGTGATGTTAACAAAACAATGGGCAGTATTCATGTGACAAATAGTATAAACAAATGGGCTCAGGGGAAACATGCCTAGCACACGCGCACATTACGAGTAGTGTACTAGTAGTGGTGACCTTTGAGGCCGACCGCCCGCAGTCCAGCTGTCAGTTTATGGATCCCCCTCTGATAAGGCTGGCTGTAGGTAGATTTCGATGTTGAAGCGGAAACCGGGTGGAGAAAAGTTGTTCTAGGGAATGGCTTCCGTTGTAAGCAAAATTTAGGCGATTTATCGAAAGGAGCACAGTTTGAATAACGGTAGGAACTATGGATGCTGTGAGAGTCATACGACGAAACTTAGGTTAGGTTCACTTCACTCGTTGGTTCTGTTGGTTATACTGAACGGTTTTGGAACAGGGAACTTGACTATGAAGTTGATCACTTCATGAATTACGCGATAAGATCACGTATTTTGTATTCTAGTGTACCCTCTACCTCGGGAAGCCCCTTTTGCCCAGCCAATTACAGGGACCGCCCGAAGTGAGTAGTCAATGAAGCGGCGACACTACACGAAAGCTCTGACTAGCCAGGAATAATGACTAATGCATGGAATTGACTCCGACACGGCCTCATTCGGACGTATTCTTCCCTCCGGTCGATAGCAGGTGTTTTTGCCTCGGACACTGGAACGATCTGTCATGTGACTGAACGATCAAATAATCGGAGGATTAGTGCGTTAATCACCCTGTACTGGGACATTGTCTCTGTGATTATTTTCGATTGCCCTGGTAGTGTTTTAGTTGATTTGTTAAGGTTACAGTCAACCCCAAAACATCTAGCGAAGTTCTGAGGTGTGGAACTCCTTGACTTAGCATTTCACAATTCATAAGTAATTTATATCGCATCGCTTCTCTCTCTTCACATTGAGGACGCAGGATTAGACTGATTTATCCGGAAACCGGAGGCAGCCAAAGTTTCGGAGATGAGCCCTGTTGAATTTGGGTGATTCGGCTGACGAACTAGCCATGTTATCTAGTATCGGTAGACCAACTGTGACAGGTCTGTCGGCAGCTGATATGGTACGTTTGTGGTGCTCCATTAACGGACAAAGAAGCTTAGTGTAAAAACCGAAGAGCATTATTTTGGAGTGTGCAGGTGAAGTCCAACTACAGGTTTCTTATAGGTGTACACTCAACTTGCACACCCACATTTTGCTATTTCCCATTTCTGTCTAGCCGATGGAGTCCTGTTTTGCCAACATCCTCGAGGAGCATGGAAATGACAGTATTGATTTGAACAGCATCACTCCGTCAATCCAGTTTTCCACCCCAGTGAGTTTTTCATAGTTGTCTCTGGGCTACCAGACGAAATCGCAGATTTTTAAACTGTTCTTGAAGGTATTTGGTTATAGAGTTTCGAGTGGCACGTTTTCTGGGAAGCTTTACTCTGTACGCTAAAGTTGTGGTTTTCGGAATGGTCTATTGACTATAGTTTTTTTCTGATGTCCAAGTGAGTACTACTGTCCAAGCCTTTAGGAACTTGATATTCGCTACTGCAAGCTCCTGGTCCGGTTTGCCGTTATGTGTTCGTGTTCACTGTTACCCCAAACTTGGTTTTAAATGCATTATAATAGATTTCACCGTTCTTTAGTGAGCTGTATTGTTTACTGATTTTACTATTCAACGTATTCCATGTGTCCGAAGCCCAAGACTGTGGTTCCCTCATGTGGTACGCCACTGATGCCCCTGACTTGGGCTGCCGGTTGTGACTCTAGATCACGATGGTGTCCAGTACTGACGTGTATTCCTTGGTCTGGCGCACATTCTGTCTTGTGGACCGATCTGCAGATAGTTACACGCGGCGAACCTTTCTGTTCATTGTGGCTGCGTTACTCACACTTCGAATTTAACCGTCTTCAGCCATCTTGTCATCTAGCCACGGCCGCTGAATAATTCGCCTGCTTACAAGGGTAACTGGGACGTCGTGCTACTCATAGTTGAGGTTCACAGGCTAGCTGTGTCCATACAACCAGCTCTGAGTTCGGGATGATCAAACATACACCAGAACAATATGTGAATGACATTCTGCAACGGCTGCAACCTCTAGTAAATTTAGTGGAGATGCTGTGTTCGGCAGCAGGGACTGAATTTAAATACCGTTCCCCATTTTGGTGTTTCTGAACGTCACTCTGTTCGCATGATTGATGCGAGATCATTTACCTGCTCCTCAATGTCTCAGGAAAACTAGACCAGTCCCATTCCTTTGCACCTTTATTCGTTGTTGGAGGAAGCCGCCCTAGTCACAAGTTGATTTTGCTCCGGCAGTCAATCCACGTAGTCGCGTTGCTTAATTCAGTCGACAACAGCATTTCACCCTTGTTTCCACTGAACTGCCTTCCGGGATCTGTCTAACGACAGCCGCCATACAGTTCAACCATCCTGGATTTTTTTAATATGTCGGCTCTTTTGCGAGTTTGGTTGTTCGATCAGTGGTTTTTCTCCTCCGGTGTACTGACACAGAGTAAACTTTTGGGAACCGGCAGCAGTGAGCCATCTGGACGTAAGCTTTCTATTCCATGGACGTTGTCACCCGCTTTAGATCAGGTTAACCGGGTGGCACGTAGCAGAGTAGCGAAGTCTGGGTCACCGCATGTTTGTGTTCAGGTTCCGTGGCCAACCAAAATGTCCGCTTGTGTGAATAGTGTTTTGTTAACACGTTTGCTATGCATTGATCACCGGTATGTTGTGTATCAAGCATACTAGCCTGTCTGGGTTTTACTCGCAATTATGGTCAAGGCCGTTCAATGTTTGTCTCGAGGAATCAGCCATGATTTCTTAACTCTAAGCTTGAACTTGTTCGGGCTGACAGATTGTTAGTGTAGAGTCGCTGAACCTCAACACCGTAACTTATGACTGAGGGACAAACACGATCAATCGTTTGTCTTTTCACGGCAAAGTGACGGGCTTGAACTAAATACCTTCAATCTTAGGAGCGTTAATTTGAAGTAAAATATTGATTTTCATACGGTTTTTCGCTAACTAACGCGTAAGACTTCCATAAAGTCGCCAATTTCACACACGCGTATGGGCTCAGGAGCACCTACTTACGTTATGCCCTCTTGCACTGTGTTCCAAGGTTTAGTAGAACTCGAATTGAGTGATCCAAATTGTGGATAAGCTACTCCAGACGAGCGATCTCATCCATTACATCGTCGAAAATTCACTCTTTCGACGTCACAATGGTTTCGTTCAGTAAATATATTAGAATTATCGTAACACTGTTTGACTGCTTTCCTCTTTTGGTTGACTACTCACCTTTCTTAAATTCTGTTATACAATTATACGGCAGATAGGTAATTCAGGTTTTTCGGTACCAACGCATCTAGTGGCTACCGTCGTCTCTTTGCTCCTGCTAAACACTCTGCTCACAATTAGATTTCCTGTGCTTGCTTTTTGTGAATGGTCGTGTCGGGGTTAGTTAGGACTGAGTGCTAACACAGTCTGTATCCATTCGTCTGGTGGACTAAATACTTATCCGCCGCAATTTATATACACTCGTAGGCCGCCTCATTTGATTTCTGTCATTCAAGCATTCATGTCCTTTTCTCTACAGGTTGGGAGCGAATTTCTGAACTACGCGCGGCAGCACACGTCAACAAATGACCGTGTCCATCAAGTCCCTTGCACTGCCGGTCAACCGCAGCTGGGTATCCGCATCCTGCAAGACTATGACAGTCGCCAGATAAGCCCAAAACTGAGCGAAGGCAGTTCCCCAATCAAATCCTCTGCGTCATGTCCCACAGATGTTCAAGGTGTGCTGAATCCGCTGGGTACCAGTCCACTTCCCGTGGGCTCGCTGGGTACGCAGGTCGGCACTAGTGGAAGCGGGGGCAGTTTGGGTGGTGTGAGCGGCACTGACGGAGGAAGTGGTAGTGGCACAGCCTTGCTGTTTACAACTGTCAGTCCCATGTCCCGACATCCGGAAGAACAAAGAGCAGCCTGGGTGCGGGATCGGACCAAGAAAGATAGTCATAATAGGAGTGAGTACTGATGGGATCAGTCATCTATTTTACTAACTCTTTCCCACAATTACGGCAGGTTCTTAATACGGTTTACTTATTCGATAAGTTTGCAGGTGCCTGTTTTTTGGCTTCTTTTCTCGGTACTCCATAGGGGAACCTTGGATCGAGCTGGAGCTCATGCATTGAACTTTGTTCAAATGTCTGAATATTAACAGCTCGGGTACATTTAATGAATGTTAATAAACACACTCGAGATTCCAACAGTCTGACATTGCCAACAAAGTTGGGTGTTCTAGGCTCGAAGCAGCTAGGAGACTCTCGCCAGGCGGCAAGCCTCCACACACCGACAGCTACATTTCCCCCATGAGTACTTGCGAGAATGTGTCCTTCCACGTGGTTTGACCCATGGGCGGCCAATAAGTCATCAGAAACCAGTGAACACTGTTTAGTCTGGTAATCAGAATCACACTGGTTTATAGGACACCGGTCAGCTGACGGGGAAAAATAGTTAACCGGAAGGCCGATGACTGAAAATTTCCTCCATTTCCTAGTCTATAGGCGATAGTATCTTCCAAATAAAACTTTTAATACCTGTTATGGAATCCACTTTCTTTCATTGTGTACGGTAAAACTCACGTTTACCGTTGAAGTCTGCATTCGAGTTAGGGGCACTCTATTGGTCCCAGTAAAACAAAACAACCACGGTTCCCTGAGGCCAAAATCTCTCCAGAAGGGCTACTGCGCTTCAATGTGACGAACATTTTGTTTAATTCTGTCGATTACCCAGGTGCATGAGTTCAGGTCGCTAACGAACTAACGAAATATATTATTTTAAATAACGCAATGTAGTCACACCCCAAGCCTCCCTGCTGTTGTCTAGCTTAGTGCCACGGAATGTTATTCGTCATCCTGTTTTCCCGAAAATCCAAGCTCCGTTACATCAAGCTGTGAAGTGTTGTGAAGTGGAAATTTCTGTCATTTTGTGTATGACAGTGATGGCTGTGATGATTGGATTCGGTTTAGTTCCCTGACAGCATGGGTACTCAGTTTTCAGAGTAGGACCCGCTAACCACACTTGCAACGGAATATGAACTACAATAAGCCACGAACTATACATCTCGCATCAGAGCTCATCATTAGTGATCAGACTGTGTGAAACAAGAATTCCGAAAATAATTGCTGATAATGATACTAACCAGCGACCAGTTGGAAAAGGCAGTACTTTGGTGGGGCGTTCAGATTAACGAAAGGTATTTGTTTTTGTTCAGCGGAAGCTAATACTGTGTACTGAACATGGTGGATTGGCATGCGCTTCTTGGTTAGCCTTTTATATCAAACTACGCCAATGGAGACCCACACTCAATGTGTAATACGCTTAGTCGAATGTGCATCCTCCTGGATGCCCTGTACCTGATGTGATCCTGAGGGAATAACACCACAGGTTAAAAAAGAGGGGATAGTTTTGAAGCCATCGGTCTGTCCAATAGGCGACCCACAATCGTCATTCCAACCGGAGTGACGGCTCAACGGAACCATTGAGCCCTACTGTGCATTCAAAGAGGCATCTAGTGGCTCATAGTACTCAATAGGCACGTCCTATTTGCATATATGGTTAGCTACTGCTGGTCATCATTCATCTAGGTCTGAACAAAGATGGTCACAGGAGGTCATCTCTAGCACCACTGTAGGCTTAGCAGAGGGGAATGTCTGGAGTGTTCGTGTTTTTGAAGGTGGACGCACGAAGTATAGGTACATAAAATACAATAGGGTACATTAAATCACAGTACAATATAATACAACTTTTATAAAGTGAACTTGAGGTAGCAGTGAAAATCAATGTTCAGGCTGGCAATCAAAACAAAGCCTCTCCACGAGAAATAGTTTACGGTCCCCTTAGCTTAGGGTGGTGGACACAACTAATCGGTTGGTACTCATAGTGCATGCAAAAGGTCATCTGGTGGTGCGCCGCATTCGTGGAACTTATCCTACGCACATACATATGGCCAGCTAGTGCAAGTCGCCGTTAAGCTCGGTTTAAACAGCGAGCACCGCACAACTGGGCGCGATGGTGCTAGATGTGACTTTCAATGATCATCATCTTGTGGACGGAATCAAGTTGAATCATAGCTAGCTACAGAATGCCATACTGATAGCTTCTATCCCCTTTGTCTATCCGAAGTGAGCACCATTTGGTTTGACCCCTAGGCTGTTCTAATGTGCGTCAGCAAAGTCCCGACCCAATACCCTCAATAATCCGAAGCGTTAATCGTACTGAGCATAACGCAACGATAACGTAACTATAACTATATCGAATACTTGCTACTGTCATCAAATGCAAACTCTTCGAGTTTGACACCTCAAAAGTTAGTGAGTTAATTATTGGGCATTTGCCGCTTAGTGGATAAATACACCAATAAGTATTGGCTTTTGGATCGTGGAATTTACACCGCGCAAACGTCCTTTAAGGAGGAGCTCACTGTATTGTTCATTAATGGGTACACACATATCTAAGTGAGCAGTGGTAAATTTGATGGGATAAGAAAAAAGT
Organism: Opisthorchis felineus; assembly: GCA_004794785.1. Taxonomy (NCBI): domain Eukaryota; kingdom Metazoa; phylum Platyhelminthes; class Trematoda; order Opisthorchiida; family Opisthorchiidae; genus Opisthorchis; species Opisthorchis felineus. The sequence continues at coordinate 265,608 of SJOL01005051.1, read as the reverse complement.
CAAAAGGTGTAGTCCGTAGTCCATGGAGTTGAATATTCAATTGAGTCTGAATATAGAAAAACAAACTAACGACTAAAACTAAGTTGAATTGAGTTACAATATAGCCACTTTTGAGCAATAGGTCTGCAACTACCGAAGCTATCGGATGCTGTAAAAATCTTCGGGATGGTAACTCTCAGAGAAGGCAACGCTGAAAACTGATATAAGCTTTCTTGCGACTTTCGGAGTAAAGGAGCAGCGTTTTTGCCGACGCCGGCCGATACTATTTTCAGTGCACAAACGACAAACACGATTTAGCTAGTTGGTCTCGCTGATTGTTGGCTACCCACCTACCACTCTTGGCAGTTACAAATCTGTAGTTCGAATCGACTGCGGGTATCTTGACTGCTCCTATATCGACTCGAATAACTCACCCACACGTCTGACTACCAAAAGGGCTCCACAGCTGAATGTCGTGTCATTTTTCAGGCCTTCCAGTCATCTGTCAAGATAACCGCTCGAATTCTAGCCGGGAAGGTTCGATGACCTTACATCGGTTAGCTTGATATTGATCATTTACACCTCGCATTGCTATATATTGACGTGTCCGCCATGTGCCTTATTTTGAGTGCGGTTAGGAGTGGAAAACAGGGTAAATTTTAGAAGGCAGTGAATATGAATAAGCGGTGCATGTCGGACTGTATTCTATGCTCTTCGACGAGGTGCGGTTCAGTGTCCAGTAGTTGCTTATACCTTGTCTCCTTTTGAACCTGATAATACCAACCTACTCCTGCAATGTTTTAGGCACACCACTGCATTGTGTTTACTACTCATTCTCGTTACTCTCTGATGTTTAGACGGCACGGCGTTTTTTTATTGTATCTGTTTTCTCACCTCCCATTCACGATGAGCTGCGGCGCGATCGATGCAATCGTTGGTCCATCCATATCGATGGATTTGCAAAGTAACCACGTGTCTATGATTTGACACTGTGAGTTTCATGTTGTACCGTAGGAGAGGGAGGGACCCTTTTGAGAATGGATTTGTCTTGAAACAAACTATCGTGCCCACCGTTTGGGTATGCAGATTTATTCTTGCCTTCGCATTTGGGTAGGCTATGATACAACTCTGGTTTTGGTTGGTGTGAGGTGAGGTGAGCAGGTATGTGATTCAGTCTTCTAGAAACCCGACTGAACTGTTGTCACTTTTATCCCAAGACTTTAGTCTTCTGGTCAGCATCTGTCAGTGACACCTAAACGGCCTACTTATACTGAAACGTTTGTTTCTGACTCTTCTTTTCGAAGCAAAGCTTTTAACGTAATGACATTTTTTGACTCTTTTGGAAGGTCATTTCTTGGATTCTGCTGTTTCACCCACTGACAGCGCTGACGATATCCCTATTTCTTCATAGATCTATCTAGCTTACCTCGAGGGGTACCTACACATCTACTCATGTAATTGAGTACACCCAAGTTGCTTTTCGAAGTGTTTCTTCTACTTGGTTTGCCTAAATCAGCCCTAGTAATTGCCTTTACAACCGAGGTCCTAAGTTGCGATTCCCACTTTCCATCACCGGGCATGTATTGGGGTTAAGTCAATTAGCGACTTCGATTGTTTCAACGAACCCTAAGGAGATGCTGTCCTCGGGACGGACAGTTACCACCGGCCTTGAACCCACCTCGTACCACAAAAATCCCCGCAGATCGCTCTGAGGAAAGCGTGCTTTTGGCTGCTCTCGAGAGATTGGACGCGGGCGATATACTTTGATGTAGGCTTTCCAGCCTACCAGTTTCTCTTGATGGGTCCATACTGGGAGGGGGCTTCTGTATTTACGCATTAGGCTTTGTATGCAAGCGGGTCGTAGATGTTCCAATTAGTTTGGGTCTCTGTTCGTAATCGGCTTATGCGTCATTCAATTTTCAACCACTTTCTAATCTTTCGCTTTGTTAGCTTGACGTTAAACATTGACATACTTATTGTAAACAATAAACTTGTGTGTTGAATGAAATGTTGTCAGCTTATGTAGCACGTATTGCCTCGCATGACTGATGGTAATTCGGACAAGTATGCGTACCAGTAAAAAAAAACAAAGTACACCAGTCGCCTGTTGCTTTTACACACATTACTGACTGTCTGCATTGTGAATTTATGGTGTGTAGGCTGCATTTATCTCACCTCGAAAGTACTGTTTGACGCGACTAGAAGGCGCGATAATAGGAGATGTACCAGCCTTCGTTGAATGATGGCTTGCTTAGTAACCTTATAGGGTTGTTCGTACCGCAACCGTGTTGGGTTGGATTCATAACTTTTGGGGCGTCAGACAAAGTTATCGTAAAATCGCGTGTCTGGACTCCAATATTTTACGTAGGTCGCGCAAAAAGTTTAGAATGCAGAACTTCTAACTGGTTGATTCAGACTTAAATTACCTGGGGCAACCGCATACCGGTTAGAGATGCTGACTACCAAACTGTTACTCATGATGGAAAGGCGAGCTTGAGTTCATGTTTTGGTGTTCCTCAATGTCCTGGAAAACAAGGTTATTTATCGAACAATCTCCAGCGCTACTGATGACAATCTGGAAACCTTAATGTGACTGAACTGAATCGAATCTGGCAGCCGGCAACTTTTTCGGTGCATGGCTACCAGGCAACCCGACCGATGCGCATAGGTCGCCCAAGAAGAGATAAGAGCAATTTAAGAGTTTGGTGTGAATTTGGACCACGCACACTTTAATCAGAAGCCCATGCTCGACTGAGCTATAATTGTCCCCTTCTCAAAGTTCCATTTGAAGCGGGTGACCAAAGCTAACGTCTTTTTTAAGTGGCTTCGTGCTCACAGCTGGAATAAAGGCTTCAAAGGTCAACCAATCCTGTGCTCGTCTTTTCAGTGAACAGTCGTAGTGTCTTTTTTCTACATGAATTTACTGTGCACTCCATTCAACTGCCAAGTACACGGTTGAGTATGGGCCATGCGATCCAATGATAACATGTCAAGCAGATGACATGCTTGCATCTTGTCGCCGTTACACTTACTTACATTGCTAAATAGCCATTTCAGCTCAATTTGCTGATTGCCATGCTGTTTCGGCTGGTCAACTAACTAGTAAATATCCTAATCTTCCACTTGTTTACAGGCTGACTGTTTGCATTGACAACTGTTGGCACAAGGTCAGTCAACTCGCCGGTGCTATACTTCTCTTTAACGGGCCATGCCATGTTGGATAAACCAAACGTGGTAGCTTTGAGGAGATATACTTAAGTTGACTGTGATACGCAGTAGGAACTGTCCTGCAGTTTTGCAACTTCCTTACGCGCAATGTTATGTGCACTCGCTAAGCGACTCATTTAAATTTATTCCGATTTTCAGGAAACCATTCGGTCTTATCAGTATCTATGTTTTACAATTATTTCTTGGTATCTCTACCCCGGTCTTTCTCAGTCGAACGGAAACGTCGGGACTATATCAACTGCCAAATTTCGGAGTTAGGAAACCTGCTACCCGAGGAAATGTTTCGGGATGGGTAAGTGTGGCTACCAGCTTGTGGTCATTCCTTCTGTTGCATTTTTATACGACTTGAGGTCAGTAGACTTTTTCAATGGGGGTGTTTGTTTTCGTTAATGCTTTCTAAAGAGTATCGCCGCTGAAAAGATGGGAGCGAAGTCTCGACATTCCGCAGCCTTTATCTTCTTACTGTGTTGTTGAAATGGATAAAAGGATACCCAATGTTTTAAATTTTCGAAGACTGACAGAAGTGGGTAGGTAACTTGTTACTTGAAAAGTGGTTATAAAATCGTTGGCGTTTTCACATCAACTGACACTATCAGCAGATAGCTTGTGCGCGCTAGCACCGTTTCGAACTTTTTTCAGCTGCACTTTGTCGCATGTAAATTAAGCAAACGGATGTAAGAACCATCATTATGTATTTGTGCGCCCGTCTAGAGATTATTTGTGTGATGCATTGCGCAAATAGAGAAAATGGTATGAATCTTCGAGATTCGCATACAGACCTCACGTCCTATCACATCAATGAACACGGCACCAAGCTTTATGCGTGCAAACCGAACGCCGAATGCTTCAGTGTCCTTTGCAGACGACAGCAGTGTTTTCTGTTTTCTGAAGTTTTGCAAGGTTTTCTTTGGTAGATATTTAAATCTAACTGCGAGCGTCATTCTGATTGTCTTATCAGTCGCGAAATTTAGTCACTGCTGATGAAGTATTTGCAACCTTCCTCGTACATCCACATACTACCACAGATCCAAGAATACAAATAAATCGCTCAGCCGTGGCAAGTTCTTGAGCTCAACCCCGGCATCTTGATTGCTCCTGTCTGGGCTTGAGCAAACTAGCGGTCTTAAGTTCTTTTGCTTCCTTCGGGTGGCATGGCAGCTAGGCATCGAAAAGGTGTTACAGTTGGACGGTTGTTATTGATTGTTACTACAATCCGGTCCAAATGGCGCATGTGAGAGCATTTGGGTTGTTCAAATCACAAATCCTTCTGGCAACAGCCCGTCCCAGAACCTCTGAGCTGTTTCGAGCTCAGAACAGCGTGTTACGTTCACAAACACAACTTAAGCTTAACTTAAATACAACTTAAGCTTAAGAAATATCAAGGTTTCAAACCATCTACAAACTCGATTTCGTCGTAGCACCCAGATTGGTTTCCTAATAGGGCCAAACACAATGTGCACCGTTTGTGTGGCTTGCTTGCAGAGTTACCTGCGACCCTTCCCACTTTTAACAAAATTACTTGGCTTCTAATAGATCTTAGAGGTGCAGCGGCTACGGTATTCATTCCATTGACAAAGTTTCCTGCGATGGCCATAGCACTTTCAATTTATCAAGATAATGAAGATGATTTTGACAGGTGACTCAAGTGAATCCAGCTGAATCTCGTTTATGATAAACGTTTATCATAAACGAGAGATTCAGATGGATGAAACCAAATTGGTTTGAAAGTGAGAGTATTTGTCGAATTCTGCTAAATTTGGGTTCAAGTAGAACAAAGGTTTGGCGTAACCCCGGGGACTGCGCCCACCTGTTGAGTCCCAAGAGAGCTGGCTAAGACTTTTCAGCAGCCTTATGAGCAGTGTATTCCGTCTAGAGGGTGAAAATGGCTTTGTTTTATACTTTGTACGGCACAGGGACGTCCCACGTGGCCCATCAGTGGTGGCTATTGGTCAGAAGCGTTGCACGTACCCATACAATGGCCACAGTGTGGTAATTGCAGATTGGACGTGTCAAAGTACCGCATCCGTCCAATAGACCATATTATTCAGATGATGAGTGAGCCATTCCGATACCGAGTGTTGTTTATGAAGCCTTTGCACAGAGGAGACACAAAGAGAACGTGGTTATAGGTTTTGAAAACTTTGTATGCACCTCTTAATGCGATTTACAGACGTCGCCTGCTGGTTCCGACACCATATGATGGCACTCCGTTGTGGCATCTTGCAGTAGCCAGTGACCAAGATATCCAAACAATTAAACTGTACTAGAAAGTCTCGATTTTGACTTTCTGTTCTTTCATTAATCTTTTCGCTCACTAGCCCCCATTCTGTAGTTTGATTTAGGAATTCAGTGCCTTCATGTCTTGTTTGGTCAGCAGACCCAACAGCAGCATGAGCCAAAAGTTTGGTGGAATCTGCAGCTGGTGATGATAATGTCCGCTCAAGGTTTCGGCTTGTGACTTACTTACGTAACCCGGTGAAACGTTTGCATAAAAAAGGGAAATGACGTTCATGGGTTTACTGGTTGCTTCCGGAGTGTCCCTATGGCGTGACTTCATTAACGGTTTACAGTAGCCTCCTATAGTGTGTTGTGCCATTTTGGTAAGGGTATTTTTTTCATCCGCTCGTTGCATTAAACTACAGTTGACCATACTAATATTATCCAATCGCACAAGCAGATAACTTCAGAGGATAGTGAACTGTCGATACAATTCACGCCTCGTCGGTTCTCTAGATGATGGTAAAGTGTAGTATGGGAGACTTGCCTCTTTACTGTCAGACACGGTACGGTACAACCTAGCCTGCATGTGACCTCCATGGCCCGTCATTTGATCTGACATTAGATCAAGATTTGCGCAGATCTCGTAGCTAGTTGCAACCTCTGGACAACATGCATACCAGCAGTTCTCAAGCTTGTTCATCTCATCGCCCCATGTGCGTGACGCCATTGCTCCGTCAATCCTGCATGCACTTCATGAATAGTAAAACCAAGACGATGAAAATGACCCATGCTTGCATGGCGCAGTATGCTGTTTTATACAAAAAATAGGCAGCACGATGCGCGAGTTTAGTGGAAGGATACTAACTTGTAAGTAGGTCAGATAGTCACTGAGAGAATCCTAGTGCTTGTACGCGAGGATTCTTTTTTTTGGCGCTTATAACATGCTTGTTGAAAGCTGCAAAACCATTCCCTGTTTAGTACGATTTTAGGTGGAGACGAGATAGCTCAGTGGTTAGAGCGCGTATTTACTGACCAGAAGGTTCGTGGTTCGAACCCGACCTCTGCATCTCGATTTCCCCTGTCTAGGCTTGGGCAACCTGGCAGTATCCCAGCCCTCGTGCTTCCCTCGGGTGGCTTGGCAGATAGGCACCGAAACGGTGTTACAGCTTAACGATTACCTTTTACAATTTTAGGAACACTCCTAAGAAGCGTTACTTTTTCCAACATTCACAGTAGTATTTACATATTTCTTGTACAATCACTCTTCATGATTTAACCTTTTGAACATGAATTTAATTTCAGTGTAGTTTTTGATGAGATCAGGTCGTTAACAAGCGATAGGTAAAGTTTGTCAACGCACAACCCAATGTCCGGTTATCACTGAATCGCTCCCACCTTAATGAAATCAGAACGCAATCATAGAGCTCTCTTTGGGACTCACCCTGGGCAAGCAAGCCTCATAGTCCACTCATCCGGAAAACCAGCACTGACTACGAAATATGTGGGTGCAGTAAAACGCTTATTGTCAAACAGGTACATTTTATTTCGAACACAAGTCCTTTAACGATAAACGAGCCCAAGTAACCTCGGTTACACGCACTCGCATTAGAGAATTCGGACCGATGCACTGCTTGGCTGTCTCAGCTAGCAACTGCTGTCCGTGCCGTTGTTCATGTAGTCCTATTCGAGTCAGCAATTTCAGCTTCAAATGATACTCTACCAAGTGGAAAAAGCTTGAAACCGATCGAGAAATCATCTTCTCGGAAAAGTTTGGTAAACAGTTTGTGAATCTCTTGCAGAGCAGCATTTCGATTTTGGTAAAACAGGCTTAGTTGGGCTATGTAAGTGAGTTACTGCGTTGATCGAGCTTTAGGGTAGACGGAGAATCAATCTTCAAAATCTTTCACGATTGGAACGCTGAATCTGTACTAAATGTCAGCGAACAGACCAGCTGTCAGTTGATCAACAGCCATTTAACGCACCCAAGCTCTACGGTGCCAACTTGTGGAGAACTGGAGAATTCCTGTATTGATTTTTCAACTCTGAGAGACGACTTATGAAAGCTCCAATTCATTTTTGGTGTATAGGACACTTTCGCCGGAGGCTCAGATTTTCGGACCTGATGAACCTCCGTTGTTGCATCGCTGACCGAGTCGATAATGAATAACCAGATGTACTAGACGTAGGGCAACATGCCACAGGTAGGACGGTTACACCTGACGCTATGCTGATGACCACCCTGCTATTTAGTGAAATCCACACAATTTCCTCACAACTTCGAATCTTGAGTTATTCAGTCAAGAATTTTTAGTTGATCGCTATTGATGATGACCACCCAAAAGCCATCGTCTGTGGTTAGGACGAACTTTAGACAGGCTGTAGATGCAATTATTTATCCGCATTTTCTGCAAAGCTGGCTATAAGTCAGTTGGCCGCCAAGTGTTTTCATGGCACCTGGTTTCTGCTTATCATGTGGCATCCAGCCAATTACATGCGCCACGGTCTTCACATTCTCGCGCGCCTTTTGGCATACGTATACTAAACTTTTTCCTCCAGACATCGTCTTTAATGTGATCCCAATCACTGGATAAATTACATGACTGTTTTCAGAGACTGCAAGAAAAACAAGGGCAGTATTTTGAAGAATTCCGTGGAGTTCATATGTCTCTTGCGCGCTGAACTGTCACAGTTAAGTGAGGTACGGAGGGAGACCAATCTGGCAGCTAAAGTTATCGGCCAGTTAATCAAGCGGATTCAGGTGAGTCGCTAAATTAATGTGCTGGCAGTTGCCTTCAGTCTCCACTTCTCCGTTACTGCATAAAGATCTCTTCTTTTTTTGCCTTTGTGGTGACGGTTTTTGATATTTGTGGTGGCTCTTAATTCCGAATCATGGAGTTGACTTTACGCAAAAACACCTGGTAATCGACTTTTCTTGTACATCTTTCCACCTATCTGTCTACTAAAAATGTGGATTCTGACATGTGTTGCACTTTGTATAGACCTTATCACATAGTACACGAACGTCCAGGATATTCGATTAGTGCACAAATGAAATCTCACCTGTTGTACATCGACGTAAGAACTTTTTTCTGAATACTGTCCATCACGTGACTTAAATGTGAATATGTAAAAAAACCGGCACAAACCATACGAATATTTGGTCCTGTCTAACTCCTTGTATTCTCCATAGCTGCAGGCTTGCAGCAATGAGGTCGAAATCAGGTCTTTGGTTTTCAGATTGACGTCCATGGAGGAACATCAATCAAATTGAAATTCAGCAGTGAACAAAGTCCACTAACTGGAAAGCAGGTTAAACTAGGCAAAAGCATTTAAGCCATGGCCAATTGCAATACTTTGACCGGATTCGGACCAGGCTAGATTCGTGTTTTCAGAGCTGTGTACTTTTCTGTCAAAAGTAGTTTTTTGCAATGCAGAAATTGTGTACATTGGATATTATGTGAATCACAAAAGTTTTCAATTGGAGAGAATATTGATAGCTCGGGTTGTAATGATGACCGTCAATTACAAAAATTTAAAAATAACTGGATTTCCCTATGACCCCCTCGGCGTCAACAGCATTCAAGTGGATTTGGCCGGTACTCTTTTTTCTTTGTGCTGATATTTCGTTCTACTACTATCCCAAAGAGACCTTACCGCTTACCTTTGCCGAACTTTTACTAAGTATTGCACATTTATTGCGGCGGACACTGCTATCTACGTCAACGCTCCTATGCAATGCGACCATTTCTTCCAGTGAGGCCGAACTTGCTGGGTTTTTAGTCATACAGATGAAACACTATGATTTCACCTCGACTCCAATTGTTTTAGACTGAATCAGTATGAGGCTAACACAGGTTTCGTTTTTAATTACTAGGAGTGATCATAGTGGGTTGGAAAATGTGAAACACCTGATTTATACATGAAAGTAAACCGTTACTTTTCAGGCAAAAATGTCGTAACGGGAAACCCAAGTTTTCACTCTTTTACAGCATGCACAAATCCGTTTTGGTTTGTCGAACTGAAAAAAACACGATGGGTGTCTGTTTATTGTTGTTTAAACAGGCCCCTCTGGAGTTCCCAAATCTTGTGAAAAATGATTCACCTCACAACCTTGCCTCGATTGAATGTTCACGCGAGCTTTTGTTTCTAACTGATTCAGTCACTCGCTATCCGGATCCAATCTATGCAACTCACCGTCCGTCACCAGTGCTACTAACTGGGCTATACCTCATATTCGTACTTTTCACCTGGGAGTATCAGGAGTAATGGGAAAGTTAGGGTGCGGTGCGCCCAAATTCAGTCGCCCGCTGGCAGCCAAATAACTCATGCGACAATTTTCAATGAAGCTTACATATAAGTGCTCAGCATCCATGCACCGACCGTACTACCATTATTTTCTGTTGTACCATGTTCAACCTCGACACGCTTGAAAGGGTTATCCTAGAAAATAGATTGACATCCACTGTTACCGATGGACAGTGGGTTTAACAGCAATTAATGAGGGGTCTATTGATTGTAGCATTGCTAAATGCTCAGTGGACGTTCCTTGTGATTTAAGATATGCCTCTCACTGTAAAGAACCTGTTGTTGCTCTAAACACTCAAGTGAGCAGCAATGTCGCATTACAGTACCTGATTTTGGTGTAACACCTTTTGACACTGCCTTGGTGTCCACTGATTACCACCGTGAAGCACGGAATACGGAATAGAAATGCGAATATTTTGAAAAACACTAATGGCAACTCTTAGGCTTCCATTTGGTGCCGAAATCAACACACTTGTCAGCTGATGCCAGTAGTTGTTCGATCTCAAACAACATTACTTTCGCTAATTGTAGTGAGTTGGTAATAGACCACCAGTCTCGTTGATGTGATCGCTATTACATGAGGAACATGAATCAAGTATGTGGGTGTTGGTATCTCACATTTCAATATGACCATTGAGTTTTTGCGAGATATGTGGGAACTTTCCTTCACTCGGAGTTAAGACGTTTACAGCCAAACTTCGCAACTCAACCAGTAAACTAACAGCTAAAAACCAAGTTATTTCACATTCTCTGTCTATCTTCTCATTTATGTCCACGAAGCTTTGGCTAAAATCATCCAAGTGCACTTGTTACGAATGGCTGGCTATTTTCCACTTCCGTATTCTGCAACAAATTTGTTTACTAACCTAGGTAGTGAATTATTTTGCCTTTTTCGTACGATAGAGCGGAGCTGCCAAGTCAAGAAAACTAATCGCTACCTGAATCAGATTGAGGACAAGGTTCACAGTCAGCAACTTTGTCAGAGTTTATTTATCCTAGTGAACCTTGGTCTCATTTTAATCCTGAAGGACTTGTGTTTTGTACACACACCTGTGGTCCAATAGTGACTTTTCTCTTACACAGAGGTGGCTTTACCGCCATTTATTCAGTTTTTGATCACTGGAGGTTAGGTGGACGACTGATCCCTTCAAGACCTACTAACTGTTGAACTCCTGGAATGCTGACGCTTTTACCGTCGGATTGATTCCGATTTTGTGAATGAATTTTCGCAACTGTTGTATCGAGTGGTTCATTCAAGGACAAAATCTTGCTCGGTGACCGCAGTTCACTGTAGCAACGTAGCCTAAATGGCAAGGAGATATCTCCGTGATAAGTTGCTTCTAGGGCTAGATTCAGTAGATAACTGGGTGACACCTTGGTTCCGAGAGTATCGGTCTACTTCCGGGCTACATGCATCTAGGAAAATGCTCAATAGGTTCATCGCAGTAAATTTACTTAGCAAGCCATAGCTTAAAGTCGATCGAGTCTCTCTGGCACCTTTTTAAGATAATCACGATTCGAGTTCGTTCGTTCAAGCGGGCAGCTTTTTTCCAGGTAAAGCATCCATAGTTGTGTGCTCTTCTTGAATGCCTTTGTGCTGTTATCCATCCTACCATTTGGGAGGGGGCATTTTGTTGTATTCGGGGTACAAGTAGACCGGAACAATAGTACCGTGCTTGTGAGCGCCTTGTTTGCCTATGCCGTATCTTAATCCAAGGTCTGTATGCCCTCTCCTACATCCCTTGGCACTAGTTTCCACCAAATACATGTCAGTTTCTTTAGGAAATCGGAAGCTTTTGGAAAAACCCTGGTGTCCACAAATTTTTCCGTTGGACCAACGCGCGCTCCCAACTTACTCGCCCTACTCAGAAAGACTCCACTGTAATTCTTCCAAGTTGCATTTGCATCAGACTGTGGCACGTGTAGATGGCGAATCGGTGGTGAACATGAATAAAGTTGCCGTGAGAAATGTCAAGCCAGCTGTGACCGAACAAACATCCAGGTTTGCGTCGAGATAGCTTATTGTCCTAGACGCGAACTGCTGCTAGAGACGTTTGTGGTGCGAACATACCCTTGGTCTTGCGATAGCGTTTGTCTTGGCCATTATCAAATGCCTCAAGTTCGGTAATTCGAACCATTCAAATTGTTTAGGTCGCAAACACACGACTCAACCCATTGTTATTCGGATTTGAAAATACGAAAGACGAAAATCCGCTCGGGGATCGATTCTAGAGCATTCAATGTCGTGCAGACGTGTAAAACTCTATGCGCGTGAATCAAATTCGCCACGTAGTCTGATTTTTATTACAGACTATATTTATTCTGCATAATGCATGTCTGAACTCGAAATTTTGCACCACAGTGTCACCGAAATATACTGTTGTCTGTGGTGACTTTGCAACGAATATACTTAGACCGCAACTGAAACAAATGTTTCACAAAGTTCAAAAGTTTAGTTATTTTATCCCGCCTTTGAACAAAGCCGCTGTCATAGCAAACGGTTCTCATTCCTCGGAGCGTGTTAGTTGTTTTGAAAAGCAAATACAGATTTCTAGCGAGATTAGTTGACGTGTTGCACCAACGGGGGACATGGAACCAACATGGAACATGCGACAGATACACTCATTTGCATGCCAATTTGGTTTTCACAGGAGACTCACCTGAATCCCAGCTGGATCTCTCGCTTATGGTGTTCTTCAACTGGATTTGCTGCACCAGGCTGCCTGGTCTTTCAGTTCGTTCGATATTCAAGATATCACAACTTGATGAGACGTGGCACACCACTCACAAGGTTGCTGAAAACCCCTACAGCCCACGACAGGTTTCGCCGTTCGTAGGGCTCATCAGTCCTTGAGTTTCCGATTTCAGCAACCTTACGAGTAGTGCATTACGTCTGAACATTGAACGTGACATGAACACACATGTTTCACCTATTGCACTCTAATTTTTTCTCAAAAGCACGTTGCTTCACTCACAGGAGAAATTCTTGAGATGTCTGATTTTACCCGCTACATTCCCTTTGAAGCAAAAAACCCCTCAGAACTGCACATGAAGTACTTTCTTATTTCCGAACTTGATGGTTTACGCCTGGCCAGAAACACCACGCAGGCCATGCCATGTGCCAAGTATCCATGTTTACTGGTCGAACTTTACACGATTGATGTCAGTAGCACTGCGGTCAGACTGTCCAGTGACTCCGACAGGCTCTGCTGAACTTGTTTTCGGAATGCGTCTTACACTTTTGGAGCTCGAAGATCCATGATACCAAACCAGCTCGTTTCTTTTGGTGTATTGGAAGTAGTTGATAACCGGGATTATTTCTTTGACTGACTAGCTTAGACACATTTGATAATCACGTGACATTACTTTGTCGGTGCACGGCATGGTCTAAAGTTTCGCAGTGTTCGGTACTGTTTTACAGCTGAGAAACGTGGTTAGTGTGCGTTGAGGACAAAACGTAACTGCTTGCCGTCAACTATCAGTAACTTCGACGCGTTGTGTTTATGTTGTGGGAATGTCAGGAGGGTGCTTGCCCGCTTGATGGTGTGGTACAACTGAACCAGCTACGATAATTTCGTCGTGTTTTTCATATATCAGGTGGTTGATTGCCTCATCATGCCTCGTTTGCTCTGACACGAAAGAAGACTTATGGTGGGCAAAACATAACCTTCAGTTCAAGCATGAAAAGTGCATCCGGAAGTCTGTTTGCGAGGTGGCGTCACGGGGGCCGACTTCGTTGATGGCTGGACGCTATCACTGACATGGCGCAGTCCAGTAGCCAATTGCACGGCTGTTCCCAATTGTTTATGTGAGGTTTCGAGTGTCCGCAAGAGAGCTAACTGATGACCTCGGCATAATCTTATTTGCTGCTGTTGTCCTCCTTCCATCGAAAATTTGATACTGGCGTTTCCATACGTGACGGTGTGAGGTGTAGGACAGACAAACATGATCGAGGCTGCTCAATAAATAATAAATAAGCTTTCGTTTGTAGCACCCTTTCGCTGCCTAACTGCCATGCCAGCGAAAGGAGGGACGGGGCTAGAATGCTGTCAAGTTGCCCGAGCCTAGACAGGAGCAGTCGAGATGTTGAGGTCGCGTCCAGTCCGTAAGCTGACGCCTTAACCACTGAGCTATCTCGAGCCCGGGTTGCTCATGTTTTTCACTGAATTGGACAGCATCCCCCGATGGACATACACTGGTGCAATTCTCAGATTCAACGGTATTGACTAATGTAAAACAGTTTATTCACCTAACGGTTTTGAAGATGGAACAAAACAACACAATTTTAAATGATATTCCAGATTTATTTCATTATGTCTGAAGCGCTCACTGGAGATTCCAATAATAAACAAAAAGGACGGATTACCACATCAAGAGCTGCTTCTGCGTACACAGATCCTGCTTCCATATACAAATGACAGTAGCCTCAACAAATTCCGCAATTTACTCTACTGAACAAAGCATCAAACACAGTCACCGGATATATAAGATGTTTGATTTCAATCAAATGACGAGCAACTCACGATGCTGGCAGTATAGGATGATGTGATCACGGGGCTAGTGTCACCCGTAAATGTAAGCTAGATCTGTGTAATCAGAAGCAGCCACTTTTTTCATCCACAAAATTCAACACCATTGTTTTGCGCCCTGCAAAATTAATCCCTGGATGGGCACGGCTGACTCACGTCTAAATCAGGTCGTTCGACTGCACGTGCTTTAAATTTCGACAGAATCTTTGAGGATCTCAATGAAATGTCTTGTTTTTTATTCTCCGCGTGAACTATTTTCGCCCTAAACTGGCCGTTTTATAAAGCTTGATTGCACAGGGTTGTAACAGCCTGCACACTCATACTTTCACAAATATTCACTGTAATACTTACATGCACCCGCCACATCAGGGTTTGTGAACCTTACAGACCGTATGCTGGCGTGCTTGCAGCTTCGAAAATCCAATTATATTACTACCGGACAGTAGGCGTGTGAGTCCACTTATGAACAGTAAAATCTCCACTTTTTAACTCGCTTGAGAAATCTAATCCGCATCTGCGTTTACTCCAAGAATTTTTGTAAACTTCGTGATTTCGATACCTCTGATTGTCTTATGGTGTAAGATACGCCGTTTAGCGTTGACCATGCACAATGAAAATCGAACTGCACGAGATGTCGCTTCAAGGTTCCTAAAAAACAGGATGAACGTGAATACAAAAAAAATCTACTGAGCGATGTTGATGTATGATCTATTGAAGTGCGTGTGTAAAGCTAGGATTGACAGTTAATATACTTGAGGAAATGGTTGTTAATGGCTATGTAGCATAGTGGGTAAAGCAGTTAAGGTTTGTTATTTTAACGTCGAGTCCACAGACTCGCTGATGGATGAGGTGTGCGAAGAACGTTCGTATTGTAGGTAGTGTAGGTAAGGATTTAAGGCCTGACGGATATATTACCGACGGTAAGAATGGAAGTTTCGTAAAGGTATGGAACCAATTTTCGTGTAGACTTGCCGAAAGGTTGGCATTTATCACCTGACGGCAGATATCGGATTGAAAATATTTCCAGCTTCAAAAATTTAGTGTTACTATATCGGGCAACCACCCCGTACAGTGAAAGGAGCCAAACAACCATTTTAAGGCAGTTTCGATAAGAGCAAGCTCTATAATTTCATCAACATGGGCACGAAATTTAGTTTTTTCGCGTTATTCGGTTCCTTATCGTCATCACGGATGGTGATATATTTACGGCAAGCACAATAAATGCAGATCGGTAACCAGAGTGTGAAGTTTGCTTCTCAAAAACTCAGGGAGTTTGACTGGCGTTCGCGATCCTCTCATCACCGCTTCCAACTCCGAATGTAGCGGTCAGAGCCTATGTATTTGCTGTTCTTGGCGTTTGGCAGTTGGTATCAATCCTTTTTGTGGCACAATGGAAGTGTCTAAGAGGATTTATGGTGGCCAACTGTTGCTGCTATACTGAGGCCCGATTAAGCTTCAGAATACCGCCGTGGCCAGGAGCGTTTCTCAAAATCAAGAAATATTTGTTTAGGGAATTCGGGCTCATGGTAGTCTCGTCTGACGCATAGACTATAATCACCATTCTCAAGAATGACTACTGCACTTAATGCTGTATGACCAGTACTTTTTTACACTTCATTCCGTGTACACTTGTTCCGCACTGGAAAGACCACTTGGAGAGATGAACCAAATGTTGTTTGTGACGAAACATTAAGTGATTTTGTGGGATCAAATGAAATTCGTGTCTTGAGGGCTTTAACCAGTAATGCGAGTCATCAAGTAAGTGCTCGATTTCGGGTTTAGAAGTAGGCCCGTGAACAGGTGTCTTTGCCTAGGTCAAGTCGCCTTTCGTCAAAATGAAGTGATTTTTGTTGGAAGGTGGCGTTGAGGTGGGCAACTACCATAAATGGTATCAACTAGTAAGGTACTTCCTGGATGCATTAAAACCTATCGGAATACAATAATGGTATTGCTGCACATAAGTTGAAGCTCGTGTCCTATGTGCCGTGTGAGCGGTCTAACATTCTGAACATTAGGAAGAAACTGTTGCAGGCCTTCCTAGTGTCAAATTTTCATATGTTATGACTGTGTGCAATAGCTTTTTTCTGTTGGATTCATAGATTATTTCGTATTGCCTAGGTCAGTTCATTACCTTCATCGCATCAGTTGCGGTGCAATTAGCCCCATAGTATGGGGGATAATGACTTCACTTCTAGTGCGCTTTTCTCTTTATGCTGTGCCGACTGCGTCCAAAGGATTCACTAGGTTTTTCTTTGGCTGCCAGTTCACGTATGCCGCGTCTACTCAGGATTCCGTGTTGCTTGGCATACCTCACTGTGCTGTTCTACTGTATATCTTATTCCGCCCACTCTATTGGTGATTCTAATTAGAGCACATGATTTTGATGTGACTCACGCCGATCATACTACTTACATTTATCGGTTCATTTAGAGCACTATCACAGCCTTGTACCTGATCAACTTTCGTCTCCAATGCATGCATGAAGGGACCATTCTGGATTTTTATTGCTATCAAGGCCGCATCTGAGATGCATACCAAGTTAGTCAGACCTAGGACATATGGATTTTCCCAGCACTAAACGTGCCGTTAGCTGACAAACCAAACGGGCTTTCTTCGGTTCTCAACACTATTCTGTGAACGCATGAAGCTTATGCCATTTTCTGGTACTTAGTTTACGCATTTCGGCCTTCACTTTACCCTAATTCATCTCTACTATCGAACGAAGTGGTGCTTTTCTCACTCCGTACGTAATGTCGTGGTATCAGCTTACCACCTGATCTGGTCGAATTCTGCGTTTATCTCGCGCGTTCCGTACGGAAGTTGCGTTGCATAACTTTTGGTTCTTTTGTGCATTTCTTCGTGATATCGTCTCGTGACCCTTGTATGTCGCTTTTTCACAGTTTCAATACATACGGCGCTGTGTGAAGAATGTCTACAGACATCACTGGTTCACTCACTCCCTACTAGACTTTCTGTCTGGATCACATTCCGTTCAAACTGTTGCTAGATACATAATGGCTTCGACATTTTTGAACTGCTTTTTCTAGTCAGCGCTAAATTTTGCTGTTTTCTATCATAAGGTTTTTTGGTTTGTTGTGGTTAGTATACCAGCTACTGATTGTGCATCTTTGAGGGAACCTGAGTAATAGTGGACGTTTGGCTGCGCACCTCCGGTGAGAAAGGCTCATGCTCCGCCCCTCTCCACCTTTGAAAAGCCTGGCATACGAGTCTCACTTTTCAGTTACAATGTGGTAGCTGGAACCACCGTCGGACCACTTTCTTTTCATTTATTCGAAATGCTTGGAGTAAACACATAGGAGGATGCCAATAATCTTGTTACACGAATCTTCGTCACTCGTTATCTGTACCCCGCTGCCGTTTCTATATAGATAGATGCTCTTAAGTAGCTTTGTGCATAGTGTTCAGACATATGAGTGGCGCTGTATGATTGCAAATTATACACGTTGCTGCTTCGCTAACTGCTGCTCAAAGGCTGTTTCGCTTCTGTGTCGGGTTGTCGTCGCGATCAGATTTTTTTATTTGCACACTATGAGCTGTAGTAGGGACAAAGCGCCTATGCAGTGATCGCCAGCCACCTAACTTGTATGGACCCATGCCAAATTCGCTGTTGCGTTGGACGGCAATACACAAGTAGCAAATACTAGTGCCAAGTTGCCATACAACCATTAGGAAGGAGTTCTGTATTTGTGAGAAATGGAAGTAACTGGAAGTTAATAGAAAAAACAGATATTTTCAGGGAATAGGATCAAGAGCAAGTTATCTACAACTCCAAACAATAACGAGATGGACGAATGTGAACACAATATTTTAGTAAGACACCATCTTTTGCGAACCTGACCCAACAAAAGCCTGGCATGCAACGAAGGAAATGCGGCTAAAAAATGACATTTAGCCACTGGAATCGGCCAAGTAGCTTATCCTGTGGGGCTTCCGACCATATGCAAGGAAATCCCGCATTATTCAGTTTTATTGTAATCACTTTCATTTCGCGCAGCCGCGTCATGACCTGTTCTCCTCGGAATGAAGAATAAGGCTCTTTCTATGGTAGACGGTGGTGGGGCACGCATAGCACGTGTCGCCTGAGTTGAAGATTGAACCTTTTTTCATCCCAGTTCACAGACAATTGGTTGTTCAATGAAAGACCTGTTTAATAGCTACGAGGCCAGGTTGATTACCTAGTCAAAGTATCGATAGTGAGGCTCAGTACTCGACTACTCGTAATTCTGGAATACACACGTTTACTCGAATCACAGGAATTCCTCGGTAGAGCCGAGAACCACTCCACATTCAACATCGAAGTGGTTTCTAAACCACAATCTAAGCAAACACCAAAGCTGCTTGTGTGGCGCCCTAAACCGGCTTCGGCGTAAGTAGGTAGGGGTAACAATCATTATGTGTGACGCTGGAAACTCAGCATATGGTCTTTCCGAGCGCACTCACCACTGGATCTCAAAACGATTGCCGTTATTCTTTGACATGGTGTTCCTTCAGGATCGGACCATAATTTGGTTAGACGGCCTGTTGGACGTCAGACGGAAATCTAGTGTGGATAAGGGGGCGGAGTGGTACCAGGAAGCTCGTTAAATCGGGTAGGCTGAGGCAGCAGTGTTTTCACGGGAGTTGTATCAGTTAAATCACGAAGCGGAACCTTTGGCTTTGCCTGTTAGCGGGCATATCTTAACTGCGTTTAGGTCGCCAAGCAGCATGTTGTCACCAGCAGGTTAGTTGGTCACCTGCTTCTGTAGGTGCGCCTCTCATTCGATCCGTGCGAATTGAATAGTAGTCCGTGAATTCAGATTCTTGTTAGTTTATAATATGGCTTTCTGCCTCTCGTGAAGCACCAATCGGCTGCTGTGCCAGATGGACTTCCAGGAGTGCTATTAAAGGATGGTCTTTTTGTTTCACCTTAAGTAGGTTGTTTGAAATACACTCATTTGTGAACTAAGTTGGTGTTAATGGGAGGGCTCAAGTGAATACTCGATTAATCCCTTGTTTATGCTATTCTTCAACTGTTTGTACTGCGCACAGGCCATCTTACCGTCGGGGCTATATATAAGGTATCAGGGTCTACTTGTAAGGTTGTCCAAGAATTTTCAGCAACTTTATAACTAGTATTATATCAAGAATAGTTTTGTCTAAACTTATCTGGGAAGAAGAACGCGTTCCAGACAATGAGAGTCAATCAGTCACCATAAATTGGTTTAAAAAGATGTACCAATCGACCAATCGTGAAAGCATAAGGATTGAATCTATCATAACACCACAACTGGCTGCGACACTCAACCCCGGTAAGTAAGATGCAAGTTCGAGATCATCAAGCATGATTCTGACCAGAGAAGGGGACACTGATCACATCTTCGCACTACTTCGAATAGTTGAATAGGACCACTCATCAACTTTATAGAAGCCTTAGACCTGTGTGTAGTCACTATGCATGCATGTCAGTTCTTGTATGTACCTGCCTAACGGGGATTTCCTTCTAAAGTTCGTAAACATGCACTGTGCACTGTGGCAGGGAACGATATACGCATCCTGAAGGTACGGGTACCATTTGCTAATTTCTGTCATTTGTCGCATCAGAAACGACTATGAGTGAAGCCAAAGTGCAGCATGTACGGAGCAAGTGTAATGGGAGCCTCACTTCATGATGACCAAACATGGTGTCCCTGCCCGAGAACATTAAACTTCCAACGTTTGATCATCAGTAGGATGTGTCAGCTGGCCCCAGAGTGTTCGCAGTCAATCGCTACTTAAGCGACCACTTGGTGCTGAATCATAATCAGTAAGGCATGAAAGAAGTGGTTGATGCATACGCAACATAGGTCAAACCACCTTTTCTATTCCAAACCTGTTGGTGAGAGGTTAGCGGAGGGAGGGAGCAGTTTATGATTTTGAAGCCCGAAACGAAGGGAGCTGCTGTCAAACTTACTACCGTGGGGTTTTTCTGCCTCTTTCGTCGGTGTCTACCTGATTCTTTTGCACGTTGCGGGAAACTCCACAGGATATCACCCAACTGGTCCCAGTCGTGAGCATGTCACTTTCCAGCCTGACTCGCTAGTCCATTTTTGTCGTCGTATGCTGGGCGTGTGTTGGATGAGGTTCGCAAGGGACGTTTTGGTCAATCTAACTAACGGCGTCTTACCCCCGATATGATGCACAGATGCGTTTATCTTGTTGTCTCACTTTGCACTTAGACTCCAGGCTTTTCCTTTTTTCCCACTTTATACTGGGGCGTTCTATCCACTGCTGTCGGTGATTCTGATGATGAGACGAAGAGTGGCCATTCATACAGTTGATTATGAAATATTTGAGTGATTTTGGTGTGACTCTTCTTCCGCCGTGGCTCAACTCTCTGGATTGCACGTGATAGTTTGTTCCAGTGTTCCAGTTGTCAGTTTCTCTCCTGTTCGTTTAACTGAGTATTTGGGGGATGTGCTCACCTGAAAATGGGTTAGCGCGTCTCTCGATTCTTCTTTGGTTGCTGGTGATTCTTAAAACATTTTGGTGTGGCTGCACCGCATTGATGCGATTTTACTCTCAACACTGATGGTGTCCCAAAGTTTGTGTCGGTTTAGGAATTGACATAACATATTTATCGATCATCCAAGCATTTTTACGTCGTGCGTGTGATCTACTCTATCCTGAGTTTTTTTTCAAAATTCCAATGTCTTTATCGCTCCTTATTCTGCAGTACCTGGAGGAGGTTTGCGGCATCAGTCAAGGATCAAACACTTTGGATTTGGGTAACCTTGATTACCATCGCTGTTTACAAGAATGGTTATTGCTTCACGAGCGCAACACACAAGGTCGCTCTAGTCTCTCCCCAAGCGCAAAGTCTAGTCATTATCATCTGACGGATGGACCTAGTCGTTCCTCCCCGGGTATATCACCGCTCGGCACCGAGGAGTTTCTTAGTACGGACAGTAAATCAATCTTTTCAAGTACGTCTCAATATATGTTACCTTCGTCTTGAGTGTTGTTTATTTATTTGATAGAAGTTCTCTTCGCCCATTTTTGTTCGTCCACCTTGGCGTTTCAAAGACCTGTCATTCTGCGTCGCCGGCTGTTAATTGTTTTGTAGTGAGTTCAGTCAACAATTGTTCATTTAGTGAGCAATGCACTAATAGTAGGTTCTGGGGACGTTGCATCCATTTCTCTCAGTTAATCGGCTCGACTAGCTTCTAACTACTTACGAGAAGCGTGGCTGTCGCATGCTTTTTTGTTCTTCTTATGGATTAGCTTGTGACTAACTTAACATTCTGCTTCGGACTGTACAGGAGGTTCTGTAAGCACAATAAGTCACATTCACATCAGTCGTTTGAACACTCTTCCACCTATCCCGGCGCAATTATTCTGTTGAGTCCACATCAAAGGGAGAGGGGGACACATGAGGAGGACTGATCAAACGAGTGATGTGAATGCGGATTCTACAAATCCGACCTGTAAGCACAATGATCCCTGCGACATATATATCATTCTAGGATGTTTATTAATGTTCTGCTAACGTGGTTGATGTCACCTAGTACTTTTTGATCCATAATTCCAATTTGTTTGACACAATACTTCTTATCGGTTGTGTTCCAGTCACCTAAATTAAATCATTTGTCGTTCCTTGATTGAGTCTTGTATGCTTGTTTTGGAGACACATCATGTGTCAACCTTAAAAGAGTATCAGGTTTGAGTGGCCATTGCCTGTCTGGTATGTTGGTGGCAGGATATGGACCTCAAAAGCTCGCATGCAGACCTTTTCTTTTAGGATGGAGGGAACTGGGAAGGGAAATCAGTGAACGGATAAAGTCGAGGACAAATGAGGAGTGGGCTTGGATGGAATACCCCACATTATTCCTGACTCGAAAGTCAGCGAATGGGAGACTGATTTCTTCGGGGGCCATATCCCCAGCCTTTGTTTCAAAAATATAAGCCGCGAGGCAATCGATGGTCAGGTTTTCTTGATGAATCCTGCTTGGAGCCAGCGACTCAGTAGTTCGACCTGCTTGGCTGCAGGGGTTGGTGTAGTCCGAAGACTATGAAGTAAGACACACGTCTCACTCCTGATGCAACCACTCAGCGCTTTTGGATCTGCATCGGGTCCTTTGTAGGTTTTAATTGCATTTCGACCGTCCTTGTTGGTTGGCCGCCAGTCGCGCTCCTTTGAATGATCAGAATGTGCGTTTATTTGGGCCTTTCCTTCCTGCAGGGGACACTCCACATAGGTCTTCTCTTATTCGAAGGTCCCCTGGGAAGGTTTAACGTTAGTACCATGACGTAACCGAGCTACACTGGTGGAGGAATGACTGATCGGCCTCGTCGTTTTGTGAGGAGCGATAGTGTGTGAGGTATCTTCTCCATACGGACAGCACCCGGATTTTGTGGCGTTTTGGAACGACTGCTTATGCTTTGTGAATACTAGATTCTATGTAACTTTCAAGCATTGTAAACTACTTTTCAGTCTGTTCTCAAGTTGCGTTTGAGTACATTGCAAAGATGTGCTTTCAGATGCACTTGGTTTAGTTGCTAATTCCTGTTCGCTCTAGTCTGTCTCATTGATTTACTCGCCGCCTACGCACAGGGCCATTATCGTAATTGCAAGTCGTCACCATTTCCCCCGCTTCATTTCGCACTTTTCTAAAGTCTGTGCAAGCCTGTCTCCATAGTGTTTAATTATTTGTTCATGTGCAAAAATGTTTTTTTTTCGGGTTTACCGGTGCGATATTAGTTAATGACTATCCACGACATTTATCATTTAAACCAGTGTTTAATCGCGTCGTAGACTCGTCCCATTAAACATGCGAACTGGCTGTGTCATTCAGAACCCTGGCATGCGCGCCCTTTTTATAAGAAAACGAGTAAGTTTCGTCCGATAACATGTTAGAAAAGCTGTGCCGTGTTTGGTAGGGAGAGACAGGGAAGGTTTTTACAGTGGTCACAGACAAAATCGTATACGGCTCTATACTGTCCCATTCCACCCTTCACTACATGTGCTTCTTCCAGTGATTCACCCGATATGTGGATGGAAATATTTGTTCTTACTCCCTCTGTTAACCTGTCAGGTCCAGGATTGATCACTGGCTCGGCACCCGCCCCGAGCGCTCCTTTAACCAATTGTTCCCGTCTGAATTCTCCAATGGCTTCCGGCGTTTTGATTGGTGGTTCACGGGGTTCGAACTTGACTGATTCGTCTTCACGAATGATGCGCACGCGATGTACTTCGTTAAGCGTAGCAGGCACTGGACTTGCCGCCGAGTTTATTTCACCAACTGTGCGTCTACCAGGCATAGATTTCTCATCGGGTCAACAGCAGCAATTGAGGCACCAGCGCTTACTTCCATCCCACCCTCTCTCTTCGCAAGGTCGAGCGGTACATGTTACACAGCATGCGGCTTTGCCCGAACAACCCACTCAACCAGGCCGCGGCTCTTCAGTTATTACAACTCAGACTGGACAGTGGCAACCACAACAGACATCACATCCGCAAAGCCAGTTCCCGTTGCAAAATAATCCGTTCTCAAAGTACCGGCATGTGCATACACGTCCGACTGGATTTTCTATGGATCAGAATATGGATGTGTCGGGTCTTAGTGCAAGTCTGCCTGTCAACGTCAATCCACTCCTTTGCGGATTACAAAACCATGATGAAATAAAGGCGAATGACCTTGGAGTGAGTTTATGGTGGTTACCTCACACCTAGCTTGCTGGCTATACCTTTGTTTAACAGTCTGTCTTACCTGATACGTTCGAAGTTCATTGCCTGATTTTTTCGCTGCGTCCAATCTATACACAACACGAATCATATCACACTTGATTCTACAGCATTCATCCCAAACTGTCAGCTTTGCATGCTACAATGGTTTGTTGCGTTGGCAACAATGTCACAAACAACATTATCCCCAATTTGAGGCCCGTGTTGCGACAACTTTGCATCGTTGGAAATATCATTAATTTTAAGGACAACGTATACTTATAGATGGGCTATCTTGAATGTTGAATGCGCTGTTGTCATTGGGCAGAAATGGCGCTGCCATACCGAATAATTGTACAGCAATAGACACTTCCGCTTCCCCCAGTTTCAGACATGATCAGTTTGCAGTAAATGTTTTTCCTTGTCCTTCCGGTGCAATAATGTAAGTCATAGCAGAACACTTTTAGCTACCATGTATATTTCATACCACACTTTACCTACTGTCCAAATGAACTTCTGTCACAAGAGCTTCGTGGCAGTTCCCCTCACTCTTATGATAGTCCTTTCAGCTATTATGAATTGCGGAAAATAAGAATAAGTGCGTCGCTCAGCAGCGTCAGCGGGTTAGACGACTGAAATGCTTTACCCACCTTATCAGGTTAGTTTGTAAATACATTGGAGCTGCTTTTTGATATCTCCTGTTTATCAGGACAACAATATCTTGAAGAGTTCTCCACTCCGTGTATAAGTTTTCAAGTTAATTCAAGTTTTATATACTTACCGGATAATTATTTCCTACATTTGTCATCGAAGCAATGGACAAATCAGTCTTCAGTTCGCGCGTTCATTTATCCCCGACTTGTTTTTCCGTCAACGACTGTAGTTGTTTTCAACAAAAGTCGCTTTTTTCAAACGTCTTTGGTCGATAGAACCCCCTCGTTCTGCACCCCCACTGGATTGAAAGCTGTTATCACTTTAAGGGCAGGACATGTGCTCCCAAACTGCAGATGTTCATTTCATGAGGAAACATTAAATTGGCCTAAAGAGATGTCAGTGTGTCGCTGCAATGTTTTGCCCAAGTTTCTTCATGGTCGTCTCTTTTTGATTATTTTTCTGAAATACTGATATCCTCTAGTGTTTTTGCAAATGCATCCTGATTGCAACGATCAATGAATATCATTATAGTTTTTCGGGTTATATCACTGTCCACGTGCACATTAGCGTTATTTGGGAAGACTAGACACTATTGAGGGATATGCATTGTGAGGCGAATCACCGTTTGTGGAGATTTCGTCCTGCAAGTGAAGCCAGTCTATGCTGAAAAGCCGAGAAGCACTGTACAGCTGTTTCATCCTTATTAGGAATCATCAGCAGTGCGCATCTCACGAAACCATGGAGAGTCTAGAACCCGTGATCTCCTGGCTAGTAGTTTGAACAGTTAACGATTCGTGACCGAACAGTTCGATACATTTCCTAAGTTGTCGACTTTGTTTTTATAGTACGATAGGGTTGCATCGTAGTGTTTTTCAGTTGTCAGTATAATAAACCAAATAGTGCTCCTCAGCACATGACGGAAATCCTCGGAAGTTGCACGCAAACTGGCTGTAGATGCATGTTTGCGAAAATGGGCCAACCATGAAATTTCTTCAATTTGCATATTCTCATAACGCCTTTCCATAACCTTTTGTGTGTTGCTTCTGGCCTTTTATCTCTGCTTTCGAGTTTACTTCGGATAACATTTGATCATCCGATTAGCGAAATTTTGGAGTTCATTCAGAAGAATTTGTCAAATGTTTTCATCTTGACGGTGTTCCCTATATGTTTTGGATACTTTTTTTTGGTGTTTGTCAGCAAAACAATGAGCGAACCGCACATTGCCTGTTGGTTGTGTTTCCCTTGAGTACCTTACGTAGTTTCTTGCCAACAATCGTAGACTTTCAGAAAATCTCATCCTATCGAGATGTATTGGACGATAGACAAACTTCTCCGTTATGCGTTTTCATGGGTGGAGATGCAATCTGAAGTTGTCCAGGTCCACTTCGTGGATGTAGATTGAACTCGACCCAGAATATTAGCCCCGAAAGCGCAGTGGCCTCCCTCGAACGCTCATCCCCACTTCGTTCAGTATGGAATTGTGTGGTGTTCGCACCATGCATTTTCAGCCTAATGGCTCGACGATAACAACTTAGTTTGAAATTGCCCCTGGTACGACTCAGCGGTAGTACGCTCGATAATGCCATAGCAGCCGAAACATTTGGCCGAGTTGAAGTAAATTGTACATGCGGAGACAGCATTGTAGGAGAGAAAGTCATAGACGAACGGGTGGATAAATTATTGGTAAGGGGAAAACAAGGGCAGCATGGACCTACATGAGACTCAGTGTTAGAAGTGCTCTAACGCTATCTGCATGAAGGACTTAACGTGTTCATGCAGGATTTTCCGGTCCCTCGGATTAAAACAGCTCGCTAGGGGGTGTTTGGAGTGTTAATCATAACACCCCCATGTGCCGTACCGCACGTGCACCCTTTAACGGTATGGTCCTCTAAATGATCACGCTGCGTGTTGCTGATGACAAATACTCTAGAATAATTACTCACGGTGCTGCAAAAAGTTATACAAACTGACACTTACCATGTGTATTCAACTATATGAACGTGCCGTTTTTTTCCATTTATGGCAGAATAGCACAACGTCAATGTACGTAGGTTTATTTTTCGACGTTTTGGTCAAAACGGGTGACTCCAAGGAGTGGAGTAACCAGAATTACGAGAAATACCAGAAAAATGAAGCCAAACTATCATTTACCACCACAACGAATTCGTTTGATTCGTCACGGGGATACGTCCATGTCTGTAGTTTGAAGCTGAAGTCAAAACACCGCGCGTCTGTTTGGTGTGGTTATTGATCCGTCCTGACCAGACAGCTGACATAGACAGACCTTCGTTTCGGTCGACACGCAGGCTGAGTGTGAATCGCTGGAGACTGCGCACAGCATGTATCGAAAGCCTCATTTCGATTAATGTAGCCAAGTGGTTAGGCCTGCTCGAACAAGGCCTTGTGATTCTCTGATAGGACGAAGAGAGTACTGACTGAATCGCTTTTCAGCTTACGGTATTTTGACGCGGAACACGGACATGTACCTTATGTTCAACAATTCGCACTCAGTTATGTACTGGTATGTCCCATGTAAATAGCGCACCTCACAGCAAATTTTCATTTTTAGTTTGGTCACTTGGAGAAACTGGATCCCTGTTCGTTTATTTTACTGTCGGCTGTAAAAAACAGTACGTGTGTTGATACCGGCTAAAAATATTGAATTTTTTTGAGAAGCCTGTGGACAATAGGAGATATACATTGTCGATAGAAGGGTCCCGCCTCTAGTCTGTTGAGTTGTCTTTGAGTGTTTCATCACCCTCTTTCTACAAGCTAATGGGTGATTGTTTTGGTGCAGCATATCCTTGACGGTGTTAAGTGAATCAGATTTAGACACTTTGCTGTTTTTTAGCAGTGACTGCTTCATATCCACCGGACAACATGGAATAATCCATGTACCGTCCGGAATGAGCTGACATTCGATATACCGACGCATCGAACATCGATTCACTAGCTATGAGAAGACAATGTAGAAAAAAATACAGCTTGGTTCGAGCTCTCAGTTACACACGTCGAACTTGCGCTATTGCATGGGGAGTTCAGAAAAAACTTGTAGTTCACTGGAAAACTCTCACCGAAGAACCGCAAATATATCGTGGACATTTAGCTGCCGAATGGGCGCTTGGTATCAAAAATTGATCGCTAGTTGTTTGTTCTCGGAAATGTCCACTAACCTATTAGGATGAAGCAAAACTTATCTATTGCTG
The DNA here is from genome assembly GCA_004794785.1 of Opisthorchis felineus. Taxonomy (NCBI): domain Eukaryota; kingdom Metazoa; phylum Platyhelminthes; class Trematoda; order Opisthorchiida; family Opisthorchiidae; genus Opisthorchis; species Opisthorchis felineus. The sequence continues at coordinate 237,787 of SJOL01005051.1, read as the reverse complement.
GCATTTACTCGCAGTTTTAGGTGCATTCACTCACGTTCTACAACCCTTCCGTCTCTTCCAAATAGGTCTCCTTCTTTTATTACTTTTTTTCGTGTGCGCACGGACTGTTCGGAATGGTACTTTTGCAGAAAAAAAGCCCTTGGGTTCCACTAGTTGTTTACGCAGCACTGATATAGCGGACTGGCTGTACTACTTTATTCAGAAGTCCAACTGGAAACTCACGCGTATTGTGACACAAAACAGCTGGAAAACTTTACACCCGAAAAGGTCCTCATTTTTAAACGGAAATATCGCAGCAATCAGAGAACTAAATTGTAAGGCTACATGGTGATAGAAACGACAGCATGCTGGGAAAGTACCCGTGTTTGAGTACTACCGGCGATCATTTCGTTCACTCGCCACCGATTCGATTAAGCTAGAAAATCACTTGGTTGCAGGGAGTTTTTCAAGACCAGTTTACGTTCTTCTGGCGCAGGATGCATTCATTCGAAAAACACGGTTTACGGAGAGTTTGGGATGCGAGAAATGACTATTTTCATCTCTGCGTTGATTGCACTGAGACATTTCGAAGATTAGTCTGGAAAGATTGGTAGCTGTAAGTACTGCCATCACACGCTCATACAACCACAGCGAGTTTATTTTGAAAATCTTTAAGGAGGGGAAACCAACTGAATGAGCAGGGAAAGAGCCTGACACCCGCCCGTCACAGTCTGTTCGAGGTGACTAAACCTTCGGACAGTTGGGATAGAAACGGGCACCACGATTGTTACATAAATCGGTTGCCTGCCCCATCTTGCAATGTCTAGAGCCAGGCGAATCGCATCAACAGAATCCAGGCTCCGCGTGAACTCATTCGTGCCATTCTGTCAAATCTATTTGGCAGCTTGCACCGTTTTGACGGAGGTCTAGGGGATATTCTGGTCTCATGGGATGATGATTAAGCGTCTTTACCACGCAGTTTATGGTGATGGTGTGGTTAGTTCACCTTCACTTGGACAACCCCACTGAGCCTCTTAAAGTATGAGTGGATATATATAATACACGATTCGCTTAGATGCCAGAAAATGATGTCAGCTGACGTCTAAAATGTCGAACTTTTCTGATACTGACAGTTGTAAAAAGCAGTTCTAGGCGAAAAAGTACTCTCGATGATTTATTTTCATCTCATACGGTATCCGGACGTTTCATTTGGTAAAATCCGATCGATGAAATTCTTGCTGCACATATAGCCACACAGTGGCGTTCCGGGCTTGCACACATTCATTGTTAATAGGCCGCAAATTCAGAACGAACTAGCCTCTATCACACAGTTCGTGTCACACTCCTTAAATTTTGAGGAAAAGCGCAATTGGATCGACGAAGTGAGTGGCCTAGATAAACTACAGAGCTGGCGGCATCAAGCCCTCTGGTCAAGAGTTCAGTGATGGTTGCGATGATGGCACACAGAATTCAAATATGGTTGGTCGGATCAATGTGAAGCCAACCCCTCGAGGTCTGGTTAGTGGAGCTAGGAATACGGTCATGAGTATCAAGGAACACAAAGTCAACTTCTCACTGACATTTGTTCCAACAAATGGGGAAAATCGGACGTCGAATTAGGCTGCTTCACTACTCGTGTTAGATGAATTGAAATTGTGTTTGGTATTTCCGTGGATTATCACTAAAGCTCCTTTCATCGCTGTTCAAACGAGTTAGTGTGAAGTTGATGTTGTTACTGTCATCATTCCTGCGCTTAGCTGATGTAGACATTTGACCAAACAAGACTCCGTCATCCATCCACATTAGATGCGTTTTCTCTTTGAAGGATTGTCTATCAACAAAGTGTATTTATTTTATGGATCATAGGCATTTGGACTTAATGTTATAATCTGCTTAGTCTGGTAGTTTTTGGAGTAGTTCCCGGCGTTAGTGGCCGAGGCTGAAACGTTTGGAATACTCGGGGTTCGATCAACTATAGATCTAAATATGAGAAAACGGAATTTACAACAACTAAGTGAACATAGCGAATACTGTAATATGTTAACCAGATAGAAGACCGTCTCACTATCGAATGCGCCCGGTACTTATTCTTTCTTTCTCTTAGTTTCACTCTCCGGAGTCACGTGTTGCCATAGGCACCTACACAACACTACGGAGAGTGAATAAACAGCTAAGTGATGGACCCAAGCGTTATTTCGAAATATGCTCGGATTCACTTAAGGTTAGCTTGATCGCCCTCGCGAGTGACATTATGGAGACAGCATCTCAGTTTGACGAGATTAGTTTTGCCATAGTGGATGAGCCTGTACCACTCTTTATACGAATGCTTTACGTGGCATTACTGTTTGAGGTGCCACTTACAAATGGATGGGTCTACGGAGTTCACTCACTCATTTCTCGTTTTGTTTCGTGTGTGTGCGGCATGGAATTCCTTCTTCATTTCTTATTGACTTGTTTCATCTCCGATGTGCTGACCATACCCTATCACTTTTACTAGGTCTAATTCCGGAACCCACCGATTCACAACTTTTACCGTTTATTGAGATTAGTTTGTTTTCAAACTCAACACAAAGGAAGATCCAGTGAATTTTCTTGTTTTTCCGTATGAGAAAGCCCAAACAACATTTATACGGTAGTTTTTTGCATATGCCGGTCACAACCGCAGATAGGTCCAACTGTTATCACTGATTCCTCATTCGGTTTCATTCACCTGCGGTTTGACCACGATTGTTTGCGGTCTACTTGTTTACGTGGTGGATACCTTGCATGGCGATTCGTGTGGCTTCGGTATAGTTGGGTGGTCATTTGATGTGACTTAGACAGTTTTCGCATCAGGATTGGAGGATCCGGAGATTGGGAAATGTGAAAGGTTTTATTGGTATTTCTCTGTCTTTTGAACTTCTCCTTATCCATGTTATGAGTTTTCTTGTGCATCGTTCCTTCTCTGCGATCCGGTTCCAGTTGCGGTTTTCCACATGTCCCCCCCCTTTGAACTACTCCTTACGCTTTAGACTGCCAACTTCGTAGTTTTATGGACTCTTTCTAGCTTATGCCACTCGCTAGTGTTCTGTGTAAATACCTTTGACGTTTTAGGAAACAACGATGCTTTCATTGCCCTTCATTGACTTGCATATATGAGGACTCGTTCATTAACCATTTTCTGCGTTTCTGTGTTTACCGTGTTTAATTCACGATTTGCTGCCAGTTTATTTTCTGATCCTTTCCTTTGCTTCATTTCCTCTCCGGGTTTTCTAGTTGGCCCATGTTTATTCGTTTGAGCGGGAGGAATTCATTCCACAAATGAAAACCGAACCACCCTCCGATCCGGACTCACAAACGGGCGAACTGAACTTTACCGACTCCGGTCCTCCTACACTTGATATTAGCACGAGCCAGTTCGAAGCACTCGTAGCGTCTGTTTCTCCACCGTCGAGTTCGTCACGATTAGCCGCTGCAACACTCAGTATGCAGAATCCGCTTCATCAGAATGTCGATTCTCCCACCAACGCCAGCTTTGACACTGACGATTTCCGATTTGACGATGTTCCCATGGAGTGACTTACTCCACTTCCAGCTGCTTTACTTAATGTGATGATGAGTCTACCCGACTATTTTGAAGCAGATTCTAGGGAAAGGGTGCCCCCACCTTTAGACGTTGCCATAACTTCCCCCATTTCTCACAGAGTTCCTGATATTGTTTTCACCAGACGCGAGTTCACTCAGCTGCGCTCATCCCTCATCTCATCCAGATCAACGATTTGGTAGTCAGCAGTCGCTTGACAAATGCATGGTTTCCCTCTTCTCTCCATAATTTGACCCACCCCTTCCTTTTCTCGTCCTCGTTTTTGTCTTTCGCGCTTGAATGGTCCATGTTTTACTTATTGGGTGATTATCGGGCATTTGATCCTTTATTTCCTTACTCCTCTGTCGCCTTGGGTGTAGCCGCATTTTCGCTGTACTTTTGTGCCTTGTGATGATGATGGTTATGTGCCGTTCGGTTACCCCCCGTGGTGTACTCGTGTTCGTTGCTATTTTCTACTTGTGCCCAATTCATTAACAAATTGTGAGTGCGCACATACACTGAGTTTTTCGTTATGACTCTACCCCATCTCCCTACAAGATAGATCAACTCAAAGTGAGATATTTTAGTTCACTCTTATTTCTTATCTACGTGAATCGGCCCAAGTTTCTTCCACCTATGACCCTGTGTACATACTCCAAGGCCACTTGTTCCCTTGCATGCATCATTTCATCAGTTGTTTCGGTCACCTTGTTCATTATCACCAGGAATATTCATGCAATAGTGTGGCATATATCTTTTCATTTTTTTGCGTGGCTTTTCAGACTGTCAACTTCCCATGTTTGTTGTGGCTTTTGTCATCTATTTGCTCCACTACTGCATATGTTCACTGCTGTACTCATTTTTCTCAACGAATTTTCCGTCATTACGAGCAACTGTTGTGTTTTCATCAGGAAAACTGAACTTTCTAACGCCCACAAGATTCCTTTTTGTCTTCAGTTTTCCCAGTCGACCATTATCATCATTATCTAGTGTGTCTCCATCTCCGAGCGCCATACACACGATTTTGTATTCCATTTATTTTGTTTATCGCAGTGCGTATCGCTTTTTTTGCCTCTACCTGCGCTCTGTGACCCGCTTTTATTCCATTATCACCTGTGGATTTTTAAACCCTTTATAATGATGCTGGCAATGCATGAACATCTTTTTCAGCTTCGTGTTTTTTCTCGCTCGCTCCTTTTGACCACTACGCGTGACCTGATTTCGAGTGCGAATCTTGTCTCCGTTTTCCTCGTGTTGCATAACCTTGGCCTTACTCGCGACCAAATCCGGTTTGACTAAGTCTGGCAACCGGTTTCCTGACTTCAGTCTGGCCGAGTGCGTGATCGTAGCGCACCTCCTCGAATCTCAGAACCACGTGCTGTTGATGATTTTCGGCTAAATTCCCCCGGGTAGTTGACACATCCAGTTCTTGACTCCGATTTCACGCCTTCATATTCCTCCTGAGAGTTCCGTCGTTCCTCAAGTTGCGCTCGGTCATTTTTTAACTTCTTGCAGTGTCAACACAAAGACATGGTTTGGAGCTGAACGACTGGTTCGGGACATTGGCGTACTCCATGAAATATTTTTGTGCCACTGTGGTCCTGTTTCTGTATAGTTGCATGATAAGCGTCAACTTCACTAATAATGAATAACGGTAATTAATTAATATCACATTCAAAGAGAACATAAGTTTGGTTGAAACTCGGAGAGCGCGCCTGCCTGATGAACCCGTAATAGGACAAAATCAGTCGTAGATTGTCGGTGTTTTCAGCAACCTTATGAGTACTTCAAGAAAGAAATGTCACTTTCTATTTTCCTTACTCATTATTTTGGGTTCTTATGTTGTGGTCACCATGCGTCAGACGGTCACGTTAGACTTCTATAGGTTTTTCGCTTCGAGACATTTTATCCCCTCTTGGCTCGACCATTTCAACCCATCTGCATATAAGATGACTCGTTGGTGTCCATGATGGAGATACGTAACTGAACGATGTCTCACTTGGCGGTCATGTGAGAGCTTACTGTACCCACCTTTCGTCCCTCTCTCTAATTGGCTTAAATGCTGGAAAAAGCGTTTGAATCCATTGTAATGTAACTGAACATAGCATAGATTTTACACTAGGTTGGTTCTCAGGAGAGCTTTCTCAGAGCATGAACCGTGATGTATTGTAAGGAAGCTTTGCCTTTTTAGAATATCTGATGAGGACCTGGTTGAGTCTCCATGTTCTCTCCATGAACTAACACAATATGCTAAAAGAGCTGGCTGAAATTACCGATCAGACGACCGACTTTGTGCGAAGCGCAGCATGAACTTTGACGTCAGATCGGTGGTCGCTCCTGTGACATGGTGGAATATTGGGGAGGAGCGGTGAAGTTCAGAAGCGTTTGGATCGAAACTCGTTCTGCAGTGATCATACAGCACCGGTCCGCTGTTTCGCTCTTTCTTGAACTCATCGGTACTGCGCGGAACAATAGGGAAGGGTGCAGTTGGGCTCTGTTCAGATAAGCGACCCTCTTATCAACAGTACATGCAAACGACAATAAGGATACCTTAAATTTCGGCACTACTGTGATGCGACCTCAAAGCTGTCCAAGTAACAGTGCGACCTTCCCGAACAACGCATTCAAAACACACTTCCGCCAAGGTCGCAACTGTTCCGACCTACAAAATCACAGCCTTAAAGAAATATTGGACCACTGTCTTAGAATCGTCATTGCTATGGAAACAATCGCCTAGCAGGCACCATAACTTCGCGTTTGCGTAAAAGTTGGCGCGTGCAGCTGTTGAACATCTTTTGACTTTCACAAACATTGTAGCTGTGCCACAGGAGGGTTTTACCACGCTAGGAAGGTAGCATTTGCTTAAGTTGATTGATGTTTCTCTGACGCTCTGCCTTGCATAGATGTAGCGAGCGGGCGGACGTAAAAATCACTGCGGCCCAACCTGGCACGTATAAACTCGCTGGCGACCTTTCACATCCAATAAGCGTGTTCCCGGGTATAAAACGGCCGAAAGTACCAATTGGCATCAATAACGACAACTTGTTAATAGAATAGAAGGAGTAGAACTGACAGGCGTGTGGAGAACGGTTCTAGGTCCGTCGGGCTGACACGTGATAGTGTGGGGTTATCAGAAAGCAGAGTCATCAACGGAAGCAGCTCAGATCTGAAGTGCACTTAATCTCACCCACCCCTTGCCCTTCCCCCCCAACTAAATTGTCTTACCAATTAAAAGCCTACACGGACCAACAAAATTTACCCGTGGCAATCACACTGACCGACAAGAACCTTCAACTGACATTCAACACTGATATAGTGTGCTAATCTGAAGAGGTCTTACTGATTGGTTCTCCGTCTGCTTCAAAACCTGACCAACTTGGTGACCTGCTAACTTGGCCTGATAAAGCTTTTGTGTCAAAAGCGAAACGTTGCCCAGTTAAAAACTACCTTATTGTTTACCAAGCCATTCTGAAACGACAACTTGCTTACTCTATTAAGCCGGTCTCTATGAGGATGAGCCGAATTTATGGATTTGTCGAACTCCAGCTGCCTAAGAACGGTAGTCCGTTGCCAGGCTCTCACCGATCTCGACCAATCTTGTTCTCAGTAACAGGCCATAAACTGCCCACAGACTCAGGCAATGGACATTGAACGACAGAGCTGAGCTCGATACAATTTTTGAACAAGAACAGGTCTGATTATATAATAGGTGGGCTCAAGAGAATGTGTCCAAACCATAGGAGTCGACGTTGTTGGACCAGTCGCTCGGGTTCGGCTTCGCGAGAGCATCGGAGGCAGATCTCTTACTTCGATACATGGTCTGGAGAACGTAGCCTGAGAATATTCTTCAAAATCGATTCTCGATACACTGAAACACATCGATCAAGTTCGCAAACATTAGCAGGCCAATTAATTTCCTGCATTTTGTCCATTCGGTATTCCGATATCCAGCAAAATTTCGAAGTAAGTGAGCACTATAGTAACCTTTGATGGATGGTTTGTCTTGGCACACAATCTCTATAGAAGTTGTATTTGATGATGTAAGGACTACTTTAGCCAACATACATTAATAACGTTCTAAAGAGGCCACATTAGAAGAGACCATTTTTGGTTGGTTCACTACAGCCTCTGTCGTCGTCTTAGACCTGCCCAAAACGGTTCATTTTTATTCGGTTGGTTCACGGCGCTCTACTAAAGGCAGCGGTAGTAGTTGTGTATTACAGCACAGGTGGTCCAGAATCAACAGCCTATGGGATTACCTGTTGCGTGCAAAGCTTAATCAGCGAATTCTGATGTGACAGACAAATTCGGAAACGGTTGAAGGCCCATCATATCAAAATCAACCAGCCGTGCGCTCAATTCGTGTCCCCTTCATTCCAACTAGTGGTCAGTTGGTCGGCGCCCTTTTTCTCTTTTTTGCCTCGTGCTATGCAAAAGCAACCGGTTTGCGTACAACTGAATGAGCACTGTCCTTCGGTTTCATGTTAACCGAGTTAAGTATCTGAGCATTTACTCTCATATTGACAGACCGTATTACTTAGAGAGATGGGTTGTTCTTGATGACTAACCGTCATCGTCTTGGAATGAGTCGTTGACGGTCCTGCAGTATGGCACAAATATGAGGTGTCTAAAATAAATGGACAAGATGCTTGAATAACTGAGGACCACCTAGCGGTTGGATCACTGAGTTCAGTCGACCCAATCTCTCCAATCGTATCTGACTTACAGTCAGGTCCGAGATATAACGTTCGCCGTAAAATCACAGTGAGAAACTGTATATAAATCAGGGTGACCAATGTAGCCATACTTTTCCGCTGACTTGATTCTGTCTGTTGATCCTCTCCTTTCGTCGCTTTTGCGTTCCCTTTTATTGTGCTTACTCAGCTACAACTCGTCTATCAAGGATACCTTGCTTCCAGTGGCAACAGTTTCATCCGGAGGTGGGAGAATACCGATGAGACTGCAACATTTTAGAGGCGATTACCTAACCGGCTTATTGGTTCCAAATTATTCTGATAAAGTGGAAGCTTATACAACTACGCACTGGAATTTATAGCTGTGCTGTGGAGACACCATTGCTGACAGAATTGGGCTATTTCTGTCACTCTCAATAACCATCGACGCGTCGCGTCCCTGGGTCGCAGCCCGTGGAGGTGCTATCTGCAGCGTCACCTAGTTTACCGCTCAGAGCGTTCATACTTCGTTGTCGGGTGGCAGGCTTTCAACACACGTTTCAAAGTTTCTCACTCAGTGCGAAAAAGAACACGAGGTAGAAGTAGCCTGCCCTTGGGAGTATGATTAGCTCATCAATTGCGGTAGACTTCATCTTTCTCAGGGCAATTTGACGTACTTCAGTACTACTGATCTGATGTTCCCACTAAAGCGTGTGAACACCTGGGGGACATGGACTCCATATCTGGGTTCAAAAAACAGTGTAGCTCGCACCACCACAGTATATGCTCTGATACTGACAGAGACTGACGTCACTGAGGCATCACAGATATCTTAGTTTGGCGAAAGCTACTCTAGTATTACCGAACAGATTGACGTATTTGCCTTTCTTTACAGCTGCTCAGGACCGGTCTGCATGCATGTGACTTGGTTTTGATCCTACGTAGTGTAGCAATAGAGCCTTATACTTTGTACGTGCAAAGCGTAGTCCAGAAGATAAAGTGGAATTTAAGACGTTATTTAGAAGGAATTGAATGCTTGAGGGATCTGAACTATTAAAGGGTCCTGAGTGAACGCCCCGGAGAATTTCAATCTCCAAAGTATCAGAAGTATGATGGTCGGCCTCAGGCGACATATTACTAACGAAGTTGAAAAACAGGCTTGGTGCAGTTCACTGGATGTGGCTAGCCGCGGCAAACACTTGCCGTGAATCCAAAAGCATCCATGGGAGTGAGCGTGCGGTATCTTTGTAAGAGACAGGAACTTATTTCGGACACCTGTAATTAGCAGACATGGTCATAGTTTCGGGCGATCAACGGACCCAAAAACAGCTACAGTTTCGCTGACATCCACTTTCTCTCCGTCGTCTGATGGGATCGATTTCCTGCAGTGGAAGCCTTATTGATCTGAGCTTTCACAATCCGCAATCGCCCTCTGGCATTCCGTAAGCTGTTGGATGCTTAGCATATGTGCCATCGTGACTACTAGTTGTTTTTACGATTTTATTGGCGTTACCCTGAGCCACTGTACATGTACCCTTACCCTTGTTTATTCAGCGGAATCGGATAGCTTATGTCTAGGAATTTCCATTGGGTTGCCAGCCAGTTCGGCTTGATCTTGTTGTGATACGGGAACAATTTGAGGGTGTTGACTCGCTTGATTTTGTCTCCGTGATACTTGGCGAAATCAATGAGTTAGCCCACACATTGAATGAGTGCCAAGTTGCGTATACCAGGGAGAACGAGAGTTTTGAATTGAAGTCCCCAACCAGTAACGGATTTCCACATGATATGACGAAATTCATAACTGACCTGCATTTGGTGGTCCACAAATGACACGATGTATACGTGTTCTTACGAAAGTTCGCACTGAAAGTTCAGCATCTTATTCGCTAGTCGTACAATGAGCATCTAATCCGAAGTTGGCACCCACTGTGCTTCTTCTGGGCTCAGTTGGCCAGCTTGGACATTCATATCACGCACCAGAATGAGAATATTTGTTTCATTCCTACCGAAACAATTGTGGCAAGTCTCGAAGGAAGACTTCATTTCCAGGTCCTGAGCTGCAGTATGTCGGAGCTTATACTGACGCGACAAACGAGCACCGTTTACGCGTTGAGTCATGTTGGTCTTCATTGGACCAAACACACGGCGCGTGGCCTTAATGGGATCCAATCGATAAAGCCTTTTTATTTCTTTGTGTGCTTTTTTCGGAGGCATAACCCACGAAAAAGTTTGAGTAAAGGACGGCTGTTGCTCCGTTTGCCAAATTTGTTAAGCGTTGGCATAGATAGAAGGAACAGCGTTAAAGTGACTGATGAATAATTGAACCTGCAGGGGGTAATTGGAAGATACGAAGGAAGGAGGGTGAACGAAGATATGTAGAGATAAGTGATACATCCCGGGTCGCTCAGATAAGATAAAGGGTTGCTTGAGTTACCTAACCCTGAGCCTTTGATTCGAAAGTCTGACGCACGAGGCAGCGTGATAACACAGGTTTTGTCCCGAAAACTTGCATTCTCTCAACGGTTTGGCCCACAAGAAAGCGATAAAGCGATATAGGATATCGTACCAACTGAAACATGAGGCGGCCTGGTGCAGCACATTCAGTTGCTTAAGAACATCATACACGAGAGATTCAGCTGGGTTCCAGGTGAGTCTCCCGTGAAAACCAAACTTGTATGCAGATGAGTGTATAAGTCTAATTTTGTGCAATTCGGGTTCGAGTAGAACATAAGGTTGACGGAAACTCGGGGACTACGCCTACCTGATTAGCCGCAAGAAGGGCGAAACCGGTCGTGGGCTGTCAAAGAATTTTCAGCAATTTCACCAGTAGTGTATTGCGTCTATACGAAGCAAATATTTTTTCCCGGAGCTTCCTGCTTGGATCCAACACCTGGATCGTTCGTCTCGTTTTTGGCTGCGGGCGAGGTGTGGCCTGACTTGTGGGTGCAAGGAATAATATATGGGTACCTGACTACTGGTAAGTGGCTCGGGCTGCTTTTCGGGAGGTAATACCACTCGAATCATAGAAGGCATATACAACTGGCCACCCCAGTTTTCTAGGTTGGAATTCTGGCTTCTCACCCACTAGAAAAACTTGAACATACAAAGCTCAGTGAAATATCGCTGCCCACTTTTCCAAATTCAAAGCCACGCTCCGCAATATCGCCACTGGAACATTAATGATGACTCAGTCTATTACCTCTCACAACCTGCCTAATCTGTTCTGTTTACCATGGCAACAAAATCCCGGCAAGGATAAGCACGCTTCTTTCTCGTTTTGTGCTTATTCCTTGCTTCAGTTACTTAGGTCTTGAGGATGGGGTTTCTGTGTCTTCAGTCCTTTCTCTCTACCTTCCTATTGCTCTTCTGCGGCTGCTGCTTTCCTGATTTTCAATATTTAAGCCCAGATGTACCTTCCATTTTACTAACAACCATTTTTATATGTATATTGGTCACAAATCGGCATCAACGGTGACGCGTCCTACGGTCCGACCCCACTGCGAAACTTTGCATTTTCGGCAATTTCATTGTCGACAACACTGACTGGCTAGCCTTCTGATCGCATACGGACACACTCGGCCGAGGTGCACAATTTTTACGATCGGCAGTTCTTTGCCTCAAACTTTTTTTCGCTCGAATTCCGGGCCACGATGGTGATCTCGTTTTAACTCATCCGTCTGCATATTCAGCTGACTCTTCTGTTCTCATCTGGCCACTGTACAATCGCTTGTTTCCAATTCAATTCGGCTGCCCACACACGCCGTTATGTTTCCTGACAATACTAATCCACTGATTAGAAGGACACGTGGCCATTCTTCGTTTATAATCCATGGGATTTCTGCACGTCCTACGGTTTGTGCAGCAGATTCAGCTAAAAAATATCATAAATATCATAAATATCATAAATATCATAAATGAGGCATTCAGCTTGGATTCAGGTGAGTCTCCAGGGGAAACCAAATTAGTATGCATTCGAGTGTTTGTCAAAAGGATGGCTCCTGTTTGTACCCAATTTTTTAAAATGGCAAATCCTGATATCCAAAATTGGTTACTGGAAGAACCGAATACACAAACGCGGAAGTGAGATGCCCATAGAGCCACCAACCTTCCATTTACCACATGAACGCTCTGCAGACTGGGTTACCACGGACGCTAACCCTTTGTTACGCCCATGCACTAGGGCTTCGCAGGTGATTTGCCACAACTTTGCCCAGTGAACTAACACGTGATGTCTGTCAGTGTCGTTAGTGAGCCCCCTGTGTGATTTCCACAATGAACCAAAAGGTTCTGGTGTAATTTGTTTGAAGGGGACATCGTAGATATTTGGATGAGTATAGGTACACCTACAACGTGCACCAGAATCCCTTAGGTATTTGGACATGTGATCCGTTGTGGAAGTCACTCAAGCAGCTCATTAATGGCACTTACAGATATTAACTTTTAATGCACTGGGCGAAAGTGTGCCGAATGGTCTGTGAAGTTCAAGTGCATTAGCTTGACAGAGAGCAATCATTTTAGGTAGCTCATTCCGATAAGCACAGGTCAGAGGTTCCATTCCTCCCCAGGAGTCTTCGTTGGTGCTGCGCACGCTCGGACTTCCCACTTCAACATATGGCGAATTCCCTTTTGCTTTCTGACAAGATAATCTGTAGGAATTATAAACGCCGGCGTTCCCACCTCCATTCACCCCTCTAGGGTGTCGTTGCACCCAGTGTCTCGGTGGGTGTAGCAATGGGATGAAACTGTTTTTTACCAACTCTTTTTCATCAACGGTAACATATATATTAACCACCTGGAGTACTTTTACGAATCAACTGGGCAAAGAACAAACTAGTTTATATTCTTCAGCACTTAAGAACCCAGTAGTTACCAGACAACTTTGGACCTCCAAGCGAATGACCATTGATCGCTACGTCCACTAAATTAAAAATCGAAACGACCTTTCTAATAAGGTTTGTTGAGGAAGAATAAAGTGTCTGAATAATGATTGCGAGCCACAAAGTAGTTCCTTTTCTTTACCGAAAAATAAGCAGAAAAATGGGGACCTTCGGAAACTCAATTTAAAAACCAATAACATATTGGCTATCGTATTCCACCCGGCTAAATTCAGCCCGAAGACACTTCGTCGTTCTTTAGTAAGATCTTGCTGTTGTACGCAGCTGCCGTATGTCCTTTATCCTGCTCGATATCTACAGTAATATTCGAATCACCTTCCGCGATAGCTTGCAGCGAGGACACGTCAAGTTCACTTTTTGATGGACTCATAAGATCAGGCGACATAAGTCTAGTTAGGTTGGTAAGACTGCTAACTGATGTTGTCGAATCATTACCAGCACGAATGGAGAAGAATTCCGCCTCTGAGGCAAAGGTCACACGGGTATGTTTGGTGCGCGAAACCACGAAAGGTTCATCGGCTGGCGTTAGGTCAGTGAGAAGAATGTCCAATTTGTTTTCAGGCGATTTTCCCAACCCATCATCCTCAAACTGGAAGCTGTAGGATTGCGGTTGTTCGTCACCAAGATCACAGGAATCCGCTAACTCAGATAGATCAGCTGGTTGAACTGAGCTGGACATATTGGGCATTGTAGTTGGATCGTTGAGTGTATCTTCTTGGCATGAGTGGTCTTGTGGCGAAGCGCCTTCACTCCAGTGAGCATCAGAATTGGTCGAGTGTGTTCGGCCTTCATTTCTGGAATAAGAACAATTCGGCAGACTCCAAATGTGGGTTTGGAAAATCAAACCTTTAAGGCAGATCGAGTCATTGCTAGAAAAGTTGGTAAGAAGTACCCAACTATTCACGGATACAATAATCACACCTTAGGAGACCATCACATGAAAGGAACTGCGTGGCCTCTCTTGGGAGTGGCCTTTATTGGAGAGGTCATAAACCAGATCATGGCCGATGGAAAACACTGTTATGTCATCCTCCTACCTCGAAAGATGTTATTCTATGGGACCGATTGGGAAAGTTGCGTCTGTATGAGTCCATCGCTCAATGCCAGGGATGTTTTACAAGGAAACTAAGCTGGCTGGAGAAAACTCACATTCCAGGTCCTGTGTTGGTGAATTCCGTGTTTTTCCGCGCTTACTGTTTTGAGTCGTCACTGAGGTTTGCTGCTTTGGGTATAACAGTCTGTTGCTCACTCCCAAAACCGACGAATGACGCAGACGTTTTGCGCGCACTTTCGCACTCATTTCATCTGAGGACTGATCCCGATGAAACAAAACTTATCGTCTCATACAGATCATCGGAGTAAGCAGGTGGATTAGCCTGTATATCGCGTTAACATGGGTAGTCAGTTGGTCATATAGAGTGATATACTTATTCCAAAAAGCTTTTCACCGAAAACTAAAACTGGCTGTTTAAGCAATACATCAGATAATAAATAACAGTGATTACAAAATCATTCCCTCACCAACCTTCGTCACCATGAATGCTGTATGTAACGTTTTTGTTGTTGAATTCTGTCACTTAGAATAACCGAAAATCTTGACAAATTAGTAAATGAATGTAAACTGAATAGCACATACAACTGAACGTAAAGCTGCGCTTCCGTAATTGCTCGGTTAAGCCATGATTCCTATACACCCGAACCTGATAGACTAATATTTCCCCGCAACAGGCTTCTCTCAAGGAAATCACTGACTGGTAGGATCACTGTTACTTTATCCAAAAGTTAAGTACGCAACCGAGACAGAATTTGCGCAATAACTGCTAGGCAAGGCCTTCCGTGAGCTCAGTATTATAGAGAGTTGGCGTTTGAGTTCATAGCTACCCTTAGAAAGGTTTCCAGCAGTCTGCTATGTAACTACCAGGCACTTTTTCCGCTAAAGTGAAGGGCGAGAACGGCTGTCCGTCCGGAATGACATACTAGTAGTGGCCTGTGAAGGCGTGTTTCTTGTATTCGTAGTTGAATCTACCCATAAAAGAACGCGCCAAACATATTGGTTGCTTTGTTCCAATCCAAATAATGCATGGAAATTCACCTAGCTAGGGAACCACATGCTTCGCGCTCTACCTTGCAGCTCAGCCCCAATGACGCAACAATGAGGTTGCCATTTAAGTCAAAGGACCCGTAGTGCTGAGGATTCCACTCTTGCCTCCCTGCCGTATTTGGTTCATTGTTTCGAATGACTGACTATCCTTGAGGCGTCAAATATGGGCCTATGTCGGGAACACGAACACACTGAATTAAACCAGTTGCATGTTCATGCAACCGTCTGTCGTCGTTCGCAGTTGGTAGACATAGTTGACAGAAGATTATTTCAGTTGATTCAGGAGAAAAATATCAATATAACTTCAAGTTCTCAGCACATGAATTTAAAGATACTGAGAGATCACTTGGGCGGATCTTTTGCTAGATACACATGATACATTTTATCACGTTTTGAAGCGAATTAAGGAACCTAAGAAATTACTTCGGAACACTGTGTCGTTTTTGTGAAACGGTGGATTTTCATTTTGAACAAACTCAGTCTCCTTGAGACAGGCTAAACGGAAAAAAAACTTATAAAGCAGTCATAAACTATTTGGAATAGACTTACGATTGATCGTTCCCTGGTAGTTTCTTCAGATTTGGGTTTTCACCACAGTATCGTTGAGCACCAGTCTTAATGTTCGACTTGACCTTGGAGCTGCTCTCCTTCGCACCTATAGTTGTTCTTTTTGGTGCGTCTACTTCCGGTGTCTTCCGACTGCTTTCTGTAGACCTCCTCAAGACAGAGTGGTTGACCATGGAAGGTGACCCAGGCTTTCGATTGTCACGTACCGGAGCGACGGGGGGACGTGTCGATAGCGAAGGAGAAGCAGCCAATAACGGGTCTAAGGGTGATATACAGTAGCAAAGATCTGTTCCTCCTGACTGTCGACTGTTTAAAAGTCGTCCTTTTTCGTCTCCGTTTGTGCTTTTTACTTCTGGTTCTTGCAGTACTTTATGGTCCTCCGATGTATGACGTGGTTCTTCCAGTTGAAGATCATCTGTGATACGCAACTGCGTCCTTAGCTGGTCGGCCGCCTGCTGAAGCTGTTCCTGAGGTTGAAAAAATTACTAACATTATTACGTTAGGAGGTGAATTAGTAAGCACTTGATAAAGACTAATATAAAAACAATATTGTTGCGTGCGTTTTGTTGCTTCCTAGCAGTGCAGTGTGGCGCGTTCAATGCATAGGTTGATTCTGCAAACGTAGCTGGTATCTAGATTGAGGGCAGCAAGTTTTTGGGCTGCCTGCTGAAATACCGCATGAGTGAAGAATTTCACCTCTGTTACAGCTATCCTACTACAGCAACGCGCCTCTCATTTTACTGGTGTAATAGCCTCAACGAATTCTTACCTTTCACAGTACTTGATCGCATGCCATGTCGCATGAACACTGAATGATTCGCTCATGGTTAACGATAATTATTGCGTGAGAACTGGCTAAAAGAAGCCGGAAATTCCACCAATATCAAAATGTGAATAAAAATTAGGAAACGCCTGACACACAACGTCCCGTAATTGATATACGTTTTCAGAGGAACCTGCACACAGCGTACAAGTTACGATGCCGCAGTTCCTCTGAAAAGCAACTTCAAGACAAACCCCATAAATGGATGCATCACCAGGATGGGTCTAAAGTTGTCAAAGAGGCAAGCTTTTTGGTGCATTTCCGGACGAACATCATAGTCAGCTCGACTGGAACCAGACAACGAGGGGACTATAGATGACACTTAATTTCAAGATACCAATCATGGAAATGCATTCGAAATACCCAGAACACTTAACGGCTAAAATGTCTCCAGTGAACTAGCCTGACAATTGGATGAGCTCGGCACTAACGCCAAGCGAAAGCAGGCGGATACTACAATGATTCGTATGGCTCAGTATTTGTATCACATTGCGATATCGTCTACCTAATCACTGTTGAGTTCATTAATTGTGTGAGCAAGAAAAGACTAGTTTTGCTCAAATCGATAAGCCGAATACATGGGTGCCATCACAGAGAAGTATTACGATTGTTTTCCAATTGGAACATGTTAAGGTGTGTGTGTCTACGTATGACGCAGCATTTTCTGTAAGCATTATTAATACATTGGTGTAGTGCATACTCCGGTCCCTATCTGAAGGCACTGGAGTGGCATGAAATGGCTAGTAGAAATTGGTAGAAGTAGCTTCTGGGTGGAAGGCGATTCACGCACTATCTACTGTGTGGTCTGCACATGGACGCCACGTTTTAGTCTTATAAAACACACCTGCCATTCACTACATTTTGGGAACATAATATTGCCTCCCCTACATAGCAACTCTAAAAGGTCTTATCTACTAACCATAGACGATTGCTTATTGGATACAGCAATCTAAATCCTCACACGGCCTCCCTACGGGAGAGTGTAGGCAAGTTATTATGCTTTCCACGTCTTGGACCTACAGACATTTGCACAGTTGTACGCAGTCATAGTAAGTTATTTTCCGCTTGTACTACACATAATCCCGGGGATGAGTGATCGACTCCGCCTTCCACAGTCACCCACACACCAGCTTAACGACACGCAGAGATAAAGTGCCTTTGTCGCTTTGTTCTGACGGACCCTGAACCTGATGTGGTAAACTAGGTCAGCTGTCTTCCAACTCTATACCCCATGTAGCTACGGACAACCGTGTTTACCTAACCGTGTAACAGTGGAAGCCAGTCAGGATTTGACCCAGTTCACGACGTCGATGTTAGGAGTTCAGTGGGAATAGGCAGATTTTCCTATACAGCGAGTGTATTGTAGGAGGCTACCGCCTGTCTGTCCGCCGATAATACACACGCAGACTGACAGCCAAATCTACGCAAAATACTTTCATCATGGACTGCTTCAAGACAGACTTGGCGGAAACTGGAACATTGCCGGTCTCCTGAATGAGAAAGAAATATAAAGTTGCTCATTGGCTACTTTAACTCAATAGATACTGTGTGGTAATGGGCACCGCTGCTTATTTAAGCGACTAGGTTTCCTGTTAGGACTGACCTATAAAGAAATACAAACGCCGTATCTAAGGATGAAAGTTTTGTCCGTCAACTTCTCAGTTTGAGCGTGAAATTCCAAATGGGGAATTAGATTATAGAGGCGACAAATGCATTTCCTCTTCACACAAAATGGAGTTAACGCATGGCAGAGAAGTACCAATGTTCGACAATATTTTGATGCTCCGGATCAGAAAGTGAACGATTGGATGGATGAACAGTGTAAAATGAAACACATGGGTGGCATTGTGACCCGTTAGGTAAGATTCGTATTACTTGACAATTACATCTATTCTTCTGTTTTAGAGGACAGCGTAGCTGCTGAGGTAGGGACGAAGCTGATCTCTCTAGCGTTACGAAGATTAAGGGACCAGTCAGAGATAACTGCTCTTGGAAGGTGGACTATTCAAAGCGGACACCTGTATGCATCAGCCAGTACGAAATTGCTTACGGTTTATTTTGGGGCGCTGCTGGTCACCTGCTCAACATCAAGAGAGCAGACAAGCTAAAAGTAACCGTTCAGCACAAACATCAATGCTTGTGGCTGTTTGGATATTATCTGCTTAAAAAGATTTTATTTTTCTTTGATTAATTGACTGGTACTGTAGACGACTGAGATATCCTAAAAATACCCGACTGCTATGTAGTGAAATTTGACAGCTATTGGACTATGGTTGTTCCTTTCTCTGGTCCCACGAGCTAGCCAACTTGTCACGCTGCAAATAGGTCATTATCAAAATCATCCGCTAGGCTAAAGAGCCTCGAAAGTAACATGAAGTATGTTGGCAGAGATCTCAGAAATCGCTTAAGGACGAACGTCTTAATACAAAGGCACAGTAGCATCCATTATACCAGCCAACACAAGGATAGCAATTTACAAGAGCATAAAATGCCGCAGTACAACTGGCTAAGGAGCAAGTGGTTTCTCAACCTAGACCTTCAAGCAAGTGTTTGAAGCTGTTACTCAGTTTAATTCACTATTTCAATCATCAACCGTGTACAACGGTTTTGATCGTGTATTCCGTGAGTTGGGCATGGTTCACAGACGCATGCAGCAAGCGAAACTTAGTGTAGGAAGCATATAGTTTTGTTCAAGTGCATGAGCCTCGTGTTCAAGCACCTTTCCATATGAACTGGATTTACTTATTCTATGTCCCACTCGTATTCGGATGCGAAACAAGTAAAGTAGGAAACCTTCTGTATGCACGGTGGTTCCCCTTCAAGGTGAACTCCTCACACAAAAGGAGTTATTTTGGCCCCACGTACTATTGGTTATTTTCAGCGAGAAAGCCTTGTGCAACTTGTAGGACCTTTGGCCGCACAAACTGTCTAGACGTGACCAAAATAGTCGACCAATCACAAAAACACTGATCAGGTAACCATAAGGACGCAGCAACAAACACTGAGTCAATGAGACGCCGGTATCACACCGGTAAAACGGTTGGATTGGATGATCTGGAAACAAGAAAAAAATTGGAAAATTTGTAGTTTGAAAAAGCGTCACCTACCGCAGTTTCCCATGGGAATTTCGGTTTTTCACACAAATATCTCACGAAGCATCGTGTTACATGCCTAGAGTGTGTGAAACGCCATTAGGGCCAGTCCCAACTGAGGGCGGAAGTGAACAAACGTCATGGTATTCAACGTTCATTGGTAGCGATCAGTGGATGAGAGTTTTGACAGTTGTGAGTCTAAATTACCCTACACACTCAGGATCGCTGTCTTCAGTCTACCAATGACAATAAAGGTCAACAGAGGAGATTTAATTCTTTTATGATACTGAATGTCACATTCTACCGTTCGAGATTCCGGCTGTAATCTTCGAACAACATGCTACGCTGCATATGCTTTATAATCACAAAAGAAGTCTTCTCTATCTTCAGGCATTGTCGCTATGACGAAAGTCGAAGAACCCGTTGGATGTGACTGACATTCAAGTTCAGACTGAGAGAATTTGTTAAGATCGAACCAATTCTGGTCTCGTTAGACCTATTAGCGTCCACTTTTCTCAGAAAGGCTCTGCGTTAAACGATCAGGTTTCCTGGAGTTCAATATGGGGGGATTGGCAAGGAGATTAATCACAGGCGTTCCTGAGTGGGCAACTTGGTCACTAATTTCCGCTTCTAGACAGGTCGTGGTATTGTTTTATCTGTTATCATAGGCCAGTTGATGCAGATGAATATTTGCTTTTGTTCATAGGAAGACGCCATCTCGACGCTGAGTGTCACTCATGTCACTGATGTCACTCATGACCTTGAGCCAACTGGTTGAACCTGTGAGCAATGCTTATATTGAATGCAGCTCAGGGTTGGTAGTCGACTGGATTAGTAAGATGGTTCAAGTGACGTTTCGCGCTAAGTAAGAAACCTAAACAATGTCTCTCGAGTTCTATGCAACTAAAAACGAAACTGTGGTAATAGTTTGTGAACAACTGCACCAGGTGACATGTACGAAGTCTGAACCTTCTAAATACAACAGAAATCGATGTTCTCGATGAAACAGTGGGCCTCTACAGCGCTTCACGCAGTACAAAAATCATCGCTTTAGTATATAGATTATAGATTTGGATATGAGAAAATAATGGAAAACATTAAATGGACCAACGGTGTCGCAATTTTTCCATTGCAATAACACCTAATGCCTCTAGGCGTGAAAGTCATCGCACTTCGACAGCTGTGACAAATCTTTAGGTGAAACGAGTGGAATAAGGTCAGTAAAATTTTAATAAATGACGGGGGTGATGGAACAGAAAACCCACAGATATATAGTTATTCTTTCTAGCGATGAATCACTGCAATTCCGAGGAATCGCCGACTGTATAGGAGGTAGTATATGACACTCATTATTGGTCTCCACTGATTTAAGACTATTTCAAGCGAAGATAGCAGGCTGACGTGGAACTAGGGCCACACTCTTAACACTCTGGGAATCAATATTGTCAGACTAGAAGGGCACAGCAATGATACACTGACAAAAGAGTAGCTTGTAATTATGCACTAGCGTGTGAAGTTGCGGGACGCACACTCGCTCTGGAAAATATTATTATTATTAACACACGGTAGCCGTGGTTCTTAGCTGGAACCTTTTATCATACAGTAAACGACAGAAGATGCTGGTGTGTGAAAAGAATACATGGACTCTCCTGGAGGACGGTCACTTCTTCTCGGGGCAGGGATGAAGTATTTTTCCGCGGCTGACGGAAAGCGCTGCTATGGACTCTCCAAAGATAAGATATAAACCACTAAGTTGGGGTACCGATTTAGGCGACTGGAAGAACAATAAACCGTCATCTGAGCTAAGGGATTGATGACATTCGTATTTCTTCAGCTGTTGCTATGCTGGAAGGGCTGACCACAGCTAAGTATACGCAAAGCCAGAAATGTGACCGTCCTAGTAACGAAGGTTCTAGTCACTACTCAAATGTTATGACGAGAAGCTCTTTTCCGGTGTGAAATATAAGAGGAATTATAGTCAGAATATAGGGTTTTGCGTGTGACAGAAGTATCCAGTCGAATAATGTGTTAACTTCCAGACACACCAGTATGAGAAAAAAGGTTCACTGAAAGTTAAACAGGATCAGCTCACAGATTGTTCCGGTGAACGTTTGCCAGCACTTCATTGCACTAGAAGCTTAGCTAAATAAATAACTCCAAAATAGTTGTGGTTTTACGGGTTATATGGCTACTTTATAACCGATTTGATGTCTCATCACACTCTTGTAGTGAACATTTAACTTTTTCAAGTAGAATATTCAGTCGCAACTAGGAACTTTATTCGATTCACATGGCCTCATTTAACGTCGCTGATCTCGTACAAAATTCTCATACACTTGGAATCAGTGGTATAGCTTTGTTATTATTCGTGATCAGGAGAAGCTCTGTATCAGTGCGCACAGGATAACTATTGGTATGAATGTCATCTGCATAGATTAAATCACTTTGGATCGAGCAGTCCTAGATTCGAGTGTCTTCTTGATATGTGGAATGAGCGAATCGGCAATACTGAACGGTAAACAGAATTCTGGTACACACGCCCAAACGTCCGATCACTTAAAGTTGCCAACCGTCGCCCCAACTAGAAAGGAACACGGGATAAATAAACAAGAGATATAGCGGCTCACAACCATCACAGCGTCAGGAGCCCGCGTCTTTTATGGGATGAAGATGTTGAACTAACTGAATTGTAATCATTATTAAAACCCGATTGAGAGACCACAGGGCATACAATCATGCTAAATGTACGAAGATAAAAACCTCCATGTGCCCAAAATGAGCCACCGGCTACGCCGAGAGCAATGGAGACGCATCAACAGTTAAAAGTACGATGAACTGAGTTAAACGACAAAACTCGCTAGATAGGATGGCACCACTCGATGGCCCCAAAATTTCGTTGCATGCATTTACCAGCATTTCGCACTTTTACACCAGTCACCTCGAGCAATATTTTTCCGCGAATTCTGGCTTCGTTTACTGACGACACACGTCACGTGTTGAAAAATTAAACACTCCGTTCTACTTCCTAGACTTGAAATTATTGTGATAAACTTAGGTGGCCCAAACGTTTGCTACGGGGTGATGAGTGACCTGGAATACCGACAGGCAGCTCAGGTGTTCAGTATAATGCGCAGCTAACGTAATCTGGCTTACGCCTCGATAAAAAAATACAAAATGACATCGCTATCAACCCTAATGCGGAGCCCAAAACAACCGCGATGGCTGTAAAAACATTGTTAACGGGTTTGTCAGGTTGAATTGAAACTGAATACGTTTCGAGCCATGTGTAGAGATATGCGTTCCTATCGGTTTGGAAAAGGGCGACAAGAGTCAATCAACGATTTTGCATGAGTTGCGATCCACTGATTAGCTCTCCCTGCCGTTAGTTGTACTGGAAGTCGCCTGAACCCTTCTGTTGGCTCGTGCGCTGTTCATAACCAGTAAGCTAAATACTGGTTTGTCACTTGGAATGCTTTCATTGCCTAATTCCAAAAGAAGATGGTCAGAATGGTGCAGTTTTGTGGACTTTCCAAGGGCAGGTAAATTCTGGCCGGCTCATGTTGGGTGAAGGTTGCCTTGGCATATCGGGTATCAGTCTCAACTCGGTTGTTTTTCCAGCTAGTACAAACTCACTAGCTCACCGGTAAAGTAAGATAGCTCCTCAAGGCAGTCAGTTGCAATTCCCTGAATGAGCAGAGGTGGAGCTAAATATTGACAGAGGTTTCATTTGCACGAAGAGGTTGAAGCGTTATTTGGGTATTCACTGTACTCTATCGTTTACTAGAAAGCGATCTCGAACAAGGCACTCAGCCGTTATCAGGTGTTCGTCAAAAACTGTCCAATTTGCAATCAAGTAGAACATAAGGTTGACGGAAACTTGGGGACTGCGCCTACCTGATGAGCCCCAAGAAGGGCGAAACCGGTCGTGGGCTGTCGAAGAGTTTTGAACAACCTTGTGAGTAGTTTCCTTTATGAGAAACAATTGATTGCTTGGATAGTCGGATCCCCAGTGACAAGGCATCCTACGCGAGCCTCACCGTAGACTCTCCCTGAGAGTAGCCTCTCTTCTGGTGGGTACCTTCGAGATAATTGCTACACGTGGTTCTCCCACTTACCCTGTTTTTGTTCAAGCTGCAATTCAAACGGACTCATTCATCTACGCTTCTCCTACAGACATTATGGTCCAATGGTGGTTGAAGCACCCACCACACCTACACTCACTATACACCAGAATGTTTACAAAGTAGTGATACAATACAGCCAACCTACTTAGCTGACCTCTGCATTGTGGTAAAGGTTGGACCATTAGATAAATCATAAGTACGTCTTTCAGAGTAAACAAAAAGGTTCGCGAACATCTGCCGCATAAGGTAATTCGAATGAGCCCGGCATATGAAAGGACTGAAATCCTTAGGTCCTTCATTGTTTTTGTTATCGTCCATGCTATTCCGGTTGTTGTTATTGTTGTCACCCTTGATGCCACCGATGTATTCGCTGCAAATGTATCAGAATCACAACAGAAACGCCCTGAATGGGCACGCGATTTACAAGCGCAGTATGAGGCATATGCATAAGCCAAGAATACTTGCTGTTGGGACGTGATAAATTTGCATAGTCATAGGTTGATACCGCTTGAGTATAGACATACGGTAACCCCAGAATCATAGTCAATTGTGTAAATAGCAGTGGAGTGAACCTGCGGACTGTCACCTACCTACCTACCGACTTTTGAGAGGTTCCAATGGAAGACAAAGACATATTTTCTCCTTCCTTAAAAGTTCTAGTTTGATATCACTCTAGGTCTGGGAGCGAAACAGAGGATGTTCAGACCAAATGTTGCTTTGACTTGACTCAAAAAACCTGGAGGTCAGGAACTCGCTATTTTTGTACTAGGAATTATAACAAAGATGGATGAACAAACACGAAAAAATATTTCGGCTGCTCTCCTATGAGATCAGTTGTTTGAAGAAGCGATAATTGGTAATCAGGATGTGGCTGGATCCTGGAAAGCTTGGTCATATGAGACCTTTCCTTCTTTTGTGGATTTCGTTCGGTTGGTGTAGATGGATAGGACATTCGATTCTGTGGCTGATATTTAAGCTATCGGTGGCTTCTCGTTAAATCGGTGGCTAGCGCGCAATTATTGGTTGTCAGCCTGTTTACCGTGCAAACGAGTTACCGATCTCCGCAAACAGGTGATCACTCATGCCGTGCCTCCACCGACCAATTCATACCACTAGGGGGTTTGAATTAAACTTCAATTAAATTAGGTAACCGGACTACTCATGAATAGTCTCGTCCCAACTGATCATTGATTCTCATTAATCATTTCCAAGCCAACAGTCCACAGCCACAATGAAAGAGAAAGACTTCGAGACCAACCGTTTTTCGTCATCTTTTCGACACTCACTAGTAGCGCTTGGTAAGTGTAGAAGAGGAGTGGCTGTGTAGGTACCGGCAAGGATGAGTGTGTGGATAATCTTGTAACACTGGGAAATACGACTGATAGACATGTTATACCCGTTGACGGTCAAATGAACCTGTGAAATGTGATCCACTTATTTGGGTAATATTTACATGCCACCTGCTGCAAGCTTGGTTCCGCAGTCTGAAGTAGCCCAACCTTTCTTGTGGAAAAACACAAAAAAAAGCTTGCACAACAACTATTTCCCATACTAAGAAAAAAACGCCCACCAACCATCGGCATGCAAATCGCACTACAAATCAGACACCTGTCAAAGATAAGTCTAAAGGTTACCAAAAAATGTACAGTCAAAATTCGACATCTAAGTAGCATATCACGGGGCCTCCCGGGTGGCGTATGATGGTTGAAGGCGGACGGTTCAAACGAGAGTGACACAAATCCCACAGCTACCTACAACTATGATGATTATGTTTTCTGTGATCTTGACTCTATTTTTCGGGTCTTTGATCTTCGATACTGGGGAACCTCAGCTGGTAACAATGAATTCATAGTGATATTGTTAGAAGTTACGGCTCCAAATATGCGCAGTGCATCCTATACCACGAAATGTGATGGTCTGGTTGCGTGTGACTTACACCAGAAAGGACAGTGTTACTCATAAAGAAGGCGCGAATGCAGTAAAGAAGCCCTAGTTCCATCAGTGCAACAAGAATTCCAGGACTGGATGCACATGCCTCCGGTAATGTTTTCGGTTCATTTTAGTTCAGTTTATCGGCTATGAACCACGTACCAAGAGTACGCTGGTCCGAGGTGCTACATATTCGACCGTTGAAAAATAGAGGACCAGGATATGTACAGCCAGGTATTGGAGGTAATACCAGAAACACCTATCAATCTGTGTCACATTGTCATCTTCTGTCCAGCCTACCGAACACGTTCTTATAGATGTAGAAGCCTCGGAGTGGCGGTAGCAGTGTGGCAACATATAGCTCCCTGATTCTTTTATAAAGCTCTGGTAACACTGTCAACGCTAGTGTTGTGTGAGATGAGAAACATATGAAGAGCAACCCAAAGTGCTTCGATTAGGAATGAACGTTCTACCTCCTAGAGAAAAACGTTCTGTGGGTGGGCTCTTCAGGAGTAGTTAGCAATCCTACTAAAATAAACTATCCAGTTCCAACAATACGCTTTAAGTTTCAGCACATCTGTGAGAAAATTTACCGTTTCATGAGTGGTGTGATTGTTCATCACCTGGTGCACAGGTATGGTGGATGGCAGTGGAAGAAATTATCAACAGTTCACAGATATTAACGTGGCCAGTTGTTCTACACTAGTTTGAAGAGCCACAATCAAGAAGGAACATGACTTATAGCCAGAATTTTTGGAAACTTCCCTGTTAAAGCACACACGAGAAATACAAACCATCAGTTTGTCAACCATGAGGTTCATACGAAAATCTGTGGCTTCCTAGGATCAATGACTGGACTGTCCACGAGTGCTCAGTTAATGATCGCTGCAGCTGTTTTGTGGACTTTTCAAAAGCTGACTGAAAATAAATACCCGTTGGGGGCTAACCCGTGAAGAAGTGGGGGAACCAATTTGGTTACTACATCAAAGCTTGTGAAACGTGTTTTCGAAGAACCTAAGTGCGCTTTACTTTGCCAAAAACGGTGACTAAATGGGTGATGTGAAACCCCCATCGAATGCAATGTATGTATACTATAGATTCTACCCTTGCAACAAAGTTCAAATTATTGCTCAGTGGAAATGTTTACGACCACTAAGTTGATATCCAATTAATTGGTGTACGAATGAAGAAGCAGTAGGCCATTTGATAGCTCTGTGACAACCACATATATTCAGGGCGCTGGGTTTAAATATAGCTTTTACACTCGCCCATACATATTCTTGAAGTGAATATATTCACAGGTTAGACGGTTCAAGGTGATGTGTGGCAAGGCTCGATACTGCAGACCACCAGGTTTTCCGGTAATAATATAACATTTGTAGATGTCGGTGCTAAGTGTCACACAACCATGGGGATAGAGAGCTCTAGTAAAGGGTAGAAAGAATTGAGACGGAAACTGATGCATTCAATGTGTATTCCACGGGAGCACAGCAAAGGGTACAGTGCTCACTTTCCAAAAGTACTGAGAAAAACGTACGTGTGAATTGTGCTAGAGTAAGGGGTGATTCACAGAACTGACCCCACGTCCTTTGAGACTCTCACCCAACATGAGCCCAGGGGAAAAACCACAGGCAAAGTTTAATCAAAGTGTCCGACTAAGGAGTCACAATCACAATCACTAGGAAATTTCTATTGAGGTATTTAAATCGGACAGCATAAATTTCCTGGCCATAAAGTAAGATTGCTCCC
Source organism: Opisthorchis felineus (assembly GCA_004794785.1). Classification (NCBI taxonomy): domain Eukaryota; kingdom Metazoa; phylum Platyhelminthes; class Trematoda; order Opisthorchiida; family Opisthorchiidae; genus Opisthorchis; species Opisthorchis felineus. The sequence continues at coordinate 210,290 of SJOL01005051.1, read as the reverse complement.
GCGGTTATTTTGTATAAACGGCTCTTTAGCTCCACTAAAACCCGTTTCTGTCGCCAACAGTGGCTTACACTGCGCGTGGATTGGTGATGTGTGAAATAGAATTATTTATCATCCTAGAATCTCAGCTCATGTGGCTGCCAAAATTAAGTGAGCTAAACAACAAACTCAAGCTCTTCATCTTGAAGTTTCAAGGGGATACTAGGTTTTTTCCCATTCACATCACTCTCGCATTAGCCGTCCTTCTCCTATCTTGGCTCGCTTATTCTGGTATGTCCTCTCCAAAGATGGGAACAGTGAACTCCACTTTGGCTCATCAGAAGTGTACATCCTTGGTCGCGCCAGGATTTGAACCCGACGCCTAACATGCATGGCTAGCGTGTCACTACTGCATCACCAGCGCACGCTGGATGCACCTCAACTATCATGTCTGAAGAGGCGAATGTATTCACTTTTGAGCGATTAGATGATTTTTAGGGCGGAAAATCTTGAAGTGAGGCTTTACACTTTCAAGGTGTGGAACGCATGCCAGAACACGCGACAACTTCTGATAGTGTGTCTAGAGGAGCTTGTGTGGACTCAGGATCATTAAATGACAAAACAATGTTGTCCACATAGACACTCAACAGGTGTGATTTCAATGCCTGTATTGCCTGTTCTTGAGAAAGTGTACTCCAGTATGAGGGCGCCGATAAAAATGAATGAAATTGGGGAGAAGAGATCCTGACAGATCTCTACTAACTGTATGGGAACTCGTGAATACGTTCGTTCGTTGTAAACGTCTAGGAACATGGGAGAAAAAGGCCAAATAAGGAGTTTGACGGAGTTTTCAGTCGGCCTAGTGTGTGTGGATAGCTAACCTACTGACAGAATAAAGGACCCCTTTGAAATAGAGGGAATCCACGGCCGTTTTCCAGAGGTATTTGTGACCAGTACATCCTACAGCTAGCTTAAATTCCGACTAGTTCTCTAGGAATCGTCCCTCGGGCGCTGACATTGTGCTTCGCAATTTCACTTAAGTCAGTGACCGCGTTATGACGTGAGTGGGGCTTATACAAGGTGTTCAGAACTCCATGGCTAATGCATGGCTAATATGAACACCTTTCCCATAACAGATGCACGTATTGATGGAGCGACCGTTTAAGGTAGGTATTAAGTTGGGAAGCCTCGAAACTCCCACTCTGACTTCACGTCCCCTTCGCAAAGTCCACAAGCATCTGTGGACCTCGGTTAGGCACGGCAAGCTAACAGGAATACTGACTGCTTCATTGAAATAACACACAGCTGTAAAACTACGGTTGCGCATGCTCCCCAGTATACACCACAAAAAAGACTACTTCGGCTAAGGAACGGTGGTTACTTTGGAAAAAAGAGTCATTCAAATGAGATACCAAGTATAAAACACTTAATAAAGTATTCTTTACAGCGTAGGCTTTGCCTAAAAGGTGCTTTCAGTGTATCCACCCCTGGCTGACCAAAGCTCTTTCTTGTCTCACAAGCATGAAAATTCCAAGGCTTATGAATCATTCTAAGCTCAGGCCCACGACAGTTTTCTTCTTCAACCATGGCGTTCTGACCTTGTTTCGGGAAGACACATTCCGCAAAGCATAATTCTTCGCAGGGTGATTTCTACTTGAAGGAACCGTAGGGGGAAGAGTTTCGGACATACCCCAAACGATAGATCGGTTTTCTCAATCGACTGTCAGGATAAATAACTGAAGGAAAAAGCCTGATCGCCATAGTGTTCTACAAAACAATGGGCTGTTTCTTGCTTGAACAGGATTAGTTCAGCCTAGGACGATGGCATGAAATGTATCACAGTTGCCGTCGTCAAACTTAGGGACAGAAATTTTGGTGTTGACAGTGACACACTTTGGGGACATTCTATAAGAAATGAAACCGGAATATTGTACAAAATAAGCGCACGGAAGCTCGAAATCTATCAAGGATGACTCTGTGGCGTGATATTCCTTTGTCGTTCGTAGATGTGCCTAGCGAAGTGGCATTAAACATCTCCTCTATAATGGCAGCTGACAGAGAATAACGACCGTCACAAAATTTGTTACTGGTATGTTCCCATCACAGAAATGCGGTAGCATTATGAACCTAGAGGACTCATTCTAGTTGAAGAACTCGCCCGAGGAAAATCACACACTTTTTTCAAGGAAACTGGTAAAAAAAGCCAAAGGCAGTTGGAATCCCATCACCCAGGTGCAGGGTAGAATACTGACCCAATTACTTTCGAGTTTCACTAGGAAAACCTCCATCGAGAAAAACTCGACATCCTCCCACAGAAACTAAATTTATGTGGTTGTTGTATACGAATACACCTTCCGCGCCAAATTGGGTTCGTAGGCCCTACGGGATCTCAACTAGGTACAATGAATATTATTTTCAATGGCTCCAGTTACAGCTATTGTCATCTATTGCTAGGATTCATCATACCACTATCTTAGATGATAATGGCTAAACGATCATCAGGGTGAAATGCTCTATCCAAACCTGGCCAAACCTACTGAAAGCACCGGCAGTTAGCTGAATCTTCACGAATCACATGAAGAATGTTCGGCGTCAGTCCAGCTCGATCAAGAGGAGGAACACACCATTAAGTGGACACTTCATTATGTCTTGGGGGTGTTAATGTGTTATCAGGCACATTCATTGGGTCGCCGTGAAAGTCAGTCTTCCCATTTCATGCTCAGTTTGGGATTCAAAGTCGCGAAAGATTCTGAGTCAGTGGAGACTGTCAACCCGTTCCAGGCATGCGCTTCAGTAGTATCCAAAGATGCAGGCACTGTACACTCGACGGGTTTTCATAGGCAATTAAGATATTTTGCAATCCGCTCTGGTTCGCTCCTCCCTATCTACGTCACTTCCCCGCAGACCGGATGGCAGTTAGGCACCAGCATTTATAATGAATAAATCGCTTGATCGATTGCTTGACAATAATAAAGTAGCATATAAATCTCGAAAATGCTTCGATTAATCAAATCCTGTGACTGGCCACCTGTAACAATTGGAACCAGGTCATCGAGTGTGCGAGCTTGGTCCCTAAGGATATCGAATCATTTGACACTGATTGTTCAATAAATTAAAAACCGAAGAAGACAAGGAGCAAAAAAGACTGATCGCTTCGATCCTGCCACGGCAGTTTGGTTCAGATTAGCATCCGAGCGTTGAGGCAAAGCTTTACTTCACCGGATTACAAAAAGCTAAATTATGTTAGCTAACCTGCTGTCTATTAGCTTTACACTTACTTTGTGTTCAGTTTACTGCTCAAATCGACATGCAGGATTTTTGCGGTTCAATAGGGCTTAAATTCGATTCACAGTCAAGTACTGAATATAAAGTGGCCGTTTCAGCCGTCTGGAAGGTGAAGTACACAGTGATATCCAAATATGTAGTGTTAACATGCACATCGCTCTCTTTTGAACAGTCATGCTCCTGCGCTAAATTAATTATTCTGGTGAGCCCACACCAAAGGGAAAAGCGCCAAACTCAGGTTTCGCTCTTATTAGGGATCATCAGAGGTGCACATCCTTGGCCGTGCCGGGGTTTGAACTCTGGACACCTGACATGCAAGGCGAGCGATGTGATTAGTATGTCTGAAATCCCGAGCAGCAGTTGTAAAACTACGAAGTTTTCAGGGACCGTGCTACCGCCATCATGACATGAATTATTCCACTATTTCCGTGATCAGGGTTAAGCAATCACTTCCAGCCGCATAAACGTCAAACAGAGGCCGGCCGTCATTAATATAATGACCAGAAAGCGAACATGAAGCTCAAAAATTAGAATACTCGCCTCCGAAGCCACCCTTGCCTGTTATCATAATGGGTTGAGTGTTTGGGTTTGTACTGAGGAAAAACCCGTTTATCTATGGCTCAAAGCAACGATGATGAGCATTAGTGGACAAAATAGCAACCTGATAGTTTTCCGATTGGAACTGGGCAACCTTTCGTGAAGAACCATTTGGCCCCAGGTAATATACATACTCCATAGCTTGAAGGTGCATTGAGGCATTTCACATCCCGGCAATTGCGTTTGAAAGCAATGTTGTCGAAACTCAAAGCAGATACATGAACAGTTACCAATAATGTAACCAGATGAGTCCCAAGAAGGGCGAAACCAGTCGTGGACTATCGAAGAATTTTCAGCAACCTTGAGTACTATTGTTTCAAGTAGTCTTCCACCTATTTTCTGTCCATTTTGCGTGTCATTCTCCAATAATCTTCTATTATCCTAGTTTGCTGCGCCGATGCCGGTAGATGATAAACGGACAGACACGAATCAACGTTCATACGGGTGCAACAAATTATGAGGGTAACCTTAAGCAGGGGCCAGTTATTTCTGGCTGTGGCTGCTCCTTGCTCTCAACTTATACTTATTCCGCTCAAGAATCGTATTCTAGGTATGGCCATATTATATCATATCTATAATAAGCTCGAGATGTCGGCAATACCTTTGTTCTCATAGAGTGTAATTTAGCTTGAATAAATTATTCTTCAAACTATAAGTAGGTAAGTCTGAAGGACGAATTCACTGATAAGACGTAGCAGTCGGTCCAGACTGAAAAGTTAACAAAGCACGCGGTAGACTGTGTATTGGATCAGCGGTTCATGCACATCGATTTCATCCGTAACCGAAAGTAACCAGACATGATCTTTGAAGAACATGTTGCTCCACACAAATAAAAACAGTTTGATCCGCACAGTATTTTTTTTCATTTGAATGCTGACAACGGCCAAGTACAAATATACGTTGGCTAGGTTACTGCCCGCTAGGGCACAGGGGAATCGCACACATAGGATGTGAACCAACCGAAACTATAGCACAACTTCGAAAATAATAGACCTCAGTGAAAAATTCACCTTACAGGTCGGCAAATATTGACGAAAGCCCAGGCAGTTCCTGAATATTCGGACTTCCCTATTTGTACCGGGTAGCTTTGCTCAGATATCATTTCGTCATCAAGAAAACGACTATGCTGAAAAGTGATCCAGTTCACAAGACTGGCTATTCTCATGTCCTCAGTGGCGTTATAAATCAGGTTTTGGTTGTTAAATGTGCTTTCACCGGGGAAATGAACTTCCGTCAGTTGAACAGCTGGAACTTTGTGTGAGTATTCTTTCTTTGACGCAGGGATGTTTCGCGCTATTCTGCTGGTGGCTGACTTGACGTCAAACAGGACAGTGAGAGCCGTACTGCTGACAATTTATATTCACATTACTATTACACATAAGCTGCACAATCGGATTATAATGCACTAAATTATCAGTAATCTTCTGATGGGAAATGCCTGGCAATTTACGCGAGTCCTCCCTCGAGAGAACGTTATTTTTGGAACCAGTTAGTACAAGACCACGTAATGTGAATTACGTGATCGAATGATGAGTGGCGTCGCATACTGCCGAATCATACTGTTAACTACACCGTTGATCGGTCACCCGTAGTTGAATGATAGGATGCTCAAACTCTCAAATGTAAGGTTACAGGTCCCTGATATCTGGCACAATGAGACGAACGAGATTACACGGTGTGGATTTCGACGTGCAACCCCAATACCGATGGCACATATATTCATGTTGTGCAAGAGTATGAACCTCCAGACTGAACATCAGAGTTTACGGGGTTGTGTGGAACTGAAACGTCACTGCCAGTACTGGCATTACCGTCTAATATAAGGTCAATAGGGAGCGTCCGTCAGTTGGCGTTAAGTTTCGTTAGCCACATTTGCGAATGTAGTGAACTCTTCTGTTCGCCCGTACAGAGTCCATTCTTTGCAAAAGCTTTTCTGGAACTGTAAGTTACCCTCAGTTTACAAGATCTTATGGTTGGGGAATCAACCACGAGGACTCCCTGAATTGATTTTGAATTACAGAATCATCTGGAGACTCAGTTACTAGTATCTCGTTATAAACACGAACATGTGGCATGATAGAATAAAATGTCTGAAGATTGCAATACGGTATAGTGCCAGTGTAAATAACCCTGACACAACAAAGGATTTCCTGGTCCCATCTAGTTCGCTGTGATAGAGTGACACTTTTCCGGTCGACTTGCTTCCTTTATTTAGGCTTGAATTGCGATACAAGCTGCCCCCCCTGAAGGAGGAGTATTCCCAAGAAGATAGCGAAGTTACCTAGTCCAAAATTTATTTCCCGCAAGAAATAGGGTGTTCACAAGTAGAGGTGTTTTCAAGGGCACGGCCTGATAGCCTTGGTAGGAAAGACCGGTGTGCCAACATCTAAAAGATGCGTGGTTTGGTTTGTGTACAGCACGAAACAGGTAATGATGGTTATTTCACTGGGTGTGATACAAACTCATCAACACCGTTAAATGAGTGCACTTCATCAATTTAGGTCTGTTGGGGGCGCAAAATTCTGCTTAATGCAACCATGGCTGCCAACCAGCGTCGTTCGCATTGGTTTGTCACTGTCCAATATAACTAGGTTTTAGAGTACCGTACAGTGGTAATGTCTCTTCGGTATGATCGGAGCATAGAGGAAGACGACAGTACATCTCTCTTCTTGCCAGAATTATTGGTTACCTACCTCAGTGACTGTTGGGCCTCACATAACACAATCGAGTGGGTATTCGTCCCCAATTTCTTATCAAGCCCAGCGATGGCTATGGCTCAAAGGAAACAAAGACGTTTCCTTCCTATAAATGTATCGCTTAGACTAACCGCACCAAAATAGAGGAGCGAAAATGGTTTCATTGTCGACATCCTTGGGATCATTGAAGGCCAAATGCCTGCGATTTCAAAGCCGAAACTCGATATTCCACAGCGTCAGAAAGAAAGTAAACTGGAAAGTGGAAACGGAACGAAACCGGAAGTAACCTCCAGCCTAGCGGCAGCTCCGGTTGACAGCACTTAATGGCCTTTACGTGTTGGTTCAGTTCCTTTCAGTGCAACGATAAGCACTTGGTATTGTCAACCGCCGGCAACCAGATTTCTGATGCAGAAAGGTTAGCCGCATTCCCCCATTATAGTTACCACCACATTTCATTTCAAGCGAATGAAAACTTCACATTTCTTTTTTCTTTTGTCCACGTCCTCCGGAGTTGTGAGGAGAAACTTCCTAATCCCAAGAGACAGCGTGATTTTCGGCAGTCCCAGTTTTCTCTCCAAGGGGGTGAGCATCTCACGATTAGGAAAGCTGTGCACGGGATGCAGCCACATGGTTTGCGTCAACCGAAACTGTCATGCAACTATTAGAAATAACTTGCTATCTTTTTTATTGTTAGCAGCGAACAGCAAGCTGCAGAAGAGTGCGACGAACATTAGATAGCCTTACCATCAAGCAGACGGGAATTTTGCGTTCTGTACCTCAAGCAAACAGATGCCGCATCACGTTCGAATTTTTCTGGGCTTATAAGTCGTTAAATTCAAGTTACAATACCTTCAGCTTCTACAGTCATATTTATCGGGAGTCAGAAGAGAGAAAAGCCATGCATTGAAGTCGAATGCATGTGTCAACTTAGATTAGGCACTGTTGCTAAAGGGTATCTCTCTGAAAGCATCGCGATATACAAGATGAGATGAGGGATGGTTGTACAGCTAAAGCGGTGGTTTTAGCTAGTAAACATTGTTTTTTAGTTTCTGTGATTTCCCTGAGGCCCGAAAACCTTATACTTTCCGGATTTCATGAAGCGTACAACGCTTTAGGCGTATGGTATTGCTAATGAATTCTAACAAGAACAGAACCCGAGTCTTGTTCTTCCTTTGTTTGATGTGGACTAACAGGAATAACCGGGAAAAGGCACGAAGAGAATTGATCAAACGCGTGATGTGAACACAAATTAACGTAAACCTTCGTTGTAGAAAGTGGTTCCGATGTTTCATGAAAACAGGCGAAGAACAAAAAAGGTCAGCAACAACCACACAGTAGAGATACAGCCGGTGGAACCGCTAAACAAGAAGTTTCAGGTTTCTATAATATTGCGAATCAATAAAACACTCCACGAAATTAAGCGACTGGTTTTGCTTACTTCCGGAACATTGTGTGTCACCCAAATCGACAGGACCTCGTAAAACATACTTTCCAATATCATAGCTGTCAGTCTGTTGCATCCCTGACAGCCACAACAGTACAGAACACCGACACCTCATTGATGCGCAATTATAGATTCAGTAACCACATACTCAGGAAATACAATCACGATAGCCATACAAGGATCACTCAACTCAAAAGTTACTTTTGTACAACATCTCCGGCGATAGAAAAATAATGATCTCCAAAGGAGCAGGAACAAAATTCGGAAAGGCTGAGAGCAACCCCTTTTAAAGGTTCAACCATTCCTGTTCGGATGATAGATAGCCAAATAACTATAGGCAAAGTAGCTTCAGAATTGAAAGTGACCGGGCAGATGAGTACGGAAGTGCACCATACCAAACCAATCGATAAGTCATGCATAACCGGAGCAACACATTAGGAGTCTGTCAGACATCCCAAGAGAAATCATTTTTTCGCACAAGGCTTCCATTTACAATGGATGGAGTTGGATGGTTTTTAACCAACAGACTACGGATTCCATTAGAAAGTAACCGGAAACTCAAGTGAACTGAGAACACAGGAAGGTAGAACATAAGTGTGACACGATTACTGGACCACCTATGGTGCTGCTTCATCGAAATGTACATCGAGGATGTTTTGTAGCCATTCAGACTCAAAACCTTTACAAATCACCCCTGTATTTTTATCTGTGACTTACACTTTAGCTATCAGTTATTCCCGACTCAGAGTAGTGACTAACGAAGCTTTGGAGTCTTGGGTATTTACACTCCATAACACTCGTTTTATCGGTCTGTTCCACGACACCTCAATCGGGTGGAGACGAAGGCTCTGACTTGGCAGTCTATTAGCCACACAAGACGTAACAGAGCCTATCTTTTATTGATATGAGAAGCTTAAACCAATGCGATGTCTTGTTGAATTACTCAACTCTCCTGTTTCCCCATGACGATATTAAATATATCAGCATCACGACATGCGAAGCTGTTCAATATTGCTAATTCGATTGAAACCACTCTAGGCTATCGATTACCGAGTGAGACGGGTTTCTTGTATTCGGATATCATGCGTATTCTGGTTCGATGTCTGGTTTGACTATAGGGGAGATCATTAATTCACTACTGACGATATGGCCCCGCATTTGAATTCAGGTGACAGAAGATGCGTGCTAAGCTAAGGTGTTGAATGTAGAATACTTTGATTACGATATAGTCCTCCATTTTCACGCTTTGGGCACTTCGTCAATGTGCTTCATGATGGCAGTATTAGCAACCACTGTTTTGTCGGGTTTGATGGGAGCTTACTTGGATTAGAAAAGTTCTGAGCGGACGGGATGGGTGAATTAGCAATAAAGAACAGTTACAACACTCCAACAACTACGGCAAGATACTCTACTACTTCATATTGCTACCCGTTGCCATTAGGTAGCCAGGTGGAGAATAATAGTTCAACAGGACAACAAAGTTGATTGCACTTCTCAAACGACCAACAGACACTCTGTTCTGTCACCTGAAACAATTGAACCAGTCAGGTTCTAAACACGATCTTCATCCGATTGAGACAACACGGCGTGTGATATCATGAGTCATTCTAGGGTGTCAACGTTTATGACGCCAACATTGAGTTAGTCGCCGTTCTGAAAGCGGAGTAAAGGACTTCCAGTCAAAATATCATCAACGATCCCCATAAAAGTATAAAGAACTTAATATCAGTCAAAATGGCCGCAAAATACATCTGAAGTCCCCCTGGATCACACGGCATCATAGGATGGTCCTACAGTTCTGTTGCACGCAGAGTAGAGTAGAGCAGCCCTACAGTTTTTACCGTGGAATGTGTTACTCCAAAGGGAAAGGCATTTTCATGCATATCTACCGTGACTCAAGGTATTCCATCCTTAGCGTCCGTCATATCCAATATGGATACGAACTAAAAAACGTATTTCATTTATCGATTTCACGTTCGAACATTTCGCAGTTATGCTTTTCTGATCGGCGGGTGCCGGTGGTATGTAGGAATTTATCTTACGTCTGTATTTCAAGTTTTACGTATGGTATTAGACTGTCTACTTCTAAGTAATTTACTCATACATGGTTGTTGTCTGGTGCAGAGAGAAATCATGCGCTGTTGTTTGTTTGCGGACTGCTCTTACATGCCCATACCGTTAACAGAATTGACACGAGGACGGTAGCCAGAACGGCGGTCTGACTGCAACCTGCGTACTTGAGTGTAAGCGCCCATTCACCTCTTTAGTCAAATGCAAGCTCAGATTATTGTGGGACCGCAGCCACGTGAACAAGTCATCACAAAAGGTGTCAACGGAAGTCACTGGTTGCAGGCAAATAGGGATATCGTGAGAGAAGTAATAGGGTCAATAATATCCACAAAGGAACATGGATCTCAAAGCAGTGCTGGTTTTGGGGCTTCTCCGTGAATTACATTACTATGCAGTGCAGCTCAATAGATGGAAGACGTCGGCGGCAGTCCCACAAGCAGTCGTCTCAGACTCGGAGACAAATCCGTAACACACTGGGATACGGTACCCAGTGAACGGAAGGCGAACACAATGGACGTGTTAGTAGTGACTGATATGTGGGTGGGAATTCCACCCGTATTTAAACTGATTTGTCGATTGTCTATCTGACTAGTCGCAATGAACAGATATCCGACAGGCAGTCTTCCTGTTGGAATACTACCATGGTCACGTGTATTTACAACCTTGGTTACCTGGTGAGCTCCAAGATGGGTGAAACCGGTAGTGGGTTGTCGAAGACTTTTCCGTAGCCCTGTAAGCAGTGATTTCCTCTCTTTTTGTCTGCGTACTCCGAATGACCGACATCTATCATACAGATAAGCCAGTCCGACTTTATTAGTTAGATGACTTTCAGTCGTTCCTACATAAAGCCAGAATAACAGTGCAACGCCAACCATGCCCGAGGCCACCGAATTGAAGCTATGGTGTTTGCCTCCAAGAGAAGGAAGTTATTTCTTGCTTTTCATTGTGTTCAAAACTTTAAGAACCTTTAGGAAACTTTCCGGACCAGTACAACTCTCCGTATTTCTTTGGTGCAGTACCGTAATCCAATAGTGCAATGAAAGGTGTTTCTTATATTTTGCTTGCACTACACCTGTTCCAAGGTGTGGTATGACTATATTATACATGATATTGGATAAGGTACCTCATTTCCCTATGGTCCGTCCAGTTGTCCTGTTTAGAAACTTCATCATATAGCTGGAGATCTCGGAAGTAAACATATACCTGAAATATACCGTGTACATACATCCGTTTCTCCTTGTAGCGTAAATAATTTGGTTGCACGTCTCGTATTAGGCATGAAAAGCAAACGACGCATGCCCTTCGACAAGCAGGGTTCTTCTGTCACCGGAGGTTTATTCATGAGAGTTTTCGGACCAACCAGCACTGAGATGAAAATACCTTCCTAGTGCGACTATAAAGCCGATATTGGCCGGTTTTCGTGTGACCATAAATCCCGTTAGTAAGTATGACTTTTGTTATGGTGTTTGCATAATATTCGCGTCGGATCTTCCGTTCAAAGAGGGATCATGTGAGTGGACACAACAAGTGCAGGTGCGTTGTTAAAACTCACCAAAACTATGAAGGACAATCCAGCTCCGACGAACTCTTGTGGTGAAATTCAATCTCCAGACAAAGAAACCATGGAACAAACCCCACTGGTTCGCTTGTGCGTATAATTCACTCTAAAGGTGAGCTGCACACGGAGGTTTATATCACGACTTTGTCTGTCTGTGACGTTACATACCTCTGGTTACGCGTTATTGTTTTTGTGCCTAATGCCTGTTTGGGTAAGGTATCACAATTAACAAGATACAGTTCTAAGTGAAGCAACACAGGCATGGAATCCTGGAGAGCGTGGTAAAAGAGTTCCGGAATACTTAAAGACATAGGTGTAGGTAGAATGTGATCAGCCCACAGTAACGGCATCTCTTTGCACGGACAACTACCCACAGCGTCTTTTTGAGGAACGACATGTGTACAACGTTTTAAGAAAAGGAATTTCAACCAATAACAAGGCGCCAAACTCGGACCCGGGTCCTCCAAAAGCAAATCAACGATGTTATCCATCGAGTTACCTAGGTACAGATTATTGATGAATGTAACTATCCCCACCTGCATTACGGAAAGTGCTTTGTTCATGAGCTTTTGAACCAGGTTTAACCCACATGAGCGTAGTCTGAATATGCTCCGTTGCTTCGGGAGCCGAACAGCTGTGGAAGGTATGGTTGATGATCCTGTCATCTCAGCCAACACCTGTGAAATCTGATTTCGTTCCATTCAATCCAAACTAGTGGACCAACCAATTACGCAAAACCAGCACTATGGAACGTAGTTTCCCTGTATGTGCATGAGACATGTGCGACGATCGGTGTCCGCTTAGTTATGACGCATTTCTCCGCATGCTAACTCCTGTACGGACGTGCACGCAAACTGTTCTCTAGTTCTTGGCACTGACAACCGTCGTCTGTGAGGGCGACAACTCACTGGCACCGTTTATCCGTTATTCTGATGGGTCGCACACACAAGCTGAACAACGAAGCGCTCAGGCTCGCAGGCAACTGAACGGCAAAGTTGAAAATGCGGTCAAGGTCGGTAGTCCATTCCAGCCGCGAGGTGCCCGACACAAGAAGGCATGGTGGTTTGTTTTTTATCCATACATCCGTTTGGGCCTGTGATCTGCTAGCATGGTGAGGGACGCTGGTTAGTACAAGATCTGGCTTGTTTTGAGTATTCCACCTATTCTGACTAGCATGAAGTAAGCAGAGCAGGTTAAACCTCAACAATCAAACAAGCTTGTCGAGTGAACGGTGGAGAAAAGTGATCCAATGAGGAGAATATACATATGTATCTTCGGTGTTAAACACGGATGTTCCATCTGTTGAGCGGCCTCAAGAACATGGACATAACACATGAGTACCTGAGCTATCCGTCATTACTCCAGATAGACCTACTCAACTATTAACCACTTGTTAAAGAGGAGCAGCACAAGACTAACCATCCACGTGGCACTTCCTGATAGATCGAAAATTGCTCACAAGTACAAGGCGCCGTGGCGTTAAGCTTGATGCAGAAGCGCCGCCTTAACTTACTGGAGTTCAGTATGCCAGGGGCTTCACGGAACACAAAATTCGGTGTTAAATTTAGAGAGCAAAACTACTACGAGTGACACGGGGTCATTGACCTAAAAAGCACCTTGTTTTGATGGCTTCTAGAGTTTCATCCGAAATGTTTACCTATATTAGGGTAATTTCCTTAGTGTTCACTGTAAGATGCCGATAATTTTCAACTTGAGATTTCCACTTTGTGTTGACGAGCGAAACCGGTGTTCTTTCGTTACATAGACACTAGACAAACAGGATAAATGAGGTATCAAGTGCTTAACGTTCCACCACACCTTGGATCAGTTGAAAGTCCCATGAGGAACAGTGCGCCCGCAGCCAGTGACGTCTGCCAACGTAAGGATGGCTGGTGCAATAGATGCTTCAGTGTTACAACCGATATTTCTTTACAGGTACTTCACTCTATTTGTTACTCATGAGAAGAGAAACGAATACACTCAGAACTGCGTTCGACCCCGCATGGTGTTTGCCGGAGCTAGGACACCGACTGTTCAAGATAAATCTTTTGATGGCTGCCACAGTAGCAACTAACGATAATGTATCAAAGATGCCGCAGTTCTGTTACCTACCATGTAAGACTGCCCTCAGACCACAGATGGACTGGTGAAGAAATAGAAGGAACAGCTAATGATAACAAGTATGGTGTAGAAATTGTAGATGACATGCCTCGCACCTACAGTTGTGCAAAATGACGATGGTCTACTGCAATGGGGCAGTGTGGCAAGCAGTGCTTGGCTGTGCTTCATATTGGCAACGGAAATAAAAAGCAGCTAGGGAGAATTCTTATTCAATCCGGTTCACCAGTTATGCAAGTTCTCTAGGTCAGCAACCGTGAGACTTTTTGCACCTGAGGTTCAATTCCAATCATTGTTCCATACCAGTCAAAGATGTTTCTCCAGGATTTCATGCAGTATGATTCCACTGCAGTATTCAACTTTGCATGACATGCTCGTCGACAACGCCAAGTTTGGTTCCCTGATTGCAAGGCTTGTGCAATGTCATACTGTGATGTTTGAACCATAAGAGGTTATTCTGAGTGTTTTTGGACGTACAGTTGGGCAGTTGCATAAGTGACATGAGCCTCATTAATTGATATCATATTCATTCATTTTAGAATGCACACACCCAGTGGAGGTCTCAGAGGCCTATTTGTATTTGCGTTCTTTTCATGGGGGCCTCCAAACTGACCACAATCTCTTTCGTTTAATGTGGCTCACATTGCATGTCATCACTGGTTCCGTAGGATTGTTAATGTTCTCAAAAAAACGACTCTGATGTCACTGATAAAACGCGTTTCTTGCTGATGATTCTTAGGTTCCAAACCAAACTTTGGCGTACGGATTCAAAACAATTTAAGATTTTCACGTCGTCTGAGTAACTGTCCTTCCGGTCTTCGTGGATATCTGGGTCGCAAACTAGTTAATGACTCGTTTATTAACGAACAATTGAACTGTGTAAAAAATGTTGACGTGTTGTTTCCGCAGGGGTTTTAACGTTGATGTAAAGACAAATTTCCAAAACCTTGTCAAGGTAGTTACCAAGGCCTTCACCGGGATTGATGGCTGTGTAGATAAAACACTGCGACTACTCATGTGTGGAGCTCAAACTCCGGCACGGTCAAGGATGTGCACTGCTGATGGGCTCTAATAAGAGCGAAAGTCGGGTCCACTGGTTCCCCGCCTTTGGTGTGAACTCACCAGAATGATTGCATCAGGACAGGAGGACGACGGTTCGAACAAGAGTCATGTGAGTGTGCATTATACTCTGAATAAGTCGTGGCCAGGTTAGACGAAGAGCCACATCTGGATGGGTCGGTTCTGCATGTTTTTTAGATGAAGTCAGATGACGAGGCTGCACTGTTCTTTCTACACCACAAGGATGAATCGTCGATAGCGTGTACCAACATATAGGATAAAACGAGTGAGCATTGGGAATTTTTTATAATGAACACGTGACTGGTCAGATAGTTTCATACATCAGTAAGCTAGGGACGTTTATGCGTCTCTGTGATGTGTCAGCGTCCATTTCGAGCCTTTAGATGAGGATATGGAGGCGATGTTGCAATCCAACGACACTAATGATGACATGAGTGTTGTATGGTCAAAATAAAACGCACTGAGCCCCTTCGTTTTTAATAAAAAAACAAATCAGATTTTGGTGACAGATGACAGATATCGAGGCCAGTGACGGTATAACACATTGAGTAACAGAAAAGCTTCCACTCCAGACAGAAAATCAGTTTACGCAAGCTCACAAATGAGGTGAGTTGGGGTGCCGGTATAGCTAGTTACAGTACAATAATCATATAGTGTACTGTCTAGCCCACAACTTCATTGATTACGACTGCACCATGAATCAAATACTTGAAAACAGAATACAATTAGTCTTTCGATTCACGGTAGATTTAAAGTGTAAAAATATATACCATTGCACAGTCAAAGCCTACTTGGGATACGGTCCCTCAACGCACATCAACTCACAATGCACTGATGAGGACTGGTGATGGAACGTTTGCAACCAAATTGCTCAGTTCCGCGAACAAACCAACGGCCATCAATGCAACCCGTGCTACCAGCATTCTCTTCAATTGCAAAGGTAAGCAAAGTTTGAGTAGCAAAATATTAGCAGTGTGGCCTTGAAATTATTCGAACTTGGTAAAATATAAACAAACTATAGAATGACAACTATTTTTGAGGTGATTTTGGGTGGCAGTACACGATATTGCGAGTCTTCGTCATTAACCGATACGATAAAACATCGTCTACGCTTACAAAAACCTGGATGGGTTGAGATTCCAATGGGTGTACCTAAAATCGAACCACATACATATAACGTCATCAGATGCTAATCGGACCACCCAGAAACCTAAGCAGTTTGCCTTGAAGCAAAAGCCGAACCCTGTGTTTAAGTTTCTAAATATACAGTACGAGTTGCTTTATACATATCAGTAGTCTAAGACCCCAAATTATTTTGTTTGCAAATCATTTTTGGAATCTCGGAAAATTTTTTGAAAATTTTCTTTAGCCACAGTAATGCTGGATCCCAAGCACTATCTCCGAAGAGAGTCTATCCAAGAGGAGAGACCAAAAAGTTACTTTGCCCGTGATGGTCACCCTTAACAGAGGTTAGTTTCGTATGCACTTTGGTTATACAAGCAGAAGTGAAACATTCCATCTGCGGATCATGAGAGAGAGAAGTGCAACCGTTATGTGGGTCTACCAAATCTAACTGCCTGGTCGACCATACTGAACATCCAACTACATGCTAATGAAAAATGCGCAACTGGATAGCACGACAATACAAGCAAATAGTAACACGGGTTAGAATGATGTGTCGAAGCGTACGAATGAAAAAGCTGGTATTTTCAAAGGGCATTACCGTAAAAATGTATGTTGTCTAATTCGACAACTTTGCGGAAGTTCCTCAAACAAAGGGCCTAGTAAAGTAGTCGACCAGATATAATCTCATATTTCCGTACGGACGTGCTACCACCATATACTAGCGATGAAACACATTAGTGTACTTTTTTCGGGCACTAGGCGTTCCACCTGCATCCTGTGTATGCCCTTAATCATTCCGCCCCTGGTCACCTCTTGGAAGAACCCACTTTATGTCCGCTATCGTACGTGTTCTGTGCTAGTGTGGCATCAGGCACTGACCGGTTTACTGCTAAACTTATCCTTTAACCACCTCCAAGCACAGAAGAACTTGTCAACAAATATTGACGAATGGCAAATTGGTTGACACGCAAAAACAACAAAACCCACCTTGCTCATTTTGAATTGGTTGCGTGTGACGTGCTCTGATATTATGGCATTTAGGTTCCTGAGCAGATGAAAGTTGGACTGGTTTGCTGAACATAATTTGACAGCCTACCTGTCTGTGAATACACCCCGAGCAAGCACATCATTTGTGACAGCTTCAATGAAATTGAGATAGAGTAGAGCCTTATGCCTGAAAACAAAGAATAAAAACAAACGAGTAGTGATATCATCTTACAAAGAACAACAGCACTTATTAGGGGGGGGGGGGTTGGAAGTTTAATAGCCTGGATAAAAACAGTTTTTTTACAAACGGACGCGGATTTTTTCAATCCGTGGTATTATTCCAGAAAAGTATGATTTTATTGAATTGTTCAGTGTTATGAAGCTCATTTGTTCAGTGTTTCTTAGCTTTTCACTACCCACAAACACCGGTTCAGTCAGTCCTTTGGTTGTTGTCAGTTAGGTTCATTATCCACAACAGTATCCACTATGATCATTATCTTATTGAGTAACCCTACTAAACTACAAAAGAACTAATCCGCTCCTCGACCACCGGACATTGGTAACATGGACGAGGTTGCCATTACTAATTTAAGAGGATCGAAGAATGACATATCTCCTGATAAGAGAAACACATTGTTGTTGAATTCCAACTATGATTCAAATGGACTTCAGTGTACCCCACTAGAGTGTTTAAATTCTGGGATGACGTCAGAGCCTTATCTAAGGTGAATGAGGAGCAGCGCGATGATAAAAGTTATCGCGTGAATAGTGTTTTTTCCGAGGTCATGCGACAGGAGAGACTGAACCAGTTAACGGCAGTCATGAAAAGGCTGGCGGTCATTGGTGTGACGTACTTTCGGGAGTGTGTCGGCGTGGCATTAGTTGTTTGGATAGAAACGTTGCATGATGGGTAGCCAACTGAAATTAGTGTGGTCACTTCCAGGTTGGCTGGCTCAAAATCTCGAAAAGTAGACTGGCACTACGAAATTCCTTTTCCCTTTTACTATTTCCTATACAAAACCGCTCCATCAAATAAGAACTAAGATCGAGATGCACCCGTTTTGATCTATCCGACAGTAAGGGTGATGGTTTGTGTTAAATGACAATGGTCGCCAATAATCCGTGTCAAGTAACTTGCATTGTTTGTTCGTAAGAAATCCATTATCACCATCATTGACGGCACCGAGAATAAGCCTGATCTTCGTGAAAGTACATCGGCACTTGAATAAGTTAAGGGTATTTAAGCTGTCTGAGTGGAAAAACGAATGCCTGATCCAGTAAACCTGAAGACTCTTGGGGACAAATTGATCAGAATTTAGTAGCCAACATTACCGGTTGCCGAACCTGGAAATGAGGTGCGAGTTGAAAAACTGTGCAAGTCGCCCGGCTCCTGAACAGACCTTGTTCAGCTTCATGATCAGTTATTATTGTAAGTGTCCTGAGTTTCAAGACAACTAAACCTGGTGTCCATCACACGTTTACCACTAGCATGTCAGTCAATGGAAAACTCTTTGCTAGATCTGTCATTCTGAGCCGCTTAAATTGCTCATCGTTGAAACGCTGAGGTTTGCGGTGTCTGAATACGTGAGCGCAATCAATGGTGGAACTGTACAGGTAGACTGGATTAATGTCGGCGCGCTGAACCACCTCCTCGTGCTGCCAACTGGGTAGCCCGGACGTCAGTCTGGGTGAGCTAAGAGTTCACAAACTCCAGAAAGGGCTAACCACACTGTTTGGTTCCAATGTGCTGGTTACTTTCGACAATGTACAATACGAATCATCTGGCGCCTCCGCACCATTTCCAACCAGTACACAGGGCAGACTCGTGGGGCTCAGGTGTGAGGAATGTGGCAAGTGTTGCAAATCGAAAGCCGGCTTGGTAGCACACTATGGAGTTCACGACAATGAAAGTGTTGGCACGAAGATGCTCGCCCAGTTGGCCTGCGCTGATAGTTCCCACCTTTTTCCGACGAAGATTAGCTTGAGTCATCATCGCCGGGACGCACACCACACCCAGCATAATGCAGATAAGCGTGACCGAGTGAAGTATTCCGGTGCCCGCTGGTCCCAACAAGAGTCACAAACACTCTTGTGCCTGGCTAACAATTTATATCCGTCTTGTGACACGCAAACCGTGCTGTTCGCGAGATTGGAGCAGTATTTTCCTGGTCGATCGGCTATCAGCATCAAAACCGGGTTACGGGTGCTTAGCTGGCAAACACAACAGGACGAATCATCATCTGGTGGCTCTGACCAAACTATCGGTCAAACAACGACC
>SJOL01005051.1:152347-189275 GCA_004794785.1 Opisthorchis felineus | reverse complement strand
CGTGGTCATGGTGGCCATACGATCTTCTGTCGTGAAAACTATGGTCAACCGGAGAGTTTGGTGCATCTTCTGAAGTCCCGCTGGATCACGCATGATGATAGATGTGCTCGTCATAATCGGGCTGCAAAGGAACTCGCGAGACCTCTCCGTTACCTGGGATACGCCGTTTCGATAAGCTGAGAGCACCTTAATTGAAGTCTTTCACCAAGAATGACCTAATCGTTGTTCGGGACTACGAACAACTGTGATAGACGCAAGCATAGTCTCGGATGGGCGCACACTGACTGCGTGGAATGAGAAGAAGCAAAATTGTGGTTCTGATGATTGTTCTCTCGCCATCATCTTAGCCCTACGTGCAATCGATTGTAATGTTGACTTTTTGGTGCATCAACCGTTGATCATTTAATATCGAGGAATCTGCTTTCCTCAATCCACGAAGGTTATTATTGGACTGGGACTTCCTAAGGGCACTCAGTGACTTGTGTTTGCTCACCATTTTGGGGTTTCTATGTACTTACGACACTTTTATGCGTGGTACATGGCGTTAAGTGTACATTCTTGCCAATGAATCCCACACCAGACCCAGTATGACGGACACTTTGTGCCTGGTGTGCGAGTCTTGAATGTGCTAGCGCTTATCGCGCCATGAAGAACATTCAGCATTGTTTGTCCTTTCGTTGGTTTTTGGTCTTTACACGCGTGTTTCCATACCAAACATTCTTGCATAAATTGGGATTCATCTTGTCTGACTGGAACTGTTGGTGGCATGACTTCGAATGAGACGCTTCTCTCTTTTTATCTAATCTCCTCCTGTAACTCTTCCACGTCCATCGCTTGCATTTACTTTTTATGTCTGTGACCATGCTATTAAAAAATAAACGATAGTAGTGGTGGCCGTCATAGTAAACTGTATAGTTGGTTTCTAAGTTACATGCCTGCGACTGGCAGTCGTACTGTGGATTTGCTTTGGAGAAAATATACACGAATCGTATACATCGAAATTGAGGCTGCTGTGTGACTGATGCCGCAATTGCCTTTCTGCATAACGTGCCGGTAGCTCATATATGCGTAGAGAGAATGATCTGCGAAATCAGCGTAGATTGGCTCCACAAACAGGACGAAAACTCTATAGGAAATAACAAAATCTCCTCCAATCACCATCAGCCTGTGAAATCGCTTTTTACCGCAGATACACCAGTCAAACTGAATGCCAAGGGAACAATTTGTTTGGACCAGTACCGGTAGGTAGGACAGAAGGAAGAAACATATAGTAGCGTAGTTAATTTTGGTTCGATAATTGTTAGGTTTAGTGTTTTTTCTGGCTTTCTGTTGACTTCCTATAAGGTGATATTTATGTTCCCGAACAACGATTGCCTAATGACCAGGTTGTGTTTATATATGTGTAGATGAATATTCAACCATGGCTGTTTCTGAAAATCAAATTTCGAAGACATGTTTTGCAAGGATGGCCGTAACACCACGAAAAGAGAAGTAACTACAACGACGAATGAAACGGGAAACTTAGAAAAGGTATCCTAACTAGCCACACTACAGGAGGCGCGGGAACTGACAACACAGGAAGAATGTGTTTAGGAGTAACCACTACCTGGATCAGCATGGTGCGCTACTGACATTTTTATCTAATAGGGGATAAAGTATTTTGTATTGCCAGTCCAGTTTTGCTTGAAAAAAAGAAGATTTTGTCGACAACACTTTCCATCAAGATTATTAGCATGTATGTGTAACTGGGAGGAAAACTTCGCGGATTTATATATGGATAACCTGGATTCGAGTTCTTCCTGGTAACCTTAAAGTCGGTTGCGAGTATCCCATCTTGCATTTGCTGTTCCATTAACTAGAATGTCAGAATATACCATTTCTACTTCTCTTCTAAAACTTTTATCAAAACTCTAATTGAAGAGAAAATTAGACAGAAACTAAAAAGAAAGGGCGTAACTCCTAAATATACACCAGACAAAGTGACGTCCTTAAAATAGTGCGTGTAAGTTAACAATCTTTTAGCCACCATATCTAAAGTAAATGATTTGTCCAGTTTTTGGAAATTCAGTCGACGATAACACCCTAGAAACACGTCGTCACTACCATCATCATCAACATTAGCAACAACAATAGGGGAGGACGCCGCTGCTTTAATGCCGTACAGCCGTGTCATTTTATTTGAATACAGTCGTATAATGAGGAGGATAAAAAAAGGAACAATCAGCGGAACCTTGGACTACTACAACAAAAACCACACACTAGTCGTTCGCACCTCCAATAATCAGCTGAACAATCTGGGTAGAAACTGACAGCACGAACGACACTGATATCAATTAACCGTCATATCATGTCTCCACAGCACAGGGAGAGTTACTTCGACCCCATCCTAGAAGGGGAACAGCACCAACAGCACCCAGATTTTTCGAAGCATCCTTCATTCCCTTCTGAAATGTCACATGCTCTCCATTTCTACGTTTCTGCCGCTCCAAATTAGTTACGGAGAAGAACACTCTTCTCGGGAGACAGTGACTCAGCATGCTTAACACAAGGCCCGGCCACCTTAGTTTGGGGGCTGGGTGCCGTCCTTGCTCCACCAAAAACCGGTTTTCTGATCATCACATTTCCTCCTCCATTTCCAGCAGATTACAGTTATAGTTCTGGTCAAAAACCTGAAGATGTCTCGGATCATCCAAAGCCAGTTTTCACAGCCTTACAACACTAAAGCCAAAATTGAGTCTGACACTCGTTTTTTTAGACTCAGTACTATGAGTTCTTGACGCCACAAATGGCACAAATTGGTAAAAGTAATTCTGACCTTCGAGATTCCTGCGTTCATCTAGTCTGTCACACCACCATAAGAGGTGGCGTTCCAGTGTCACTGCTGAATAGTTAGATTTACTTCCCGCAGCACCACATTGAAATTTGTGAGCGCGAAGTACCTGCCGAAGGATGTGATGAAATTGGTCAGCTTTTCTAGTAACACAAAAACAAGAACAATGTAATCTGCGTATTCCAGGTCGACTGGATTCTCGTGCGGAGAGATCTGAACACTGGGGCTTGAGGTTCTCCAAAGTTCGGCTCAGCAATTAGGAAATCAAACTAGTGTCGAGAGGGCTGACACCTTCGTCTGACACCACTGCTTGTAGGAAAGCTTTTGGACAGCTCCCCATACACCCACAAGTATGTGAATTTTTGGGCATACCCTATTGCACAAACGTGGTGATAAGAACTATTGGTCGACAGAATTGAACGCACTCTTGAAGTAAAGGAACACCAAGATTCTAGGTGCCCATAGGCATGCCGTTGCTCTAAGATTTGACGGAGCGTGAAGATGTGGTCTACATAGCCCCTTCTCGGTCGGAATCCTGCTTGTTGTTCTCGGGTCCTGACATCACACGCCTTCTTAAGAGGACACAAAATAAGCGAGGCAGAGTCTGCTTACAACGCGAGCTAAGCTAACTCCTTTGTGAATGCTACAATCACTACGAGGACATTTTTTGAGAGGAGACACTACTATCGACTCACTCCAGGTAAGTGGGATTGCCTCTTTCCCCCAGGTCGAGACAAATAAGTTTGACAAGCAACGACTGAGGATTTCAGCTCTATCTTAAACAGAGTGGGTGGGAGCTCGTCTGAACCAGCAGCTAGGTGACGCTTGAGGGACAAAAGTTATTCATTTTTTTCCGAAGCTGTCGGGAGTCAAAAGTTCATTGCCCAGTGATCCGTGGCGAATCGGGAATCTGGCTGAGTAACTGTGGGTGGCCAGCTGAACTCTTATTGTAAGTGTTCAACCCAACGACTCAGGTGTTCCTCTATTTTAGAGATAAACCAGCCGTTTTTATCATTGATTATTTATATCTCCATGTGCCCCTGCGTCCGTTGTGCCTACCAGCTAGAATGGTTTTCACACATTCCCAGAGTTTTTAGCTTCGTCCACCTCTTCAGCTTTCAAGGCGCACAAGCTCCTCGATCCACGCGGAGGTTCCTTTTCGTCTTACTTCTAACTGTTCGTCGCGTTGCGTTGTATTTTCTACCAGGCGGATTACTTGTCACAGTTTGGAGCATGTTTATCGTTTTGCTCGATACTCAGCGCTTGGATCGATTGATTGCGCCAATCCACAAGAAGAACGTCCAGTATCTACATGACTGGGGACAGTAATTTCCATTAAGAAGCAACACCAGAGGTTGGGTTGTTCATAAGCGACTTCAGTAGGTGGGTTTAAGGGCTTCTTAGTGACCAGGCGAGGTGTTCGCATTTTCGCGCCACAAAAAACGTAGAGAAAAACAGCAGAAAACAAGCGCGTGTCAGAATCCACATAGATCTTATGAAACTGGCGACAAACAGTAATTGATGCACGCCACGTATATCTAATGGAGATGTGGTCTATCTGTGTTACACGTTGCTGGCCAAGCTGTTTCAGTTGTTTCTGAAGTCAGAACTAGGGAGTTACAGCCTGCGGTCAGCACACGGCTGTAGCAGACATTCGCCATTGCCTAAACAAGCCTCAGCGGCGCTAACTCTACCTATCTGCGCATTCATATCCCGCACAACCGAAACAAGATCGGATCTCCTAGTGTCCCATAAAAAAAACGCTCAAGATATCTAAAAAACTATCTCTGAGAGTAACAGAACTACGGTCTGTTGGGGTGGAAGCAGGTACAGCGAACACTTGGTGAATAACGGCACATTTACGGGACGCTTTCAAAGACGTCGCCAAACAAATTACACACAGGTGACCAGCAGCGGGAAACCAGTCAAGCGTAGGCCTTACAGCTCGATGGATTAGAACAGTACCAACCTCGGCAGAACCAACCGCGGCGGGCTTTGGCCACTAGATTTGCGCAACCAGGATCGAGAGGTAACAGATGAGGAGGTTAACTCAACAGCTATACTTTGGTCTTGGATCACTGTTTCAGAAAAACAGCACATATCAAGGAATCATGCAATAGAAACCTGTTGCCCAGCTTATTTCAGGGTGCGAAGGCTACCAGATGAATTGAAAGTCGAAGTTTGAAGAATGCTTTCGAAGTGTCTATGGCCGTAGCAGTTGAATTAAGCGTACATATTGCAGCTAAAGGCAATGCGCAACTAAGGGATCCGTCAGCCTTTAGGAATTGGCCTACGAAGATAGCGCTAGCCACTGGGTGAGGACAAGGAGAGAAGCGAATAATGAAACAGGAAGAAGGGAAGTGTCAGCAATAGCCTGTTGTTGATGTTGTATGACCGGTAAGACGATCGGCTGATGACACAACGTGACCGCCGATATGATATGAGGTTGTGCGATTCTTTGCTTTACTTGGGCTCGGATATTGCCATGGCACTTAGGTATAGACAGGAGGAAGACTAGGGTCCCAAACTAGAGACTTTAACTAAGCAGCTTAATTAGCGTAAGATCACCAAAGTCTACTGTATTTTTGAGAAGCTGATCGCCATAAATGTTCCAACCCCCCCCCCCGCCTGGCGGACTGGAAGGCCGTGTGGGTTAGACATGTCGCCATCTCGGGTGCATTTGTTGGTTATTAATTAGGTGGTTGTTGGCCTGTTTGTAGCCTGGTTATCAGCCAAAGAACGTGCCTTGCTACATTGCGGGACTCTTAAGGTTGAAATCGGGGTGCAAAACGACCCTCAAACTTTTGATTTCTATGAAAGGAACGACAAACTATTTAGATCCCTATATATCTCTTACCAAGGTGCTATTAGAAACACCAATCAAACCCCTTGTGAAATAATCCTTCCTGCATCAATAAGCATGTAAGAAGTTGGTAAAACATTGAACGACAAAGAGAGTGTTCCTCGATGAAACCATACATTTGCAGGCGGGATGAACATACAGTCGTGGACTGGAAGTTAAAGTTGAAGAGCAATTCAATTCAGTCATTATCTTCAAACGAGTACCTGTCTAAGTGTGCATACAGGTCTGGGCGGATTTAAGAGGAGAAATCTTTAAGAGGGTGAAAGGTAAGCCGCAGTTTGAATAAGACTCGGATTTGGACCCACATTTAGTGCCCACTGACGTCAGTTTTCGTTGCATGAATTCTTGTGAGCATCTACACCTGGCTTTTTTCCTTCGTTCTCTGTCTTAGATATTTTTTATCCTATAGGCTGTTATCCACATATGACAGTATCGTGATCAACAATGGTGTTATTTTTTATAGTCTGATGACTTAAACAGCCCTATTCAAGGGAACAACTGAATATGCAGTGGTCATTGTAACGTGTCCGCCAGCCAGTGGGACTGCGCTATGGTGGACAACGGTGGTTACATTTCAGATTTCTAAACTTACTTGTCGTTTATGCGCTCTTTCCATGTATCTATTCTGGCCTGGACTCCATCGTCCTGTGGAATACCAAGTTAGAAAGATGGTAACGATAAGCACAACAAAACACTATAACGGGAGAATTAGAAGGGAGTGACTGAGAGTTTGTTTATAATAAAACTAGGCTCGATGGTTCTGCAAACCCTGGCTAAAATGATAAAATTTGGTGTGTAAATTTAACTTTCAGAATCGGGCGAAAGAGATTCATGCAGTTCGAGGTTCAGGTGTTCAGCTTTGCCGTTGTGCGTACCATAATATTCAAGGTCCACTTCAGTGTGGAAGTCACACAGTAGGCCAACAAATGGCGCTACCAGTCCACCCGGAAGATGCGTGAAGAATCATATGTAAAACTCAGGTGCATAAATGTGAGCAGCATACTTGATAGTCGAGGTAAGTGCTGATTTGATTTCATCCTCAATCGTCTTTTGCTACAGTCCACCGCCCATTTCAGGAATTACAAAATCGCCGTCCATTCACTATTGAATTACGGTGTACATTCAACGAGAATAAGCTGTAGTGGGGCCTTCGTTCGACTATGGACAATTCAGCAGCGTCTCTGCAAACTTACGACACTGAGAGCGTACTCGTGCGCAGGATGTCCATTGCAATGACGTTTCATTCGAAACCTCATCAGCTGTTCCTATAGAAGTCGTGGTTTGTGTGGAACAACAAAAGCAGACAGAAACATAAAGTGTTCGGGAACACGTAATGTTCTAAAGCGTGTATAGTACCAAAATCCAACAGCTCAAATGTGAGTGTAAACTTCAGGCCTCCTTACAGTGCGTCTAGCTCTCCATTCATATGTTCTAGCTACATTGTTGAATCAAAGACAGCGAAGACAGTATCAGCATACTTTTCGTAAAAGGAGGTTTTGTGGACTGCATCTGCTGCGGAACCTTCCAGTTAACTTGCAAATTTGTCGGTCAAATCCGATCTCAGTGGGCTTCTTACTGGAACTACATCAATCTGGTTGTAGTATCAACCATTGAACAAGGATTCAACGCTGGTGGTGCACCGCTTCAGCAGCCGGCCAAGGACCGCAGCTGATGGATTGAGGCTTAATCTATGGCTACTGGTAAAACGGGTCGTGAAAAGGATATTTCGGATGCTGCATACCGAAGATCTTGATGGATGTGACTTCATTATCTCAAGCCAGCGCTTGGACTTCATCCATAAGGTAACTCGGTTGATTCACTGGAAAGAGGTCGTGCATTTCATGCTTACCAAAAGCGTCCCCTCGCGAATCTTTGCCAGAGTCAAGTTAGAGGAGTTGCGCATGTATTTCTCTGGGACTCTGACAAAGAAAGGACTGCATCTTATGAGAGATCGTCTGTATTCCAATTTTCTTGACTTTCTGCAGTATGAGCTTGATTGAGAAAAATGTCTGTTATTTCTTATTCTGTTTCCGTTATCCATCGATTCGATTTCCTACATGTACCACTTGCTTCTTCACGACAAATGTCCTCGCTGAACCGATTTATGCTCATTTGGACTTACTGCCTAGCCTAAGCTGGAATCCAGTAATCCAGTAATACTCCGCATTCAAACCCCTTTTAGTTGTCACTTCGCAGTCGCTTTTTGTTTGAACGCCCGACAACACCTACTACACTCACATTTGAGCTGCTGGATTGTGACACTATTTTGACATGTTTTATAGTGTTACGTGTTCCCGAGCACTTTTGTGTTTCTGTCTGCTCTTTATGTCATATATAAATCCCGACTTCGACAGAAACAGCTGATGAGAATTCGAATAAAATGTCAGTACAATGAACATCCCACGCAGTACTACTGTGTTTTCTCAAGTTTCCGTTGGAGAATACATGTTCCAAAGTCAGCTATCACTAGCAGTTAGACAACAGTTCCCAGCACTGGTGAATTGCTGACAACGATGACGACAATGAAGATGATGGTCGTTATCGGTGGACAGAACCGACGTTGCACGGTTTACGGCCGTTTCACCTACAATGCCGCAACCTCCTCACTTCCAGAAGCGAACTGCTTCGAGGCCAGCTAAAGCCATTCATCCTGAGGCTCTGATATGTAATTTTATCGCCTTAACAAATGCCATTTCGTCTTCATATTTTGCGAGATTCGTACAGAGGGAATGTTCAATAGCAGTATGATTCCCACCAGTACTCTTATCCTTTCATCATGCAATATCAAAGAACACAAAAATTCATCAATTCGGATGCAGGTTCTCACGCACAAGTGTCAGAAAAGTACGCATTAATTTTTCGTGGCTGGATCGATTTGGGGTGTGAACGAACATACCGGTCTTTGATGAAGTTGTGATAAGCGAAAAAAGGAGAAGCGTTGCTTTGACAAAAATTACTAGCTGCATGCAAAGCCATAGGATGTGGCTGATCGATGCGTCCTGAATCTTACGTGATTTTGCCTATGGTCACAGTTGTAGGTCAGACCAAGTTTGCACCAATTCGACAGGGGCTTTTGGTCTTACCAGATTACAAATGTTGGTGATAGCTGCTGCTTACGAAATTTGACTTGTCAAAAATGTGTTTTCGTCATCATTGCGGGTTTTACTGTGTGATAATAAAAGCTGCAAAATCCAGTTCAAATCTCAGGTCCACAGGTTGTTCGAAATTCTAAGGCACCGTACTTGACAGGTATCCTATCACAACGAAAAACTTCAGGACCAAATCATTTGGATCGCGCCTAGGGAGCACCCGATCATTAGGTATCCGATCTTGATACGCGTCATCGTATTTCTGGTTCCATATTGCAAACTTGAAGCCCCTTTATTACATAGTTCAATGTGAATGCTAGTTATCCAAAGGAATCGACTTCAGAAATGTCCACGATAATCAACTGCTGCTGGTGAGGAGAACAGCGCCGCTGTTCCTCAGAGGAGACCAAAACGCATATGACATGGCTGCCAGGGTCATCGCCTTTGAAACTGAACATTCACAAAGGGCGACCTCAACCACCGCAAAACATTAGAAACTAACTGATGATGCTGTAAATGCTGTAAAACCCATGGCCAAGAAGAAATTCATAAATCGAGTAACTGGAGAGGAGGCGGATACAATCATCCATCAATAGATCAAACTAAGGTGAAATTTACCGATGCACCTGTTTTACGAGTATGCAACAGTTGAGCATGGGTCATCGGCAGATTCGGTGTCTCGAAATTCGAAGTTCAGAGGTAAAGCAGTCAGCGCTGTTTATTGTGAAGCAGCCTGTAGCTTCGAGATTTCATTCAATTATAAGCTGATACCAGTGTACTAAATAGGTTTAAGGTAGGTTGAACTGCGAAGTTGTTTTTTTTTGGGAAAGTAGAGCCACCAACATCTACATACAACGGACTTGTCAAAAAGCAACCCACATGTGGTTTAAGGTACATTATTGAGTGCGTGGCCATTACTTGTTGCACGGTGGCGGTGAACGTAACCCCACCCTTGGGTATAAGCTTCATTTTGTATGCGGGTTCCAGTTCAGCAACCCAGCCAAGCCCCCCCCCCTCCCCGAATGAACCACACATGCATATTCACTTGTAAACTCTTATAATCCGCCTAAGAGTGTATACAAGCGAGCTAAATATGTACTGCATCCGTTTAATCGACCACACGATTCCACGTAATAGGGTGTTTTGTTTTCGGTTATTTTTTCTATGACTGACAGTGTCTATAAAACACAAGTTTGTACAGGATCTAAACAGCAGTGCCAACAATTCTCGGCATCTTCTAACGCTTCTCATAGTCTGTCGACTTGTAAAAGCCAGCAACTCGAAACAGAACGAAAAATAGGCAACACAAATTAGCACTGATATCATCAGCAACAAATGGTGCACGGCCTATACTTTGAAGGAGAGGCAACAGCAAAGTGGTTTTGTTGTAAACTAACAGCTAATTGGCCGATAGTTGGAAAAATGGCAATGAAGGCAATGGCAACAGGCTCGCCTGAGGTTCGTCAAAGCTTTTTGTAACAGTATTCGATTGCACTGGAGATAAGTGCAACATTCTTACAGTGGTAGATCTACCTAATGTATTTTGATTTCATCACCGTCCAGTGAACGTTGTGTCTAGTGACTCCACGGAACAGTGTTCAGATGAACTCATTATGAAGTTCGACTCTATAGCTTTATGTAAATTTTTGCAGTGACTGAGAACGATGAAACAGTTGATACTTGAGGATGTGTTTACCTCAAGCAGTGAAGTGAGAAAGTGCGCATGTGCGAGAGAGAGAGGCCATATTTATCCAAAGCTATCTAAAGCAACTAAGCTATCGAGACGTCGTGCGGGAAGACTTCAACAAACCTGTACTGTGTTCTATAGCTATAGTCGATTGCCTAACGGATATCACGCTAAAATCACACACAGATACACAGTTTCGAGTAATCTTGCGTAGACATAACTTATCTAGTTAGATCAAACTTACCTCGGGTAGACAAGATTTCACAGGATCCAGCCACACAATTTGAGTGGTAAGATTCACGGAAAGATATCGCGACTAGTTTACTGCGCAACCAGAGTTCTGTGTAGTGTATAGACAGACCATTCCCTCCCCCTTTCAATATCCCTGGGCATTCTCAAAATGAGCAGCAGAGAGGACTTGAAGGAACTATCAAGATAACGGATTGCCTTCTGTTATCTGTCTGTAATACTCTGAGGTTGGTAAGGTGAGGTAAGCTGTGTGCGAACAGATCTGCATCCATTTGTTCAAGCGTATTCAGACAGCGTACAAGGGAACCAGTTTGGAACGCCTACTTCTGATCTATAACCTCATTGCCAATTACATATGTAGAGAACTGTAGTGTACCTACGAATAGTCATTTGAGCGTGCAACTGATAAACGTGCGATTCGCGATACACTGGGAGCGGGAGACTATGTATCCTTAAGAGCTAACTTACAAAACTTAGTACAGCTGAAGACCCCATCCATCTTTATTCAAAAGGGATTTTCCAGAGCCCATTTGTAATTTTAGAAAAAAAAAACAGGGTTCACTTTCGAATAGAATGGGATTTTGCCTAGCTGAGCTATGTATGGGCTAGTGAGGAGCAGAAGTACGCACATCATCAGCACCACTCAGTTGGCTGAAGAATCGTGGTCTTCTTGACTGCTTGGGTTGGCAAACTAAATACTCGGTCTCACACCCCGCAGTTACAAACCGCTTACTCATGGATCTAGTCTCCGTATTGTTTCAAAAAATTTCTAGCAGCAAACTGGGCCTCATGGAAGATTTGGTATGCTTAGAAATCCATCCTGGTTGCGCTGTATATGGTCTGGCCACCAAAACAGAAGCTATCAAGCAGCAATGGTAATATATTTTTCGTCAGAGAACACCGTATTTTCGCGCGTAATTCAAATGATCAATGCCCAGAAGAGACCCCACTCCAGAAATGATAACATTTTATGAGAAAGCACCATTGGTTGACTCACTCAGTGTTGGGGAACGTTATGAAGCGCGATCTCTAAGACGTGAGGTTTTATTTTTTCGTTTGGATTGGAAACTTGTCCGATAATTCAGTCTGAAGTCTTTTGGACCGAAGACATTCAATGGATGTCTTATGTGACAACAGGACTAAAACTGCTGTTCGACAGCACAGAGTGAGTGGTCACACTTGGCTAACTAGTTGCAATTCGGTGCAAGAACTGGCAATATCGTCTCCTTAAAAACTAAAGCGTCCGACTGAAGTGGAAAATTAGTCTGACTGTTCCACAAAGACGCATCAAAAAAGTAGCTAGTACGATTATCTCCTGGATAAACCTTTTTACAATCAAATTAAACATCGCTTCTTTACAAGCTTCACAGTCTGAACTGGGGCAAGGTTTCCTTCAGGAGGGCGACAATGGTTGGACCCGTGAATATTCGTTTGAAATGGGCCTCTGGCTATGGCCAATGTGGTTTTTCGGGCTCCATCGTTAAGTTTTCCTTAACGGTGACAAAATGATCCTGGATCACAAAATACCATACACGAGCTTACGCACCAAAAAATCTCCCACAATGAAGTAGTATAATGATAAAACCTCTGTAGGGCACATCCCCTATCACAGACAACGCGGGTCGTCCACAGGAAAAGAAGTGGATTAGAGGTGATGTTCAAAAGAGCGCCTAATGGACTGGAAAACAAATTAGTAAGTGCGAATGACATCCAAACGTTCGTTACACCCTTTTCCGATTCACTAGAATACCTGCAAAAGTCCTGCATACTCAGGACTCGATCGTTTTTAACACAAAAGGTGAATGTGAACGCGTGGTGACTCTACAGGTCTGCTGCAGTGAACAAGTACACATGCAGAACCGTGGGAATAAAAAGCCAGAAATAACCAACCACATTATAGAATGAAACTACGGCGTTAATAATCCGCTGTTGCATTATCACGTGAAGCACTCTTTCACCTCTTCTTAGGCAAAACACGTAGCTTATGATTACAGGACTGGACGATGTTTGCCACTGGTAGTGCTGAGCGTTCGGAGGTCCAGTTTAGGTTGCTTCGTTGTTTCCAACATACAGACGTAGTACTTATTGGGGAGCTTTATGGCTGAACATCCCATAGACAGTTGTGATTACATAACCTGTCTGAGCTTCGTGAAAAACAGAGACTTCGCATGGGGTATCTGCTCGTCTGGGTTGGGAAATGCTGAACCAGCATTACTATCAATCACTCGATGGCAGTTCTGTAACTTAGCTGCCGAATCAACTTTGTTGAAGAAGCGGAAGTTAATCTGTTTTGAAGACAGAAGACAGATTATTCAACAGGGTTACACAGAGGATCCTCAAAATGCATTGTAAAGCTAACGCGAATAAGTAATTCACCGACTTTAAGAACCTCAAAAAGCTGCTAAAAATAAAACTGACATGGTCATAGTAATTAGGAGTAGATACGCTGGTCTGCGTGAAGCGCACGGTTGGTTGCTGAAGGTAGATTGAGCAACTACCCGTTTTATGGCTCTGTAGATCGCTTATGAGTTCAGCGAGGCAAACTGTAAGTCTTGGAAAGACTGGTCGCTCAGTTTAAGGAACGACGCATTATTACCTCACTTGTACAACGAGCCCAATAGAGTTGGCTTCGTTATCAGCAGTGTCTTGGAAGCGTGCAAGGCTGAGACTTCAACAGACTTTTTGTTAAGTAAGATCTATAGAGGTAGAAAACTGACCTTGCGAACAAAAACCATTGAAATAAGGTCTGACTGAATGGGGTGGAAACCAGTCGTGAACTACTGAAGTGCGACTGGCGAATACCCACGCCCACTGTTCATGGGAAGAACCAGGAACCAAAGTGACTTCTAAACTTATTGAAACTTCATCATCATCAAAGACAGCAACATCAGTGTTGACACTGATGCTTCACTGCCGTGCAACCATAAGGTTCGTCTAATTATATTTAAAGCCCTAGAGTGAAAAGAAGAGAAAAAGAGTGGGTGAAGGAGGGGACTTAGTGCTGGCCTATGTCAAGCGTTCTGAGGTGCCTACACCTCCAAGCGCTCAATCAGACAATCTGGAAAGAAACTGACAGCACGAACGCCACTGACATCGATTAGCCGCCATTTCTTGCAACGTCTCCAGCCAAGCACAGGCGGGGTCACGGGGGCCCCATCCTGGAAGGCGTACAACACCAACAACACCCAAACTCTTCGTAATCTCTTTCACGCCCTTCTGCCAAGTCATGGGTTGTCCACCTCGCGGTTTGCGCCATTCTGAAGGAGACAGGGAGAACAACACTCGTCTCGGTAGACGGTGTTTCGGCATGCGTAGCACATGACCGAGCCATCGTAGTCGGTGGTGCTGGATGTTTTCCCCGACTGAAGTACCTACAGCACAACCAAATACCCGTTTTCTAATCACCTCGTTACTAACACGCTGTCGCCATCCAAAACCAGCCACGCTTCTGAGGCATCGGTGGTCGAAAACCTGAAGACGCCTCACATCATCTGTCCGCAGAGGCCATGTCTCGCACCCATAAAACAGCCTTTACTGTAGCCTGATACACACGACCCTTAAGATCTAGTGAGATGCCTTTTTGACGCCACAAGTGACGCAAACTAGAAAACGTGATTCGAGCCTTTGAGATTCTTGCACTGACTTCATCAGACACACTTCCGTCAGAGCTAATACAACTGCCGAGGTATGTAAAATTTTCCACAATCTCCAGTGATTCTCCTTGAATTGTAAGGGATATGTTCGGAGACTGCACGTCCTGAAGCATGACTTTGCATTTTGAAGGTGCAAGGCGCATGCCAAAAGATGGTATGATGGTGGTCAGTCTATTCAACAAGGCTTCTGCTTCGTTTTGGTCTTCAAAGATGAGGGCAATGTCATCTGCGTACTCCAGATCGACAAGGCTCTCACCAGCAACAATTTGAACAACGGGGTTTTGAAGACCATCCAGCGTTCGCCTCATTATTTCATCAATGATGAAGTTGAATAGGAATGGAGAGAGTGGACATCCTTGTCGGACACCACTTTTTGTATGGAAGCTTTTCGAGAGCTCACCATACACTCTCACCCGCCCAGAAGTATGTGAATATAGGGATCGGATTATGTTTACAAACTTCTGGGGCATACCCTGTTGAGCAAGTGTAGTTAGCAGCACTGACCGATCGACAGAATCGAACGCACCCTTGAAGTCGAGGAATACCAAGATTGTGGGTCGTCTGTACATATGGCGTTGCTCTAACACCTGACGGAGTGTGAAGATGTGGTCAACGCTGCCTCTACCCGGTCGAAATCCCGCTTGATTCTCACGCGTCAAGGTTTCGCGTGCCACCGTAAGACAACGAAGAATCAGTGACGCCAGAAGTCTTGTCACAACAGGAGTCAAACTAACACCTCTGTGGTTGCTACATTCACTGCGAGTACCCTTTTTGAAAATGGGCACTACTATCGACTGACCCCAGTTGTCTGGAACGGTCTCTTTCTCCCAGATAGACCCAAATATGCTAGACAGGCACTGGCTGAGAAGTCCACCGCCATCCTTGAAAAGAGCATGTGGAAGGTCGTCAGGACCAGCAGCACGATGATGCTTGAGTAGAGAAATACACTCGGACACTTCCGAGGCTGAAGGCGGCTCCAGATTCACGGTCCATCTTTCTGTTGAAGGCCAGGATTCTGGATTGGAGGTAGCAGGTGGCCAGCTGAATTGGTGCTCGAAGTACTGTGCCCAGCGATCCAAACGTTCTGCTTTGCTGCATATCAGGGAGCCATTTTGGTCCCTGATTGTTTCGCTGACAAGAGGTTTCCGAGGACCAGTCGGACGAATCAAGTGGAACAGCTTGCGGACATTACCAGCATTCTTTGCCTCTTCCATTTCTTCGGCCTTTCAGGTTCACCAAGCTTCCCGGTCTACACAGATACTCAGTTTCACCTGGCGTCGGATGATGCGTCGGGTGGATATGTGATTGCGGCCAGGAGGGGTCTGTCGCCTGGTCACCAGCAAGGACACAGTCTTATCAGAGATCCAATGTTTGGATGAGGTTGGCTGGATTGTACTGCAAACAGACTTTCCGGCTGTGAATAGCGCTTTAGATATATTTTCCCAGTGGCCGTTTATATCCGACATCGTACCGTCCGGCAGGCGTTCGAGGAACTGGTTCTGATAATTTCGTTTGACTTCTGGGTCCACTAGCTTCTCAATGGCTAAGCGAGATGTGTGCGTTTTGCGTACACCTGAAAAGCGCAATGAAAAGCAGCAGCGTATAAGTGCATGGTCGGAGTCCACGCTGGTGTTCCAGAAGGAGCGGCAGGCGGTGATCGACCTTCGCCACCGATAACTGACGGCGATGTGGTCTGTTTGGATTCGGGGCTGGTTTGTTGGTGGGCACCACGTTGTCAAGCGATTTCCGCCGTTCCGGAAATTCGTACTGCAAAGTACAGTCTGTGGAACAGTCTGTGGTCGGCACACATTTAAAGTAAGCGATCCCCGTTGTCCGTGCGTCTCGTGTCCAAACCAAGACGACCACCCGATCGGGCCTCAGCAGCGCTTAGTCTACCTACCTGGGCGTTCATGTCACGAGCAACCACAACGATATCTGAGCTTTTAGCCTGCTGTAGAAGGGCACCTAAAGCGTCATAGAAACTGTTCTTGGCAGATTCAGAGCTACAGTCAGTTGGGGCGTAAGCAGACACAATAAACAGGGTGCGATGGACCTCACTTCCTCTAAATTCTCTCACAGATGTTGCCAAACGAACCGCACAGAGGCGACTATTAACGGGTATCCAATGAAGCATAGAAGCTTCCGCTCGGTCGCTCAATACACTAACCACCCCAGCATACCCAGCTGCAGCGGCCTCTGTATCACCAGAGGTGCGCAGCCGGAACCTGGAAGAGAGCGAGGGGGCAGTCAGTTCGATCACAGTACTTGCGTCCTGCATCCTTGTTTCTGACAGACAACATACATCAATGCAGAGGGAATCCAGCGTACGAGCAAGAGCCACCTGTTGACCTGCTTGCTTCAGTGTGCGAACATTAAAGGTGGCTAAGTAGACAGGCTTTCGGGGTATGAAGACAGACTTCGAAGTGTTTAGGGTTGTGACTGAACTCGGGCGTACAAAAGCTGCAGCTGAGTGTGATGCAGGGCGAGCAAAACGGTCAGTCCTAGAGCTGGGACCTGCGGAGAATGTATTCAAATTTGGGTGGGCGAGGGTGGAAGACGGAAAATGTGAAAGTGTAAGAAGGGAGGCATCAGCAGTAGCATGTTTTCGCTTACCAGCTCTGCTGTATGCAGCAAGTAAGGCGACCCGG
This sequence comes from Opisthorchis felineus, assembly GCA_004794785.1. Lineage (NCBI taxonomy): Eukaryota > Metazoa > Platyhelminthes > Trematoda > Opisthorchiida > Opisthorchiidae > Opisthorchis > Opisthorchis felineus. The sequence continues at coordinate 172,256 of SJOL01005051.1, read as the reverse complement.
CTGATGGCACCACGCAACGGCCGATATGGCATGAGAGTATTGTTATCTGTAAATGTCATGGTTGTACGAGGGCTGGGATACTGTCAGGGCGCCCACACCTAGACAGAAGGACGATTAGGGTCCTCAACCAAAGCCTTTGGCTCAAAAGCCTAACCGCAAGGCAGCGGTGTTGGGCTGGAAATGCAAGTACATTACCAATTTTACGGAACACGTCGCCACACATGTTCCAACTTATTCAAGCGGGAAAAAGTAGGCTTGAGGGGTTGGCAACTATTTGGACAATTGTTGTTTGTTGTCTCGAGGTAGTCTACAGGATTTTAGCGTGGATAGTGGAATCTACTGGACAATAATCTACTGGCATTTTTGCTCCAGAATGTTCCAGTATCTGCAGGACTGATGCGCTCGATGAAGCATAAAACATAAAAATTCCATTTGACTGTAGAACGGCACAAGTTGACAGCCCACTTTCAGACCCATGGTCCGGTGGGTTCACAACTGCGAGTGGTGTATTCTGATAGGTAAAAATCTTCGACGCAATTTTTCAGGTTGGCCGGACAACAAAAAATGCTTACGAGTTGCTGTATTTGATATGTCCTTTGAGCAGTCGGCCACCTGATAGGATGGTGAGAAAGATATTCAAAGGTCTACTTTTGGAACGGTTTCTATTACCGGAAACATATTACTTGAACAAAATATGACTAGCCCTCTCCTCGAAGATCACCTGTAGAACGCCCCTTAAAGCCAGTCTTAACCATCACTTCATCAGCCAGAAGGCATCGTCCTTCGAAAGAAACGGCTTATGTTCGATTTCTTCATTTGATATCTATGGAGGGATCCGGCCATATGGGCCTCCGTACTTCAATTATGGAGCATGAAAGCCAACTGTTTAGTTGATTTTCGAATTTAGAACATCTGCACCTTTCTGAATAAGAATGCCAGCCGTCCAAAACTAGCTAGCTGTTCTCACAAACAGAACTTCTGTAGGCTGTCCACATTTCACTGGTGTTCGTTGACCAGCTGACGTGCAACAACATGGTGACAAGAATAAGGTAATGCAGACCGATAATGCCGAGACGATCCCCGTACTGTTCGAGTGAAGGCCTGTACATGATACTCGCAAATACTGTTGTGAAGTAGCCAAAAAAAGAAAGGTAAATTTCTGTCCTATCTGCACCGGACTAACTGGTTGCTGCGGCATAGCTAAGCACTTGGGGATCTAGCTATTGCCACATGTTTCACAAATAACCTGCAACAAAACGGATAGCCTAAAGACTTCGCTAGGCAACATAGTGATATGAGGCCAAAACCTATGACAGTGTGTCCAATAGGACTGTGTTCACACTATTTGATTTCAAAAGTGAAAGGTAAACTGATCCAACGAGCAAACATCTGGCTTCAACACGAGAGGGGACGAGTGATGTCGAGGATATATGGATCACAAACCAGACGCAAGGGTTGCCACACACCCAAATCAGGGGAAACAAACCTATAGGGTCCATATCCATCAGTGTATATCAGTTCAAGCACAGCAATCAAAGAAGTTACTTAGGCGGAGTTAGAAAGTCCCAATGCTGTGAATCACTACTTTCCTCTTTGGATTCAGAACCTACTGACGAACCCCAACTCAAGCCACTTGCCTGATCGTAAGCTACCACAACCATCAACTGGGAAACATCTTTTGGTCACAGACTATCAAAATGATATAACCTCAGCATTCGGTAGTTCGTTTAACCATCAGAAGTTACTTGTGCTCAGAATTACTGAAACCACTGCAATCAATCGGTCCATACTTTCACTGTCTAAGAGAAGCTCGATGTCACCTTCTATCCAGCAAAGGCAAAATTTATGATGTTTTTTTCTTTTCGTCAAGTAGAATGTAACTAAACATCAGCCCCTAGTAGAGCCTATAAAAATTTCGTTTCCGTGTTATTGGCAGTTTGGTAGTGACGAGCCGATACGAAGTGTATCCATCAGTCTCACCTATTGTGTTATTTAAGGTATCAAGGTATAGTATTTCGAATATTCCACCCGAGCATGTAGCAGTGTTGGTATGTATCATCAAGTAGATGTGCTGTTAGGCTCTTGGTCTCAGGGTTCGGCAGGTCAACATGGCGATTCGAGTCCGGATTTAAACCGATCTAAACCATACGTACAGTATTGCATCGTAACCATTGTTAGCCTCCGCTGACAAATTACAGAACGATCGGCAGTCATGACTGAAAACCGCCATCTTTAGCTGATAACGCGGCAGTAGGGAGACACCAGGCACAACGGTGCCTACTGCCTCTAAAACCAGTACTGCTGATAAACAACTCTTGATTAGCACGCAGTTACAAAGGACGCCCACCATAATTACTGTTTTGCGTCCTGACTGAACCTAGGACCAAGGCGGGCCTTTGATGAACTGAGGCACGGTAACTGTGAATGGGAATCTCAAGCTACTACGACCATATCCGAACTCTTCGTGGTGGACGAGAGAGTGGTCAGTTCTCTAAAGGTCGCATTCGATGAATCAAAGCTACAGCGACTTGGTGCATAAATGGACACCGGAAATAAAAGTCATTCAGTAATCCGACCAATGCGAAATTTTATGGAAGTGGAAAGTCAGACAACACTGAGAAGTGTGCTTTAGGATCGAGTAATGAAGCTTCATTTCGCAGACTGAGTGTTATACCAACACCGGTGCCTTACTCGAAGTTGGTAGTTGATGGCGTCTAGATAGAGAGGGTGTCGTAAGCTCGATTACTCTACTTGAATCTTTCACCAGAGACTGACAGATACAATAGATATAAGCGATAAAGTAGCTAGAGTACTTGCAACAGCAGCTTGTTGGTCGTTAAAGGCAATTTAAAGCTTTCTATAAAAACAGGATAAATAGGCTTGAATAGTGGATGCGGAACAGTAAATGTGAGCGATGGAGGGAGATGGGTCAATTTCCTCGGTGCCAAGCTGACGCGCCTACGGCTGTGATCTACAGAAGAACGATAACCGAGGGACCAGGGGAGTTAATAGAAAACAATAGGGAACAAAGAACATAAGCAGTCGCATGTTTTTGCTGATCCGTCCTGCTGAATGCACCGAATAAAGATGCCCGGTTGGCGCCACCACCCAACATCGTTGTTTGTACATTGCAGATTTGTTTTTAGCTGAGACCAAGGCACCAAAACACAAACAAGAGAGCGACACTGATCCTCAAACAAAGCCTCTGGCTTGAGACTGATATCAAACTAACCCAACTTTCATGTAACGAATTACCGCACATTCTACTTCTCAACCTAGTGTGCGAGGAAATTGTGTCAGAGCACTATCCATTGACCTAACCGTTTCAATCGATCAGTCTGGTCTGATCTGTTCGCGAGGATCACGAATGATCACCATATATATTATCAGTTATTCATAGCTCGTCTTTACCTCTAAATAAAGCAGTGGACCTATTCAATTAGCACCAAGCAAGACCCATGGAGTCAAAAGTCATCTCGCATTGAAGAGGAAGGTAGAAATAGAAAAGGAGAGCCTTTTTCTACGGTGTCTCTGCTCTAAGAACTCAGGGGTCAAGGCGAAACATTTTGGATAAAGTCTGAAAGCTATGCAAGGAAAATTACCCAATGCAATGCAAAAAACAACACATCCATATTCAGAACTAAGAATATTGTTCACATCCCCCTAGTTTTTGCGAAACAAAATCGATATCTCGCCTTCCTGTATCACCTTGTCCATTGTGTTTTTATGGAATTATTTGATTAGCCTTTGCGTACAGAATTCACCAAAAGAGGCGAAGATTATATACTCTTCTGCGGAGCATACAAGTCAACTCAAGCTACATTCAGCAGCTTCCCTCCCTTTATTTATGGAAAGGACTGTTGCGACAGGGACCTCCAAGAGGTCTCCACTCAAGGGGCATATCTTGCAACCATAACATAAAAAAGAAAATTCATTAAATTTATTCGACAGTGGATACTGCGCACTTTCAAAGTTTAGTCACATTGACAGTTCAAGCTGGCATAATACAGCTAAAAAGTCGGTTTTCTAGGTACCTTATTGACGTCAAAACTGCTGAGTCACGTAGCCACCACGTCATCTGCAACTAGTACAGCAGTTTTTGCTATCACCTTGGGTATAACGCTATCACCTCAGTGGCAGTGAAGCAACTGATGACCTAGTACATGTATTATGTCCAACAACCCTACCATTAGAGCAAGACTCTGAATGAAAACTTAGAATTTTAGATTGTGAACAGCTTACAGTAATACCTCAAACTGGATGCTGAGGAACGGAGTGACGCTACTGACCTACAAAATACCCTTGTACCGGTCAACGCGGCTCACTTACTTCGACCGGCTTTGACTGCAACTACCAGACATAGTGCTGCAGTTGGTCGTGCGAACGACCTACAATATTCCGTAAATTACATGCGGTTTAAGAGCGGAAAAAAGTAATACTATTACTTGACGAATGCTTTAGTTGACAACTCACGGATGCGAACATTTTCCCTATGTGTTAAGATAACGTACCCAAAAAACACGTGTCATTTACTCAATTAGCACACTTCGTCATATTTTGCGCGTCAAGCATACCAAACCTTAAAGTTATGTTTTATCTTATTTAGACGGTTGAGAAGTTGGATAAAATAATGGAACCCAAGATAGGATAGATTTTGCTGCAAGAAACGGATCTGTGATTTCCAAAGCATTTTCTCCTGTATAAGGATTAGTGTATAACAAACGTGCATAAAATACCATCACATGAACAGACTCATTACATGAAAACTATAAGTGATACAGAGAAATTCAGATAGGATCAATAACCTAGTGTGTGACGAATTGCCCAGTTAAAACCAAATAACGTAGTCAAAATTATTTACGCTCATTATCGCATAACCACTAAAAGTTGCTTTTATAGCAATCGCATTTACTAGTTGACGCATTTTACGGAAATCAGTTTAATATCTTAATTGATCCACTGTTTGTGTCCTTTTCGGCCACAGACACCCCATGTCTCATTGGTTGTACATGGTTTGTGCTGAAGATTACATGTACCTGTTATCACTAATTACTAAACGAGAAGTGGATACTACCAAGATTTATCTGTGACATCAACGGCATGACGGAGTTCCGATTGTGCATTGACAAAAATCGAACGGCCTTGTGCATCAACCCACAATACCATCGGATAAACTCACAACACGTTGAAGGTTATCACTGGTATTCTCTGAAGCAGGAAGGCTTTGAATCCATTGGTCCACCCAGTCAAGATTCTGGGTGACCTGGGTGAGGCTGGTCGGTTGAGGTGTGTAAGTACGCTCAGGATTGGAAAATTGACTGGGTTGAGGTGCAAATGCGTTTCCAGGACCTGCAGACTGTAGGAGGTTCAACTTGTTGGGAGACTCGAAAGCTCCTTCATATGAGTGTACAGATGGCCTTTTTGACAGCCTGGTTGCGTCATCTTTGAAAGAAAGAGGAATTGGATCGAGGTGAATGTATGGGGCCAGCAAGGCCTTCATTTCATGGTGTTCTAAATACGTAAATTTCCGAAATTCAACAAAAATCGACGCGACGCAACTGTAACCAAAGAGCATAAACTAAGTGGTGGGATAGGTTTAAAACAACTAGTGCAATTATTAGAGTTGTAAGTTCATACTAAGTTATAAATGTGGTTTATAGGGGGCTATAGTTCTGCTATCTGCGAACATCAATTACAGAGGAAGAGAACACCCACTACCAGAGACCCCTGTGTAAAATGGTAACAAAAAAGCAAGTAATGTAAAAGCACAACATACTGTGGCTTGTTTGGACGCACATTAATACGTTTTGAAAAGTTTATTTGAAGTGTACAAAGAGAGTTGTAGAATTCCAAAGTTTGAGGATGCTGGCGAGGTGAAAAGAAAAGCACAACGAAGGAGAAGAGTGACTTGGTGGAGATAAAAAGACTGATGGTATGATTGGAGGTTTATGGGATAACGAGGGAAAGCGTTATCTCGGAAGAACGTTTTCCGTGGTATTGTCGAAAGAATAGAAACCACAACTCAAAAAACAGGTAAGGAGTGAGCTAATCAGGAGAGTTGGGAAGAAAATGTCGGTTTGATCGTAGTAAGAGATGAAGAATGGGGAATACAGCTAGCTGCAAATCAGAAAAAGCGGAGCGGAGAGAGGAGAATGTGTGGTGAATTGGAGGGACCATAGTTGTTTATTGTAGAGGAAATCCATTTAGCGATTTTAGTAGGACCAGTAGTAAGAATGCGGGTGGGCTGTATCCGGTCGTCATTTATGCGTAGGGAATTAGATCATTAGAACGAGTAACAGATTGAAAATTGAAGCGGATAATCAACAGCATGAAGTTCGGAGACAAAGTGTGGAGAAAATGCTAATAAGTATGAAAAGATAAACTAGCGGTTGAAGTTGATCCCTGAGGGCCGCCTGTGGTGGTAGTGAGGGAACATGAGAGAATTTTCTCCATGCCCATCTGGAGCACATAATTCTCTGGAATACTGCCGTTTGAGTTCATCAAGTTTGAACGAAGATCATAGTTCGGGTGCTTAGCGAAAAGTTCAGCTATTTGGACTCTATCAAAAGCTTCCGACAAAATCAGTGAGATCAATGCGATTTCACCTTAAGGGTCAAGTGCATAGGACCACACACGCAACGCGCAGGCCAGTAGAGTGGTCATGTGGTGGTTGTGTTTGAATTCAGGGCGGTTTTCGGAATAGACAGTATGTGGTATGTACCCTGAATAGTCGGAAACATGCCTGTGTTGAAGGATAAGGGGGAGAGCCGTGTGAGAAAATGGGTTCAAATTCTGGTGCATACATTCAGAATAAATCGGATGGACCGAGAAGGTTCGAAATGTCAGCAGAGAGGAGAGGTTGGCAGACAATACTCGTAGTGATTGGTGAAAAAGAGAAGTGAGATAAAACTGCGAGGTAAGTCGGTACGAAGAAAGAATTGGGGATAGAAGAAGTCTGAGCAAGACAATCAGCGAACAGTTCAGCTTCATTGTGTGTACAGCACATCAGTAAGGTTGGAACAGTCCCTTTCTATAGTGACCCCGAAGAAAAAAGCTGTCTCGGTTGTTACGAGAAAGTACGCCTGTCAGGTAGAAACTAATGCTTCCCACCAAGCCTCGCGGTGCTTTTTCTAGTTCCATGACGCCTTACCTGATGGAAGTTTACACAGAAAAGCAGAGTCCTTGTAGAAACGCTCAGAACAAATTTTGTGGATATTCTATTAAGTCCTTTCCATGGTGACTAACAGAAGTAAGCATAGAGAAGTGAAACGATCCTATAACATATTATACGACGGCCTACTGACTCTGAACACAAGACCCTGAAACTGAAAATAGCCGGCAGTATGTAAATACGCGTAGGCAGTCCTACCGTCATACTGACTCTGTGAATACAACACCAGGGTAACATAATTTGCAGTTTCACAAGATACGTAGCATCGTTCTGGCTCAAATTTACCCACGATAACACCCAAAACCAATACAACTGCAATTGAGTGGACTATTTCACATTCATTTCTTCGTCTGTTAACCAAATATTGAATCGATCGGGCAAAATTCACATGGGAAAACTCACCGTTACCTAAACTGTTTGAGAAATGCACGTGATTAGCACCACCCAATACAGTCATGAAGACTGATCTACAGGTTTCAGGTGGAATTTTAATTGTCATCTGTTCACCAACGAATAGCCCGGAAGTTTCGTCTGGTTAATCGACAAATCTGCGCAGAGGACACGATAATTGCCAAAATGTGCTTGGAATCCTGTGGTTCAGAGGGTGTGGTTGGATGAAGTTTTGCCGTTACTTTTATACTACTTTCCTTCACAGGTAGTTAAGAGAAATATGCGGTGTAGCGTGGATGACGGTAGCAATCGACCGGTGGAATTCCGAGGTGGGTGCGTGAAGCTGAAGTGATTTAACCGATGGTATTGTGAATCAGTTATACAGTAAGTGCCAGGAAGGAGTGGTTCCAGTTGGTGTAGAGGTGCATTTTTTAGGTTGTTTGCATAAAATTCCACCTTATCTCTTCGGTTGAGCGAAGGTATTATCGATCAGAGCTCGAGATAGCTCAGTGGTTAAGGCGCCAGTTTACGGACCGGAAGGTCTTTTGTTCGAACCCAACCATAGCATCTCAACTGCTACTGTCTAGGCTTGGGAAACCTGGCAGTACCCCAGCGCTGGTGCCTCCTTCCGTTGGCATGAAAGCTAGGTACCGAAAGGGTGCTAAAACTGAACGGTTATTCTTTTTCATCTTTTATTATTATCAATCAGCTTAAGTATGCTTTCCACGTGCGCCTTGACAAAAGTAGACAAACGGAGAGTTCTGTTGAAGGGTATGGAGGTCTGAAGAAAAGAAACCTATTGCACACTTCTTCCAAGTATCACAACTCTGGCTTTATCATTCCATCGGATGACACACCACACTGCATCCACATTCTAGCAAAACATTCAGTTCAAATGACAAGTTGTTCAGGTGTGGTAACAGATGGTGTGCCAGAAACGAAAAAAGCCCAGTGACGATTATCAGAGCTTCCATCTTCCCTTTAATCTGGGGTAACTGCATGAATGTGTCAGTTACTCTTGACTCGGTTCTTAGTTGAGTGATGGTGAGACTGGAATGTTGTGAAGTTCAGAGGCACAAGATGGATTACAACGAACAAATGTCGTTTTCGATGGAGGTATCACCCTTTACGTGAAACCAATCTATTCTGAAGAATCGGAGAGCACTGCACAGCTGTTTTGTCCTTATTTTCAATCATCAGCAGTACGAACCTCACGAAACTCCATGGAATTTCAAACCCGTGACCTCTTGGCTAGTAGTTGAACGCTCAACCGTTCGGCCAAGGACGGCTGATCAGCAGTGTGATCAACACAGAACATAGCATCGCTCATCCTTCAGTCATGAAATCCAAATCACGTAGCCATAAGAGCAATGACCTCTCAGATGGATGTCTCACAGATCGGGTGAATTCTACTCCTACTCTTGTAGATTCTTGGTAGTGTGAGAGGATTTGGGAATTTTAATAGAGGTTTCGTCCTGTCATTGGAGCCAACATATGCCGAAAAGCCGAGAAACACTGTACAGATGTTTGGCCCTTATTGAGAGTCATCGGTAGTGCGCGTCGCGCGAAACTCCAGAGGGTCTCGATTTCGCGCACATCCGGTTGGAACACTTAGTCATTCGGCCACGAGCGGCTCATCAGCAATGTGGTTAACTCGCATTGTGACCTAAGATCAAAGCACTTTCAATATTTGGTGCTTACTATGGTTGTATGGCAACTAAGCACCAGAATGTCTTGCTGGTGCATTGTTATCAAAAATGACGATGATTTTCCAGTCAGTCATTCAACGAGCGTTACAGTTATCGCTCCTAGAATCAAAGGTCGACAGTTTAAACTCGGGGCTTAGAGTGGTATTCTACCTATTTTATTCATAAGCTAGGAAATGGTATGGGAGATGACTCGAAATCTGATGATTCAAAATAGACGACGTTTGCGATGAGGACAAGGTATAAACCCATCACACTGAACTCGTGCAGGTGGGGATAATGCGGGCTTTTCAGGAGTTTGCTTAAGACGGTCTTGTTGCTCCTTACAGGGCTAGTAAGTGATTAGGTACCAAAGGGGTCATCTAAAACAATGTAAAGAAAAATGTAAATAAAAATAGAACGTAGGCTAAAATTGAATTAGACTTTTGCAGCAACATACGTGTATATAAATTGAGCCTAAAAGGCGAATTTCGAACAGCTTCTGTACAACTCTGTCCGTATACGAAACAATAGGAAACCCTGGTCTCCTTGATACAAAACTACTTAAGAGGCTGACAAAAGTGCTGGCGGAGCTCACAACTAGTTTATTCACTGTCGAGATTATTGATCCAGCCCCATGCACAATCACCATCAAGCTTACTTAATATTTGGACACATTTGAAAGTCCCCCTGAACAAACATCCATTTACAGAGTTCGACCGCATCAGGGGAAAACTCAGGTGAATTTCAATTGAACCTCTCGTTTATGGCACTACTCAACTTGATGAGCTGCACAAAGATATTCTCACCTTTGGGTCAAAACAACATTCAAGATATCGAAGCGTCTCCCTTAACGTGGCAAGACTCATAAGATTGTCGAAGTCTCTAGAGCAACCCATTATTACTTTTTTCCTCTGGCAGAAAATCGCAACGGAGGGATTCATTTGATTTACTCGTTGAGAAAATTTTAGCTTGCAAACTCCACAGTGAGTTCCTCGGTTACTTTACAAACAAATTACGGCTGAATCCATTGTGCACCTGACTGCGTAGCAGTAATGGTAAGCTGAAGCACCAATTATTTGACGTTTTCGATAGCTTTCCGGGCTCCTCATATCAGTCTGAAACTCACACGTATTTTATACACTAAGTGACTCCTTCGTTCTCAGTGTAGCGCTATCTAATCTTATCCTTAGAAAGGTGACTGCACACAGGTAAAGACAAATCCGTGAAAACTAGTTTGTGTTTCGTCCTGCAAGAGAATGCATCGATTGCATTTTCACCCTCCGACAGATTCTGGAACGGCGACACTGCTTCCATCGACCAACAATGGCTGTCATCCTTGACTTGAAATCTGCCTTTGGCTTTGCGGACCGTCAGGCAAAATAGCAGCGTCTGTGGAGCAAAGGTGTACCCCATACGTACTTGGCCCTCTTTAGGGTGCTGAAGACCAACTCCTGACGATGTGTGAAGGCCTACGAGAAGCTCTCACCTGAATTCGCCACATTAAGTGGTCTCAGGCATGGCTGTCCTCTTTCAGCTTTCCTCTTCAACTTCGTCACTGATACGAGTATGGAAGACTCATTCCCAGCCTCTAATGACCGTGGGATCGAAACGCTCCAGGGGAATTTTCCCACAGATGTCAGGCAGGCAGACGATATAACTCTTCTTGGATCTGACGGCATCGTAATGCAAACAATAGTAAAGGATCTAAATAATTCTGCCTCATGGTTTAGCATACGCTTCACCCACGCTGCAAGACTGGGTAGGCTCAAACCCTAACCTCATGCTTGCGGACGAGCTGATCGGGGTAGTAGACGAATTTGTCTACCTGGACAGCTGCTTTTATAAAACTGCATCACCAGTGGCGTAGGCGTGACATCAACCTATCAGTCAAAAGTCGAGTTTACAATGCTGCGGTGCATTCAGTGTTATTATACGGATAAGAAAACCTGGCCGCTGCACGCTGATGACACCAAAAGCTTTCAGTGTTTGGCCATCACTGTCTTCAGAGCATTGCCCGAGTCCAGGGGGAACACCGGATCAGTAATGCCCAAGTACGTCGAATGGTTTTCGGAAGAAATAACTCGCCACGATGGATGAAGTGATCACACTCCATAGGTTGCGCTGGCTTGGCTGCGTGCTCCGTATGCCATTGGACCGACTTACTCGAAGGGCTCTTTTCGTACAACCACGTGAAGGGTGAAAAAGAGGTACGGAAGGTCAGACAATGACTTGGCACCGAATTATGAAAGCCATTACCAGCAAACCCGGTTGCGCTGGTCATTACCGCCTTGTTGGATTGAGACCCCGAGATGTGAGACATTAATGATTAGAGACATTTTTACACATGGCCCAGTCGCGACCTCAGTGGTGCTCGTTCATCCAAGCTATTGCCTTCAATGCACAGCACTTCTCCCAATTTCCTCAATTAAACGTACAATGACAACCCTTCATTTGCGCATCAATTATATCAGCTACGGCGTCCAATGTGCAGCTATCTACTCCACCTCCTCAAATCATTGATGAACGAAATTGTGGCAGCTAGAACTACTGTACAACAAGTACTCGATTCTTACAGCTGATGATGATGACGATGAGTGTAGTGTTTTGTTATTCAGTAGTGTGCCACTTTGCACGTGTGCATACGCAGTACCATATGTAATAAGGCTGTGAATTTAGCTACATTGATTATACTTTGTTGACTTCAGGAAGAATAGCGTTGCCTTGCGTTCTCTGAGGAAATGGACCAATAACAAAATATATTTTATATCTTTCGTCTAAAAACTCGCCGGGGCTCAAGCAGTGTATTAGTTAGTAGTCATTCCAAGGACGTTACACTGAAAGCAAATCTATGCATACTGTTCAGTACCAGACCTATCTAGGTACTTTGTTTCATTGTTTGGGGAGTCGACGAATACAGGCTTCCCGCCGAAGAGCGAAGATGAAGGCATTCCACAGCGTACCGCATCCAGTACGCGGAGTAGTCCTGCGCTACAATATTATGTGGACGGCTTCCGCTACAGTCTTGGCGCCGTTATACATTCATTGTGACCGATTCTCTAGAGGTTTAGGCATCTATGAGTACTTCATAGGAGAGACTTACCCGCGAAATAAAGTCAACCTATGTCGCCAAGCCGAACAACACTGTACAGCCGTTTCATCCTTATTTGGGATCACCAGCATCGTGCACCTCACAATTCACCGGGGAGATGGGAACTCGCAAATTCCCGGCTAGTAATTGGAGACTAAATCCTTCGACCATGAGTGGATTATCAACAGTGTGAGTGACTTGCAGCTGGACAGGACATAGCGCCGCTCAATCTTGAACCAGGCGTAAGTACAGAACACAACGCGCATGTTCTAAAGTTTGCTACCAAAGAACAGGTTACTGGGGGGAAAAGAACTTTACCAGACTTTTTTCGAACTGGTCAAGGAAAGCAAATCCGTAAACATCAGTTCGAATACTCCTACAAACGTGAAGTTCAGAGTTTCTGCTATTGCATCATATGGCCAGACAAGTTTACTTGAAGTCAACTACCATCGAGTGTTCCACGATGTGCTGAAACCCCAAATGAGCAACCGCATTTGCTAGAGTCAAGTGGGACTTTGAAACACTGACTGTCTTACTAATAGCTGAATAACACTCACAAGTTGTCGGAGTTTTTCGCTCCTTCCATTTTTATCTTTTTTTACCTATTAAGCCTATTAATTACCGAGAATGCTTAGTTACATGCGGCACCCGATTACATGGAGAGTTTTACAGTATCTTAAGTTAAATTATGTCTGTGGGACCCAGCCATGAACTACTTATACAAATTGATGAAATTAACCCAACAGCTTCTTGGTCGTTACCCAACTCTTTCAGCCATCGGAAAGAGTAATACAAAAAGCAAACCACTATTGACGAAGCAGTGTTCGTATGCCCCGTCCCCTTTTTGGAACGGACGCCTCATTCAGTCTCTCGTCTCAGAGGTGTTTGCGACTGAAACTTCACCAATTTTCATCCACGTTTAGATAGCTCCAATTGATCCGTTTTTTTCTATCCCAAACAAAAACCTGGCTGCTGCTGCAAGCTTTGGGATGGTCACAATTTGCACTTATGCGCACATGCAATGGATCTCAAAGATAGCAAGCTCAAACAGACAGGCGTTATATTAATTGGGGCACGTCATGTGCAATCATGTAAGTGAATCCTTTTATTCGCCCCCCTCACACTTTCAGTCAAAAATCAGTGAGTGTTGAAGCCAAAAATAAATAAATAAAATCATTCAGCTTCAGCACCCTTTCGGTGCCTAACTGCCATGCCACCCGAAGGAAGCACGATGGCTGGGATACCACCACGTTGCCCAAGCCTAGACAGGGGAAGTCGAGAGGCAGAGGTCGGGTTCGAACCACGGACCTTCCGGTGAGTAAATCCGCGCTCTAACCACTGAGCTATCTCCCCCCCAGTGTTAAAGCCAATAACATTCCTGTGCAAAACGTTCGACATTAACATCGCCACGGCTAACGAGAGACAGCTATTCACGTTTATTGTGCCAAGTGGCAATGCCAACCGACATCTGTTGAAAATTACGCATGTATGACCATGAAAGTTAAATTTCCAACGGTTGTAATATTGAGCAACGAGTCGCTGGCTAGTGACAATGACAACTGTGTGTAGAATCCGAGAACTTCCGAATGTGGTTCCCCATGCTACCCCTTGCCTTACAACGTACAACTTTAAATTACAACCTCAGCCATCGCGATACGATTACTTGACACTCCTGCCATGAATTTTTATTTCACGCTGCCTTATCATCCCCTCATACATTGGTGAATCCAGACCAGCTCAAGTTCGTAGTGCTTCCTTGTGTAATCTCTATGGTGTCGTAACCAAAGACAAACGCGACAACAACAGATGCCTTCTTACATGCGTAAACCGGCTCACTGTCATTAAGGTTCCAACGACAGACTACTGTGTCAAGTGGACAAGCACAAGCTCTCTCCCGAAAACAGTGTTCTGTAGAAAGGAGGAAGCTACAGCATAACCCATCATCTGAGTCAAGCAAACTGGCGTCGGAGGCAAACGATTGCAAGCTGACGCAAGGAGAAATACTATCCAATCTTTAACCTAAAAATGCCCATACAACCATGTGAAAATGAAAGCCTGAAGGCTTCTGAAGAAGAGAAAAACCATCGGTATGCCAAAAACAGCTAATAGCGAGTAATGATGGTTGAAATGGATAGCTTGCATGCCTCGTATTTTTTAAGAACAGCAAATACCTCAAGGATTAGTCGTATTCGCCTGAAGTAGGCTGAACAGAAATAACTCACATTTAAATCTAGTGAAAAAAACCTACACGACTGATTAACGGCCCTTATGACGGGGGCAACTATTTGGAAGGCAACCTTGTAGGCGTATTGCCTATTATTTTCCAGGAAAAGGTGCCCCATTAATCACAAAATAGCCTCGCGAGTAGATGATGGAACTCCACAGTAAAAACAGTACGTAAATTAAAACGTAATCGTGACAACCGTGCTGAAGATTCATGAAATCATAAAGGCAACAACATATACATGACTGTAGCACGGATACACATTGCTATCAATATACAGTACCGCTCGGGGTTTAGCTCTCAGACAAGTAAACTTGGTTCGCTAAAGATTCTCAAGCCCCGATTGATCGCTTTGTTGAACTCCCATAAAACGTCTCTGCACTCATTTCAAATCACCAAAATACATGAAAATGGGTGCTGCTAAGGGCGGTTCTTTGAAGACCAGATTGAAAAGCAGTGTTTTTAATGTTACCACACCCATGTAAAATTTTTGATGATAAAGTGGGCCGTGACAGAACGAAATTAATATAAAGCAATTGCAGTGCTACCAGCATCGTTTGCTTGGTAAAAACGAAAGTGGAAGCGGTGTTAACAAGAGAGGGGAACAACTTTAATAAGGGAAATATATTCCAAAGCTGACTTGTAATCACCTGTTAAGCCAATTGTGGTATGTCATTTCCGAAGAAAGGAGTGACGTTCACCAATAACATCAAGACTCGACTAGGAACCATAGGCTGATGGAAGGATATGTAACGCTCAATGCCCCATGTGAAGCATGGGACTTGTACAGCTTCTACGACCATTAATACTATTACAGAATGGTTTTGAGAGATCGGAGCGGTTCCTAAGAGCTAAACTTTCGTAATCCATGCAACTAAAAATATTGTATATGATAACCATTTACTAAACGGGTAAACTACGGAGCGCCGAAAGTGATTTATTTCCATTACTTTATTTTGTTATTATTTTTTATCCAAGAGTATATGGGCCAACATGATCTGGAGAACCACCTCAGAGCAAAAAGGTGTCCACTTTGCACTTCACTTCAAACCTGATAGCAAAACATGCATGTGAGCTGGTTAAAGCACAAACCATTTCAACAGCAAGTCTGTACCGTGAAACAAGTGGTTTTAACACTGAAAACAGTCTTCTGTATTAGGAAACTGTATCATTTGCTTACGCAGGTTAGATTTTGTAGCCAATGCACTAGCAGGTCGGATTCTCTCTGGTTCCAACTGCTCCGCGCTTGCCGCTTTGATTCTAGATGTTCTGACTGGAGGGTTGTAACAAGGAAGACCTCGAAGTTTGGATGAAGCGTTAGACCGTATGGTGCGAGGAGAAAAGGGCTTCTCTTCAGTAAATCGATGTTTGTGTATCTGTAGAAGATCACCAGCCTCCAAACGCCGCATTCTGCTTTGCTGTAAATTAAAAAAGAGTGTTAAGTTCATGTATTCGATTTTCGGAGAGTGCTGCTTTCAGCTCACACGCCTTCAAAGACAAATGCGCGATCCGTAAAATGCATAACTAGATAGTATGCCTTCAGAAGGAATGGTGATAAAAAATTAGCGGTATTTCACGCTGAAAGACAGATAGGGAATGGTAGCAGCAGGTGAAAAGGCACTAATGATATTCGTCCGATGGCACCAAGTTTGGCAGTATTTGTCACAGTATGAGTCCACTGATGTTTCTACCATCGCTGGTATGCGCTTTCTTCTACTACCTACAGCATCCGCTGCCTCAATGCTATGCAATATATGTTAAATTATGTCCATCCATCTTACCGGGCCACTGCAAGACAGTATTGGTAGCTCACTTGTTCCGTGTGTGGAATGCTAAATATCTTATCTTTATATGCACCAAAAACATGCACTTACTACCCAGGTGGCTATTGTTACTATTACTACCTCTTCTCCATTCGAATCGCACACTTGCGAAGGTCAGTAAATGTGATACATTAGGAAAGGTGTCCTGAGATGATGGTATTCCATATCATCAGTTATGGTTCTGATACGGAGGCACTACTTCATAAAGCCGCAACATAATCTAAGTCGTATTTTACTTGATCCTTCTTCTGTCTCTCATACGGTTGCTGAACATGGAATCAAAAACAATTTGCCAAATAAATTGCATGCACACAGGTCTCAACTATAATGCGCTTACCTGACGAGTCAAAAGCAATTCATTAAACCAACCTCAGCCAACTGCCACAATGCTAGTTAGTCGCAATCGTTGCCAATTCTTTTGGTCAGGTTACTACTGCGTGATACAATGGGGGCAGTAAGGGTAGTTACTCTATCTTCATCACAAAAAGATCTTGGGGATATCTATCATGAAACCCCAGACAATGACGGAAGAACGTGAAACGGTAGAAACAAGACAGGGTCATGTTCTGACTGACACTGATTAGTGTGATTGACTCTTACCGTGGAATGTGAAGTTCCTGGACGTCGTGCGGCAATAAGGGAACCATTTCCGCTTGGTCTACCATCGGGCGATTCCATAAGATGTGTTGCCTTCCACGGTAGTTCACTGGTGAATTCACAGCCTTCTGAAGGTTTGTTTCTGATGTAGGATCTAACTATTTGATCTACAGAAGGGTCGTCTGAAAATTTGGTCTTTATCTACTGCATTTGCGTCAAAAAGAGATTACCACAATGTCCCTATTATTCGAGGTTCTTAGAATTTCATTAAGGCACATGTGTTGTGAAGGGCTTTTTGGATTCTTTTGATACCCTCTAGCTATAATTGTCGAAATTTATGGGCCTTGCCACAAAAAGGTTAGCCACTTGTTGGATTATTCCAGTATGAATATGGCAGTGAGGTATCCACGGCAGCTATGGAAAATCTGAGTATGATAGAATTCAAGCACCTTTCACGTTTTGAAGCTTTCGATTATGCGCGTTTAAATGTTGCTTTACAAGTATATGTGAAGAGACCATAGCTCTTGTGGGGAAGACATCTGGGTCAAAATAGAACGTATTTTTATAGGATGTATACAATACTTTGGGCAAATACATTCTTCTTGTTTCTCCCTGAAATGGAATTAATAAACCGAAGACGGTCAGACAAACCTAAACCAGACATGGCGCCCTTCAAGGGCTACCAAAGACGCTCGCTTTGACGCGGTCTAACAAACATCCACAATCAGATTTTCTCCGTTCATTGAGCTAAGAAAACCAGTTGATATGGTCCCAAACCGCGCCCTGCCGTCACGGAGCCAGGTGTAATGTAGGAACTATCCCTAAACATTCCTAAATGCTCGTCCCAGGGAAGAAGACCTCCCTTCGGTACCGTCACCAGACCAGGCGTGACGAAGATGCCCTCCTGGACGCTTTCAGGTCGAGGCCCTCAGCTTCTCCCCTTATGTGTCATTCACGTATCGTGGATCAGATGACAACCGGCACACCTATGAGAAAATCGGGTGCATCTGATGGGAAGGCAGGGACTGAATATTTCATCTGCTAACCGAGTTAAACCACCTCAAATGGTACAGGATACGGTGCCGATTGTAGCAATCCTTCGCACATGGTCTTGAGTCCTGACGACACTGTGGTACCTAGGTCCTCTTCTAATGCTGGTATCCCAAACTGATATTATCCAACGTGAGTTGTTTCACAAAGTATAGACTCACAAAGCGGGACACATCATGGATAATATGATGTTTTCATTTAGGAGCTCATTCCGGAACGGCTTGCGAAACTTTCTGGATTTCGTTGGTCTCCGCAATACCTGATACACTGAACTAAGGCTTCATGTCGTCAGCAGTTAGACGGACAAGTCGTCTAATCACAAAATGATGAAAATTGGTCCACGTACTGAACAATGAAGTGCTCCAACTAATGGCATTGGTTTGAGCCATGCGCTTCTTATGGTTACACGTTTGAACTCAATACCCTGTTGGCTTTTGCGAGACTAGTTCATCTTGCATTTTGCTGAAGTCAATAAAATTATGTCAGGTTTGTTCTAACCAACATGTGAAAGAGAACGACTCAACACGGACGTTCAAAAAATAGTGAAACCTCCTAAGAAGAAGAAGAAACACCGGGTTGTTATTAACGCACTTGTAGGGCGCTTTCGGTTGTTAGATGGATGGTCTCACATGGGTCTCAACCAAATACTTATTTGCGTAGTCTTCGTGTATTACTCTTGCCAGTATGTTACACAGTTTCACATTTCCATTAACCAAGCGGTCGTCCCATGAAAAATATGACTTCGGGATGGCGATAAATCCGACTAGCCCTTTAAACTCAAAGAAACTTATTGTTGTGTCTCAGGGACTACTTTTCATCCAGTCCTACAGGAGACCTCCTAAAGAGTTCTTTGATCTAACTCAAGGCTTTCAGACCCAAACCCTGATATGCAGACAGTTTGGTCAATTCTCCCAGCTCTCAGCACCGTAGCCTGAAGAGTATCGAGCGAAACGTAGGTTTGAGCATGGATTATCGTCATAATGTGGAAGGTCCGTATCCTAAGGAATGGGTAAGGTGTTGCTTAGCTATGCTATGGTGCACAGACTTAGGTAAATAACATCGGTTGGAAACGAGGTCTGAGGTTATCCGTCAGTTAGCATAATGAACTCCCACACTTTTGTCACGTGTGATTTTTTTGTGTTTCTTCAAGCTTGCCGTAATCAGCAGATGACGTGGTAGCAAAATATTCCTGGGAAAGCCGAATTCTTCACCATTCAGGATACTAAGCCAACCACCATTGCATTCGGCTATGTTTAAATCACCGGGTCCAGTGGACGCAGTTACTCTGGAATTTCCACCGAAAGTGACCGATATCAACCTGCACAATTACGCCAGACTTTTGTTACCTACGCAAGCTTGTCTTCGACGCAAAGCCTTGATGCTTTGGTCGTCGTAACGCTCGTGTAGTCAGGAAACGCGAAGCTAAACCTTGAGAAATATATTTTTATTAAGAGCGGGCCGTAAAATACTATTTACTGTTGTTAATTTAGGTGCCGATTGCTGGCGTAAACATGTCGGTCGAACCTTCGCAAGTCGTGCAAAGTTTGCATGTTTCACGGATTCACGCATTGACACACAGGATCGGGGATTTTGCCCAGGTTTCCCGGGCCGGTTTAATTCTTGTCGTTCAGCGGCTGCTGTACACCTGAAAGGCACAAGCGAAAAAAGGGTGTAGCACTGCTCTTTAGGTTCTCAGCGCGAGACAGTATGGTTGCCAGCAAGAGGACTCGCATAGGAGAGTGTCTAATAGTGCTTTAAACTGGGTTCTAGAAGGAGCGTGGACAACCGTTGGAGGAAGGTTGTTCCACGCGCCTACTACGAAATGAGAAAATATTTTGCCTAATGAAAATGTGCGCTCTGAGCTTGAAAATCTTCTTA
>SJOL01005051.1:140774-151422 GCA_004794785.1 Opisthorchis felineus | reverse complement strand
TCCTCGGTTGGGTTAAGCTGTCCATAAATTCGTGCATGTTTGGCACGCAAAAACAGTTTGGGAGAAATCCGGGTTGAATAGGGAGATATAAAATAGTTGGAAATAAGGTGGTCCAGGATGGCTCGCTTCATAATGCTTCCATCGCCTTGCACGGTGCGCTAGTGAGGCTAATAGGCCTGTAGCTTCCAGGCAATAGTCGGTCACCAGTTTTGTAGATTGGTGTGACAATCGCTTCCTTCCAAGAAGAGGGAAGGTGGCCTTCGTCAAGCGACTGGCGAAACACCAGGTAGAAGTGATTTGCCAGTGTGAACGACGTTTCCTTCAGGATCTTTGGATGCACTTCGTCAAGCCCCAACGCGCTGAACGGGTTGATCTTGTGCAAGAGTTGACAAACGTCCTCCACCGTGAAGACCAAATCGGTCAGAGGCCGTTTATAGTTACGCCTTGACAAGGTTGGATGTGACGAGAACGATGGGGCTGAATATAGGCCTGCATAGTGTTCTCTGTAGACCTCAGATACCACTATTGGGTCACTCGTGGGTCGCCCGTTCCTGTCCCTCAAGACGAAGGCGAATGTCTTGTTTCTGTGGCGATTTCTCAGGTATTGGAACAGTACATTTCTGTTTTTCTGGGCGAGGTCCAGAATGATGGCTTGTTTGGCGGATTCTGCTTTACAGCGGTTCCGCAGTTTACGAAATGCCAGCTCATCTGCTGTGTCTCTTGTAGTCATCTTCTTGAAAACTAGTTGGGACCTCTTTTCCAGAAGACGCCGAATTCTTTTCGGGAGCTTGCGGCTCATCCGGCTGCGTGCTGGCTACTTCGGTACGAATACCGCGTCAGCCTTGTGAACTTTCTGGACAATGGTCCCGTATAAGACTTCCACTGAGGCTGATCTCGGTTTAACTCGTTCAACGAAGAGACGCATTCCTGAGAAAACTGCACGGCAGAGGTTTCGAATCCACGTTTGAGGTTCGGGGTTTCTAGCTCAGTAGCAGATGAAATCAAATGTCAGCACACAGTGGTCACTATGTCTCAGTGGAGCGTTAATTGTCACCCGATCGAAGAAGTGCCTTTCGTTGGTGATGACCGAATCCAAGAGGGTTGGTTGGTGGCCTGCGCGGTATCTGGTGGGTGAGACGACATGTTGAGTCCAAGCGCTCTGTTGAACGACTTTGGTCAGCGCCGCTGCAAATAATTCACTTGATCCAGTGCACTGGAGCTCCATCTAGGATGTTTTTGGAGCGTTGAAGTCACCTCCCAGCAATAGATGGGTGAAATGGCAGCTGGAGGAGAGTTGCTCAAGGGTTCATATGAGTAATTGGTCATCTTCCGGAGGACTCGAGTGGCAACGTTAGACCATACTGAGAAGGAGAGAATCGGACTCGCGCAGCGAGATTTGAATCCACAGTGCATCATAAAAAGGTGCAGGAGCGGTATCGGAGAGTACAATCGGGATGATCTGGCCGCATGTAAGTTAAAGTAACCACACCAGCCCTCCCTCGTTTTGAGTCAGCTCGAAAAATGGGGTGGCCGTCTGTCGAGATCTCCGCGTCAGAGACATCTGGTGTAAGCCAGGTCACTGTGAGTACGATTATGGACGGTTGTTCAGGGAAAACTGCCTGTTTAATATCGCAGAGTTTGTTGAAAAGGCTGAGGCAGTTAGTGGACAAGCGTTTCAACACTATCTCTGCTGCCTGCGAAGGTGAGGAGCCGAGAGGTGTGTAACCAGGGCGGTTAGCAAACTTAATGGCTGTACTTCGGGTTTGAGTACAAGGCTTCGAAGGGTCCTCTGCGGCATACTGGTCTGCTTCCTGTCTTGGTGGTTTCGAGGGCTGCTTTTCATTTGCAGGGTTTGTTCGCCCCGTGGGGGCCCGGTTTGCGCGGGACTTTAATATTTGTGGGACGAAGTTTCCCCTCCCCCGTGGGCGAAACCTTCGACAGCTGCAACTTGTAACTCTTTCAATACTATTGCAAGGTCACCGCCCCGGTGAACCACACGCATGACTAACCAGCAGTCGTAGTCGACGTGCCTGAGACAAAGCGCATCGGGTGATTATGCGGTCAATTTTTAACGTACGGACGACCGAGCATATGTGCGTTGATCGCGTGCGTCAGCTAGGTTCGTTCAGTTGGCAGCTATGATTGAAGTAAGTTACATCTAGCCAGTTGACTGGCCGCATGTTGGTCGTGTGCGTCAGCTTTGTTCTTACTGCTGTACTGTGCAAGCAAAGACGGTCTGCTTTAGTTAGGTTGCGACTTAGTGGTAAGCGTTAGGATGAGCAGCTCGCCACTAACATGTCTAGCAGCAAACTATCTGGCAACTTCGATATGCCAACTGTGAAATGTCTGATGCGTTTCGCCATTTGCGGAGAGAACTGTGGAGAACTGTGCTGCCAAGAAACAGGACCTGAATACTTCCACGGCTATAACGGGTAATGTACCAGAATGCTCGACCAACGGGCATTCGTTATTGCCATCTGGAAGTCTTGTTTTTCAAACGTAGTACGAGTCACACGAATATAATGAAAGTGCCTATAGAGACGAATACTCGGAGCGGCTATTCACTATGTCCGAAAACATAGGATTCGACATCCGTTCCTTTTTCCGCTCGTGCCTTTTAGGTGAACCGCAGCCGCTGAACGACAAGAACAACACCTACCGAGGAAGATACAAGACAAAATTTAGTTACTGGAGTGACACTCCCTCATGTTTTGCGTCCACGAGTACAATGTAGGCTGTAGCAAGTTCAGTGAACTCTTGCAGCCACAAAACTGCCCACAACTTTCGCCCATTGTAAGCGATTCACGTTTTACGGTAAGTCGCGATTTCTTATTCCATTAGGAACTTTTCCGATTCGAGGCTACTCATGACCCTGAAGATTCACTCACTTAAACAAATCAATTATAAGAAGAATTCGCAGGAAAACCTATCAGACATAGATATGGTTAATTACGAAGTGGTAACTTTGAAAACGTCGTAGTTTTCAAGAAATCGATTCCATTCGGCGAATACCTACCGGCGTGATATGGAGCCAATCGGTTTGCAGGCCTAAGCGCACCGCCAAGTCAAGGTCCTTGACCTGCACTGGTTGACCGAAACAGCTCCACTGAGTCCTATTAATGGCGCATCGACCTTGCAGATTAATCTGCAGTGTTTTCAACACTAATTGGAGTGTACTGGTTTTCCACGAGGTCCCACACCACTTGCACATTTTTTTTACCGATATACGTCCGTCTATGTCCATGACCACCTTCCCCATCCCAGTCAGGCCCGCCTTCCAGGTTCGGTTACAACCTTAAGCTCTCACCCTGTTCTGATGACGGAGTTTCACTGCTGCAATTGTTCAAGTCAACCGTACCGGAAAGGCCGGTGGGGAGCAGTTCGGCGAAGATCAGCGAGTCCCCTTACTGCGAGAAATCATATTACTAGGCGGTCTGGCAGTAAATCTGTGCTGATCATTGCGACAGGTGTGATAACTGTAGTTGTAGCTTGGAATAATCACTACATTTATACGTGTGGTGTGGCGGCTAGTGTTTACATATTTATCGAAGCAGCGAAGCTGCCTCCCCCCAAGGGGGCGGGCTAAGAAATGTCGGTCCTGAAAACCGCACGCACCGGTCGCACAATGGTTGATCGTGACCGCCGGCGAATTGCCCAGTGCGGTTGAAAAATGGGCAAGAATTCCCATGAACACGATGTGACTCCAAACGCATCTGTTGAGGCAACACCATCCTTTGGCCGGGACAGCCTTTTGCCGCAGCGTGGGCCAAACTTGAGTGATTGGCTCCGGGAAGACTTCCTCCAGAAAACGCTAACAACTACAATTCTGATGTTTGAGGCGGATGCTAACGTATAGGTCTCCGAGCAAAGCTCTGCATCCTGCCTTCTGCCTTGGCGGTCAGACTATTGGGTCAAAGGCCCATGGCCTGGAACCTCGACGAAATTCCTTCGCCTGGGACAACCGGGAAATATTCAACCCCGCACTTCTTTATTCACCGATAGTTCCCTGCAACTCTCTTAAACGAAATACTCCTGAACCAGTTAGGTATCTTTCACTTAACCGTCGCCGTCTATCCAAGCCGCTCAGTGATATAAGTCGAAATAACTCCACTAAATTCATCATAAATGTGTGGTTAATGTTTGCCCACAAAGTGTAAAGTCATGCAGTGGGGCGTATGGTCTTTGAACCTCCCTATAAGAATTCAGGAAGTGAAACTGTAAGTTCTGGAACGCTAGATGTGCCTTTGAAGTTGTATTGTCTCTGACGGTAGTGGAACAGATGAAGCGGACACATGAATCACAAAGACCAGAATTACTTTTGCTGATTTGCGCCCCTTGTGGCATGAAAAAGGCATACCACTGGGTCTCATAGTCCACCTCTGTCGGGCTGTAATGTCGTGCGGCTGCGAGATTTGGCCACTTTGTGCGAAGGATCTGACATATTTTCGCGTTTTGACCACCGATGTCTCAGAACTGTATTTAGAATAGACGGGAAAGAGCTCATTAGCGATGCGGTAACCAGGAAACGGATCTTTGGTGAAGCGGGCGATACTCACTCGAATAGTACATCAAGCACTGCAAAATAAGTTGGCTTGGCAATGTTCTAAGCACGCCAAACAACCGCCTCCCAAGATGAATGCCGTTTTCCTTGCCTAATTCGGGGTGGCGGAAACTTAGAGGTGGACAGAATTTAACGGAACATAATGGAATGAAGAGCGTTACGAAAAGCTTGCGTTCTGTTGGTGTTGTCCGCCTTCCAGGGTTGGTGCTTGGCTGGTTGCACTGGACAATATGGCGGATAACCGACGTCAGTGGCATTCATACTGTCGATTTCCATCCAGATTATCTGAATAACTATCGGAAGGGTAAGCTTCTCGGATGCCTATAGACTAGCCCTAGGTCCTTCTCCCTGCCCCGTTTCTTTCCAATAAAAGGCTTTATTCAAATAAACTGACCCAGCTTTACGGCGGTGGAGCACCATTGCTCTCATCTGGCGTAGTTGCCAATGCGGATGTAAAGTTGATGGCTTATTAAATTTGGCTCCACATTGCCGCTTTCAGCTAGCAAAATGAGCTCGAGTTCGCCCACTGATTAAGCCACAGACTTATTGAAGGCCCATGGAATGAAACCAACCCCGGGCGTCTGGACTCTTGTGTATGCTTGGGCAACCTGGGGGTAGCTAAACCCTCGTGCTCCCTACCCGTGGTGCGATAAATAGACGCCGAAAGTGGGTTAAGTAATTAAATTTAATCGTTCAGCTGTAATACCCTTTCGGTGCCTAACTTCCACCCGAAAGAAGTGTTAGGGCTGAGATGCTGCCAGGTTGCCCAAGTCTAGACGGGAGCTGTGGAGATGCCCGTGGTCGGATTTGAACAACGAACCTTCTGGTCAATAATTCCGCGCGTTAACCACTGATTTATATGGAGCTCCCGAAGGAGTGCTACAGCTGAACGATTATTCATTTCTCTGTAGAGAGACCACTTAATCAAGGTGTGGCGGTTTGTGTACCTGGGTGATCGACTGAGCTCTATGGGGAGATTTACTTTGACACCTGCAGAGTCCCCCACACTAAGCTGGTCGGTGTATAGAGGTCTGATGATCACAGTATCCTGGCCCTCCGGGTAGGGGGCTGGAACGGGCACATCGACTTTTTCCTTCAACAACTTTTATAATCGTAGTGCTATGCTGGCACCCGATCACTGCCTTGCGGTCAGGCTTATGAGCCAAAGGACTTGGGTGGGGACCCCAATTGTCATCCTGTCGAGGTGTGGGCGCCGTGGCATTGTCCCAGCCATGACCATCACAAACAAAAATATTATCATGCCACACCAGCAGTCGTGCGCTGTCGTCTGCCGGGCCACATTAATTGCTCTATCCAGCAGGGCGAGTAAGCGGAAGTGTGCTACTGCTGACCTCTCTCCTCCTGCACTTTCACGTATTACCTCTTCCACTCTGACCACACCCCGATTCGATTACTCCCTCCGCGGGTCCCAGCACTGGGACTGACCGATTTCTTCGATGCATCACGTTCAGCTGCAGATTCTGTACGTTTGACTTCAATAACTACCTGAAACACTTTGAAGTCTATTTTCAAAACCCGAAAGTCTAAGTTATCGGGCACAATTACCTTTTGCTTCCTGAAGCGAGCAGAGCAAGAGTCCGTTTTTGCTCGTGAGCATGATTCTCTCTGTATTGATGGAGCCTGTCAGAAACAAGAATGGAGGACCCACTTGCCTTGTTCTAGATTTGAGCTGCGCACCTCTGGTGATGCGGAAGACACTGTAGCTGAATATGCCGGGGTTGGTATGTTTTGAGCTACCAAGCGCTGGACTGTGAGTCCAGAGGGGAGGAACACATACAGCAACAGATTAGTGAGTAGGATTTAAAGGAATGGATAGCGCTCTCGGTCAGGGGGCGTAAACAGAAATCCGCCGGAGTTTGTTAAAAAAACTTTTACCACCAAGCGGTTAACCGGCGGTTAACTCCAAAGTATTTCACACCAGCCGCAGTGGACCAACAGATGCGGCTAACCGCAAACGGTGAACTAACAAGAATACTTTTTACCACGCTTACTTGAAGGTAGGTAGAAAGTAACATCTTGTTAGTTGGAAACAGTAGGAAAAAGGATAGTTCCTGAGCACATCGAACTAGTCCACCCAATTCAGCTTCTGAAATGTACTGTCATCAGCGTACTCATACAGGTAATTATCTATCCCAGCGTCATCGAGCTCCTGGTCCTGACGACCTTCCACCTGCTCTGTTCGAAGACGGCGGTGGATTCCCCAGCTAGTGTCTGCCTAACTTATTTGGGTCGATCTGGGATAAAAAGTCCGTCTAAGACGACTGGAAGGAGTCAACAATAGAGCTCAACTTCGAAAGAGTACATGCGGTAAATGTGGTAACCACATGGGCGTCAGTTTCACTCCTGTTGTAACAAGGCTTCTGGCTTCATCTCACAGCGGCATGCAAACCTTTGACCGGTGAGCATTAAGCGGGATCTTTAGCATTTAGAGGCTGCGTCGACCTTCTTCACACCCCATCAAATTTTAAAGCAACGCCATATGTACAGGCAACCCACAGTCTTAGTGTTCCTTGACTCCAAGCATGCGTTCGATTCTGTCGATCGGCCAGTGCTTTTAACCACACTTGCTCAGCGGGGTATGCTCCAGAACTTCGTGAACATAATCCGGTCATGCTATAGATAGTGTCTAGATCCTGATTGAGCGTTGGAACAGGGCAAAATTACATACATTGGATAGTGATTTACTTGTCTAAGAATAGACGTACATAGGCCAAAAGTAAAGACGTAGCACAGTTAGTATGAAACGATAATGTGAACACAAAAGTTACTCATGACCTCCACCCTGGCGGTTAGATCGAACACAAGGACCAAATGAAAATCTCTAAATGAAAAATCTCTCCAGGGGTAATGGAAAGTGTGGCCAGGTTCCTTGGTTTCTTAAAATGTAATGTCATGTACGTTGCTTGAGCCTAAATAAATCATACATACCAGGGTCATACGTATCTGGGGATGCGGTTGCATCGCCCGGACACGGGGGTGGGAATATAGTATGATCGATATTATCTTCGACGTTACTGAGCGGAAGCGTGTGCGAGTCAGATAGAAGGGGTTGTACGAGCGCCATTGCATTCATTGGATAGGGCACGCCCGAACCCTTTGACAAATGTGCGGTCACCACATGGAGCGGGGTAAAAGACGGGTACAGTGTGTTTTCTACCTGGGAAACGAACGAACGAATGTAGACCGCAATTTATAAGTTTGATTTCCTAAACGATCGGTTCTTACTTCAAGGAACGGTCGAGTCTTTTCAGCGAAACAGGTCTTGGGGTAGGCAGTCAAGTTGGTATAGCTGAACCACAGGATGATCGGTTTTCAAACTGAAACATACTTTCATATGGGGTGGCACCTGTGGAGACGCAGAGAAGGGACCGTTTGGGGTAGAGGGCGTCTGATAGGGCCGACCCCCATTGACAGATTTTGAAGGCCTTCCATCTTGAGACTGAGCTGGATTGCGCTCCAGAGTGTCCCGTTGGAACGTTCAAGTTGCCCACCTCCCTGGGGATTATAAGCAGCTGCTCGGCTGGTACAAACCCCTCTGTCATGTAGGAATGTGGATAGTTCGTCAGGTACGAATGAACAGCCACGATCCGAATGCATGTATGCAGGTATACCATACAAAGAGAGTAGTTCACACAGATATTTAATAACGGCGGATGCATATGTGTTTGTGTAGTGATGGTAATTTCCTCAGCTTAGTTCTAGGTCTGAGCCTTCCAACTAGCGTTCACACCAAAACAACCACCAAAAGTGAACGGGGTATAATAGCGCCCAAAACCGAGTCAAGAACATTTGTGCAGCACTTCATATGTTTAGTGTAAGCGGCGACAACTTTCTGGAGATTCTGATGCCTTCCGGATGCGCAATGTGCAACCGGCATTCGGCCAATACTGGGACATGATTGGCTGTTGATGCTGGCTTGATGCCGGATCGGCAAGCGTCCCGAACTTTCGGCCAATCTTGTGCGTGATAGGCTTTTCGGCCGTAGCAGCGCCTAAATACGAGCGGTAAAGTGGGGTCCGTGCAGAATTCCGCCTAACAATCTGCACAGGGGAAGGCAAACGGTAAAACTCAGTCATAATAAGGAAACCGTGATTATTAGTAACAGAAGGCATAGGTCCTTTAAAGTAAACGCTAATTCGTCCGAGTGGTTGGGTCAGGGTGATTTTTAAAATAGAGGTTTGACGGCGACACAGACTGTACTGTTTTTGGAAAGAAAACAGTGATGCATGCGAATAATTCAGGGGTGGCACAAGGAATCATGAAGTTCTTTTGACTTGTCATTAGCGATCACGTTGGAGCACATGTTGCGGGATAAGGCTTTGGCCACCAGATTGCCTTTTCTAGGTCTGCAGCTGGCATCGTAGTTAAAGCAGAGAATTCCACTTCCCATCTCTGGGTTTTGTCATTTTTATCTTACTTTTCTGGGCACTTTGCACGAAAGAAACCGACCGGTAATGGTCGGTTATTTTGAATTGGTCAGTGAAAAGTTTGAAGTGTTTTCCGAAGAGCGAATGTTTCCACTTGCAGATAGACTCAACGACGGCGTATCCTTCATATCAGAGTGGTTCTTTACGCTCGGTATCAGAAGACGGCCACCGGTCGGCTGTTCTGAGTAAGAGATGCAGCAGTGGCTATGTCTGTGGGATCCGTCTGGACAACCAAGGGTGCAGTTTAGTCGACTGTCATGACCACATTGTTGTTTAACTCTCTAACTTTTCAAAGGACTGTTCTACACTCTCTGCTAGGGGAAAGGTTTTGTTCTTGACAAGTACACTGATTTTGTCAGAGAAGCATAGCATCCATCGCGAGTAATAAGCAAACATGGCGACAACTCTTTATTGGGGTTTAGCGTCATGTGGATGAGGGAGTTGACGAATAGGGCGCATTCGTTCATGATCTGGCTGGACAACTCCTTCAGAGAACTCATAGCCGAGAAGCCTCATCTGTTTGGCTGCTATGGTGCTTTTCTCGTAGTTAATGGTAATTCCATCTTTATTACTGGGTAGTCCTACAAATAGTGACGCCAATGTAAGCGCAGCTGTCATTTAAGTTTTCAGATTCGATTATGTGGTATATAGTACTTTGGAAGCATGCCACTCTGTTGGTTACACCGAAAGCGATTCGACGGAATTGAAACAGTTCTCCGCATGTTTCAAAAGCTGTGTACGGTGTGTGTCTTTTGCACCGATTGGAACATGGTTATAAGCGATCAGTAGGTTTAAGGTGACTAACACAGCATAGCGGGAAATTTCTCTAATCATTTTATCCAAACGTGGTAACAGATAAGCGTCTATATATGTGGTCTGATTAATGGTTAGAATTTAGTCCTCTACCATACGTCTTTTGTGGTTTAAATTTCCAGCCCTCGTGCTTCCTTTGAGTGGCATGGCAGCTAAGCACCGAAAGGGTGCTACGGCTGAAAGATTTGTTTGTTTTATTTATTTTACTTGAGTCATCCAGGGAGAACTCGAAGGTTCGATTATTCCTTCATCCAACACAAGTAACTTGATTGTTTTGTAAGCAGTGACCCTATAATCGGTGGATACGTAGCACTAGCGCCAGCTGAACACGACAGACGTAGATGCCATGGTAATCATAGGATTGTTTGCCGTTTGTATGAACTACCAAAGGAGATATATAACTGCCCGAACTTGTGTCTATGAGGGCTTGAAGAAATATTCCGTTTACTTTTATGTTGGTCACCATGCAGGACAAACAGCTTGGGGCTACAGCAGTTAACATAGAGGGCAAGATAGAATCAGTCATAAATTTGAGAGGTGTTTGATAGATTTGGATCAACAAACACGCTAGAATTGGCCTGTTTTGCCACATTATTTACAGACCGCTTCTCTTCCGGGACACTTGAATCGTGGATGATTGGGACTGCCGTAAACCGATTGACGAGAGATAAGATGTCAAATCCCGGGAGCTTGACAGTGACCGGGTAACCATAGATGTCTGTAAAGGCGCTTCAGCCGCAGAAAATAATATCCGGCCCACAGAGACTGGACCTTACCGTAGTGTGACAGTTTATACCTCCGCGACCCACTGAGCTATATTGGGGGG
>SJOL01005051.1:83595-136470 GCA_004794785.1 Opisthorchis felineus | reverse complement strand
GTGTTCGCACAGACACTCCGAGAGAGCGTGTCAGCAGCTTTGTTTTCTATGCCTGGTCTGTAGGTTACGTCAAAAGAAAAAGGCGATAACTCCGTCCGCCATCGTTGGATTTTCTCATTTTTTATTTCTCTTTTTTGTTGTGTTGAATACTTGAATGCAACGGACCGCTGATCGATTACAATCTTGAAATGGGTCCCGAGTAGGCAATGCCTCCATTTGCGCACTGCTTCGACAATTGCGCACGCTTCTTTCTCAATAGTGGAATGATGTCTTTCGATAACAGACAGTGTACGTGAGAAGAATGCGACCGGTATGCCATCTTGATTGAGTGTAGCGGAAATCGCAACATCAGATGCATGAGTTTCGAGTACCAAAGGTATTCTCGGATCGATAGTGACCACGGCTGCATCCACCCTCTTTTTTTTGAGACTTTCAAACGCTTTCATAACAGATTCAGGGACAGGAAAAGTCGTATTGTGAGTGATTGGGTAGATTTTATCAGAGAAACGGCTTATCCAACGAGAATATTACGCGAACAAGCCCGCCACTCGTTGTTGAGACCTTATGTCCTTCGGAACGGGCAGTTCTTGCAAGACCTTGAAGCGTTCAGGGTCTGGTTTGATGATACCTTCAGTACTTTCATAGCCAAGGAGTCTGAGTTTGAGTGGTGGAAATTGTGCTTTTATCGTGACTTAACTGAAGGCCACACTTTTGTGCTACGGCGAGAAAACGCTGGAGGTTTCGATCGTGTTCTTGATTCTTTCCACAAATCATGGCATTATCCACATAGGCATATGTCCCGGCAAGTTTTTCAGCGCGTATTATGTCATCCATTACCCTTTAAAAACACGCTACTCAATTCGTTATTCCAAAAGGCATTCGACGAAACTGATAAAGATTGTTGCACGCCCAAAAACCGTGTAGATTCTGTCACTTACCTTAATGGGTATTTGTTGATACGCACTTTCAAGATGGAGCGTGCTGAAAATACGATATCGAGCTAGTTTCTTCAAGTCTGGGGAGCGGATAAGCGTCCAGTTGCGTAAATCGGTTTATAGTCTGACTATACTCAACCACCATTCGTTTCTTCTGTCGCTTATTTCTCGTGACCGGCACTTGCGCCCTCCATGGGGACTTTAAGGGTTCAATGATTTGTTGATCGAGTAAACGCTTTACTTCAGAATCAATGAAGGCCTGGTCATCTGCAGAATGTCGTCTGGACTTTATGGCAATAAGCTTACACTTTAGATCAAGATGCGCAAACAAAATGAGGGGTTCGATTTTGGCAGCGATTAGACCACAGAACGAGAAATAAGGTTTATCACCGTTGAATGAGATTTTCAGGGATTTGTGAAGCTTAAGAAAATCATGTCATAGTAGAATATCTGCACAGAGATCACGTAATACTGAAAACCTAAAAGAGGGGTACTTGTTTTTTTTGTGTTGCCATGTTAAAAAACAATGTCCAAGAGTAAAGCTTTTGTGCTGGATGGATGCCAAAGTGATCTCAGATGACGATGGTAGTACAGGCCACTTGTTACGACGGACTACCTTTTCGGAACTACCAGTATCAACAAGAGCCCGAAGTGGGACGCCATTGGTGACTGCTCCTTTGAGACACTCGGGAGCCGCTGCAGTGACGCAAGAGAGTGCACTTGAAACAGATGAGGTGTTCCTCCGACCAGTAGTAGATCTGCATACCTTTTGAAAACGCCCTTTCCACAGTTTTTGCAGGTCGCGTCTTTAGCGGGGCATTTATAATGCGGGTAGCGAGCATAGCCACAAAAGGAACATGAAGACCCCATACTAGCAGCAGTCATCTGTTCATGCGGTGATGCTTGAGAACGTGGAGACCCTGGCAGGCCGTTCGATACGGTAACACAGAGGAGTTGATTGTTCGACAAAAACGACAGTTCAAGGGATATTGCATGGTCGTAGGCGGTTTTAAAATCCAGCGACTTGTGTTCCAACAGTCTCTGGCTTCTGGTATTTGAATAAAGTCCACTGATAGATTCGTCTCGTAACGCTTCATCGCTATGTTGTTCTGCACTGACAGCCGTAAAGCGGCAATCTGGCAACAAACTGCGAAGCTTTTGCACAAATTGATCAAGATTCTGATCTCCGTCCTTCCTACAGGTATTGAAAAGACTTCATTTTTCGGTTGTACATAAATTTCTCTCAAGGTTGCAATAGCTGATTCATAATTTTTACAGTCTTTGATGAAACGGTAAACACATGTAATTGAACAGGGTTTTCAGTTTATCTGGTGAATGAGAAGCAATTGACTGTAGGAAATTCGCGAAGGTACAAAACCGGTGCTCCCAGATATCTGCCGAGTCTTGAGTATTGGGATCGGTATCGAATCGTTCAGGACGTAAGAATCGATCCATTGTTCGATGAAAATTTTTGGGTGAATAAATTGTTGTGTTTGACGATGGATGGAGTGCAGCGACAATCAGAATAAAAATGGAGAAGACTGAGGGCCCGGAAGCTAGGCTTTATTCATCCGAAACTTTGACACTGAGAGCTGAAACGAAAAAAAGTGATTTAGCAATGAACGATGAAACGTATGAAAAACAGCAAATATACAACACCGGATACCCGTTTATAGTCGCCCCTATGCGGTTCATCTGGCAACATCCGTGAAGGATCCTCACAAGCGGCCTGTCGACTGATATCCGTGTATCTAGTCTCCGTACGCTCCAACCGACTGTAGCTCTAACACCATCAAAGACAAGTTTTATGACGCCCTGAATGCGGCGAGCTAAGAGCTCAGAAATCGTTGTGGTTGCCGGAGATCTGAATGCACCAGTAGACAGGGTTAGCGCATCTGATACTCAATTAGGTGGTCGACATGGATTGGACTCGGTACGTACGGGCAATGGTGGACAATTGCTTCAACTGTGTGCTGACCGCAGGCTGTTTTTATGCAGTTCTAACTTCCGAAATAGCCCTAGTCTCCTGGCCTCATTGTGTCTTCCAACGGCGTGCCGGCTGCGAGCTCAGTTCTATTACAATCCCATCAGTTACCGATCGCGCGGATCAATACCTGACTGCTGGTCGTTTTGGAACACACTTGTGGATTCCGACCACGGGCTCACTTGGAATCACTTATCCTTTCATTCTCCAGTGTCGCGTAAGGTGCGGACAAATCGCTTGGCAACTGAGAGGCTGGCAGATCCGGATGTTAGAAAAATTTACCAGCATCGTCTTCTAGAGTCTTTTCCAACTGTCCCGCCATCATATGTAAATTCACACTGAGACGACATTGCCACTTCTTTGCACAGTGCTGGGAGATTTGCATGTGGCACTGCGCTACCAGGCTCGCCCAAGCACTGTATATCAGACCGAACAGTGGCACTGCTTAAATCTCGAATAAATATCCCAGCCGATCCCGAACATAACTTGACTCGACGAACTATCACACGTCAAGTGAAAGTGAGCACGCTAGCCAACCGTGAAGTCTGGTGGACACGGAAAGCCAAGAAAATGTAAGAGACCCAGAAAGCCGTGAATGCCCGAATTTCACTGCATTTGATCCGTTTGACCGACCCTGGATACCACCTGTGAGCGAAACCATCAAAGATCAAACTGGCGCAGCCAGCTTGAATAAAAAAGAACGCCTCGACCGTGGGGCTGAATAATCCGAACAATAGTTATCGTGGTCACCAGCTGCCACTCACCTGGAGCCCACAGCTGACGTACAACCCTGGTCGGTGATCGTGGAACTACTCTACTCTGGCGTGGTTGGACCCTGCGGAAGTGAGTTCCAGCCAATATGGCCGGCGGGATCGTTCTAGCGCCGAAGCCAGACCGGCACGAGATGACAGCTGTAGGTCAGGTGATAAAGTAAGTCCAACATAACATTTCATTGTTTCAGCTCGAAAAAACACCTGGTTCGGACGGTTTGCATGTCGCACTCTTCAAAGTTGGTGATTTTTTGCTAGGCCGACGACCTTCAAAATTTCTGGGATGGAGCGTGTTGACAGTGTTCCCCATGTCCATAAAGGGTACGAGAACATCGTGCGGAAAACAATGAGGTGTCTAGTGAGCTTAGCTTCCAAGGTACTCACTGGTGTTGTCCCACGCAGTTCGATCTGTCATCACGAGAGTCAGATTTTTTAATATTAGATTGGGTTGCATCGATTACACTTCCACATTTGGACACGGACTGGAAAAGCGTCCCCCATTCCGGCGACCAGCAATCCTTTTTTTCTTGGTGTGATAGCTGTGACTCCACTGATCTTTCGGAACTGTGGCCGTGACTGGCGGTAGATGTTTTTCCTTTGAAATTGTTGTCTCATGTAGAGGCTCTATATGCCTTATGTGGGTGCGTACCACCAACCCTCCCGAGTTCACCACATCCAATGGCGCCAGCCAAGGTGTCTTATGTTCCCCTTCCGCTTCAGTGTACTGTCTGAGTCTTTCCTACCTGCCTTCACCAATTCAATTCAGTTCAATTCAGTTTATCAGCTATAAACCGTGTACCATAGGCACATTGGTTCCAGCTGTTACAGTTTCGATCACCGGAAAACGGGAATGTGGAACGTACAACCAAGCCTTGGCGGCGAAGGCATGTTCAGTTTGTTCGGAAATTGGGTAGCTACGCATTGAAGGCGATAGCTTTGGTGCATGAGCGCCACTGACTGCGCGATTGGGCCATTTCTGCCAATGTCATTAACCACTGGTGATTTGAGCCCCGGGGTCTTCATCCAGGGAGGCGACAGTTGACCACCCGACTAAGTTTACTGGTTAGTGTTTTCATACTCCGTTGCCCGGTCATACACTGTCCACCTCTCGGTCGCTTCCACTCAGCACAGGGCTGGGCGAAATGAGCTCTGTGAGGCAGACGGTCTGGCAGGAGTACATGTGGCATGTGGAGTACATGTCCCAACCAGCGCAGCCTATGAAGCGTGAGTAATTCATCTATCGTGGGAGAGTTCCTTCTTCATTAGACCATCTGGCGTACGTCAGGATTACTAATCCGATGTGCCCACCAGACCTGACCAATGCTTCGCAGACACCGATGATCAAACACTGACATCTTCCGTATGTCCTCTGTGCGTAGGGGCCACGTCTCTGATCCATGAAGCAGTTTGGATCGCACCACCGCAGTGTAAACTCTTCCCTTGACAGACAAACTCACGTCACGCCGGCGCCGTAGGTGTCGGAGGTTGGCAAAAGCTGCCCTGGCTTTTCCTATCCAGCCACTCCACCGGAACTTATACAAAATTTATATATATATATACAAATTTATATATATACAAAACTTATACAAATTTATCTCCCACGTGGATTGGCTCACCTGGAAGCATGAGGTGTGGGTTTGATCCCACCCAGTCTTGTAGCAGCACTTTACACTTCGCAGGTGTGAAGTGCATGCCAAACCGTGCGGCAGAGTTATTTAGGTTTTTTAAAATCGTTTGCATTTTGGAAGGATCTGAACCAAGGAGAGCAATATCCTCTGCATACTCAATGTCTGTGAGAGAACGTCCCGGGAGCACTTCGAATCCCTAGGTTTCAGAGGCAGGCAAAGAAATTTCAAGCAGCATATCAGTAACAAAGTTGAAGAGGAAAGAGGACAGCCTTGTCTTACCCCACTGGACGTGGTGAATTCAGGCGAAAGCTTCCCATTTACTCGTACGCGCCCACAGGAGTTCGCATACAATGACCTCATGAGGGATAGAAATTTAGAAAGGACACCTTTGATCACCAGACACTGCCAAAGTTGCTGGCGGTCGTCAGAATCAAAAGCAACTTTCAAATCAAGAAAAACGACCAACGTGGGACGTCTGAAGGGGTGGCGCAGTTCAAGGATTTGTCTCAAGGTAAAGATATGGTCGATGCATCCTCGACCAGGGCGAAACCCAGCTTGATTCTCACGAATCTGTCTCTCCCGATAATCCACCAACCTGCGCAAAATAATGCTAGAGAGCACCTTAGATGCGACAGATATCAGGCTGATACCTCGATGGTTTTCACATGACGTTCTTGCCCCCTTTTTGAAAACTGGGATGACGGTCAAGGTGCTCCATTCGGCTGGTGTTCTGTTTTCGTTCCAAATCTGCAGTATGGTTGTCAGACTGTTCACCAGGACCCCGCCACCTCCTTTGAAGAGCGCGGGGTGTAGACCAACCGGGCAAGGTGCCTTGTCGCGCTTCAGGATTCAAATCTCATGCTCGTACGCGCCCACAGCAGCTCGCATGCAGTGCCCTCATAAGTGCCCTTCACCACCCCGGGGATGGAAATACTCCCAGGGTGTTTGCTTACGGACACTGAGGACACTGATAATATTGCTGCTTTCAAACCAGACCCTTTCGGAACACAAACCATTTTAAGTACTTCTGCTGCACAGTTCGGTGTGCGCTTCGTGCCGGTAAAGTGTGAATTACTGCATCGAGATGGGTCGAATCAAACCCAAACCTCATGCTTGCAGGTGGATGAGTTAGCCTGGGCAGCTGCATAATTTCTAGCTGACTGGTGGAAGATGCAATCAATTCTCTAATCGGGAAGGTCATGGCAGCGTTTGCCAAACCCCGATATATGTGGCACCGACGTGACATAAGCTTGACTTTCCAGGGCAGAGTGTACACTGCTCCAGGTCTATTCCATGGATCAGAGGCGTGGTCGCCCTGCGCGGAAGATATCTGAAGTCTGTGTTTGAACGTCGGTGCCTCCGAAGCATTGCTTAAAAGTAGCAGGTGTATGCACGATGCAGCATTGGCTGCCCCGAAGTGCGTCTCTTCCATCAGTTGTGGTACCTGCTCCACTATTTTGGTATCCGAGAGTCGGATTTTGACATAACCTCCCTGGACGATGAGATTCACGGCACCCATGTCATGCCGTTTTCTATAACATATTTCAGGGGTGATCGATTGAAACTATACACCAACAGTCGAGGTTGGGTTATTCTGAATACTGTTTTTTCGTTCGGGCGAACTGCTATTGACAGGGTCACCTGCACTTCTTCGATAGAGTATTCTAGACGCTGTTTGGGCAAGCACCAGATCGAACGTTTTTCCATGTGAGCAACCCCAATGTTTCATGTTTTCTTTTCACAGTGTCGTGTGGTGGAGTGTCCTACTTATGCTTGGTATGCACTCTGTCCAAACGCAACTAAAGCTCAAAAATAACATGGCTTACACACAAGTCCGACCTGATATAAGGTCGTTTAGCCAGCCCCCTAAGATCCAACCCATAACTTTGACATATTGTGGGTCATACAAAACTTTTATTATTTGTTTTCCCACGAAATAGAAACGCTCGGAAGTGTTCAAATGTTACGTTCACTTTCAGTTAATTCCTCGCATTCTTATCGAAAATCTGCGTTGCCCTTCAAACCACACAGGATTTTTATATCCTAAGGACCATTCCGTTTGACGCCACCGATAGTTAGTTTGTTACTTTGTAATTTCACCCACGAGCGACGTGCATCATGGCAGCCCCAAAAGGCGTTCGAGCGAAGAAAGGGCGGATAGAAGGAGAAATCGAGAAGTTGCGAAGTGAGGGAAGTTGGAGCAAAGCAGTGGAGGTGATCTCTCCTCACAAAAACGACTCAGCTCTGTGTAAGCCTTTTCGTGTACAGTGATACTTTACCATTACTGTGTTTCTAGCCTATCTGTATTCTCTAGTTATGTGTGAAAGCAAGTTGGAGAACTTTGAGCATAGCTTTCTATCAGATGAAGATCTCGAACACTGCGAACGCTATCTGAACGAGGCTTTGAAAACTCCAGATGAGCAGTACAAGTTCGAGGCAACGATTTTACACGGAAAGATATTGTACCTCCAGAAAAGCTTCACAGCATCGTTGGAGGTGTTCGGGAAGCTTAAACTCAATTCGGTGAAACTCGAACAGTATAATTCACGCTTTGGACGGCTCCTTGCAGAGGGCCTCGCTATCATGGGTATGTGAGTCGTTGTGGTCATTTCACTTCATTTCCTTGAAGGACTGTGTACCGAAGAGTTGGCCCAAATGACGAGGCGACCGTTGACGGATGTTGAAAAAGCGACCGCGTTATCATGTTACAATCTATGCGGGGACATTTCCGTACGCCATTTTCAGGAGCTGTACCAGCTGACACCAGATATTTCCACAAATTCTGTCAGCTTTCCGAAGGTTGTGCTTAACGCCATCCAGCGGCTTATAGCATTGACATGTCAGTCCGGGTAAGTCCTGAATCGGCTACTTCAGCAGTAAAATCTTCATGCTTTGGAATGGAAACGTAATAACCTCATCTGTTGCAAATTAACCTTCCCATCGAATTTTATCTTGAATGATAAAATGAATGCACCTCTTCATTTATCCACATTTTGTGCGAATTAGGGAGCTAGATATCTATCTTTCTCCGTTCATGTGTTTTGTCAAACTTATACGTTTCTATTGATGGAGACTATACGCGTGGATCTTGTCAGAAGCGTCACATTTCTGAAGATAACTTCAGATGTCCTAAGCTTATTGGCAACCGTCAACTCCACCATACTCGTTTCAGGAAAGCCGCCGAGTCTCCGGGCTATCGACTGGACGTTGAAGTAGCCCATTGGCGACAACTGACGGTGCTGGAGTGCTCAGACATGTCCTAGAAGCGGTGCCAATAAATCACTCAAGGTCAAAAATGCGCCTCAAATACCGCAATACACCTCGTGGGTTTGCAGAAGAAATTTCGCGAGAAAGCTGTCGTGTTCTTGTTTGGGCGAGTATTTTCCCGTCGCTAAGGTTTTGCACAGTAGTCTGCAGTCAGCTACAACAGATTTTCGACATCCGAACCCACACAAATGTGACACTGTTGAGGCGTAGAAGGAAGCTTCTCTGCTACGACGAATGCAATCTGAAGCGGCGCATCTACGAGTGATGGAAACCTTGCCGCGACAACTCACATTTTGGAAACCGAATTCCGCTCCAACTGAAAATTCCGTTGACTCGATCACCAGCAACCTCGTGGGGTTCTATTATGAATCTGATGCTGGTCTGGCCTTCGATTCGTAGTTCAAACTTTATGGAGACATTTCCCAAGTTGAATTCAGGAGCAAATGTGACGCTTGGTGATTGCAGATTTTGCTAAGAATACAACGGATACACACGCTAATCCAACTTTATCCTGCCAAGCAAACGCGAGATTTCAGCTTAAACTAAACTGTGCAGCAGCGCTGAGCAATTTGTCTTTGTTCAATATTCGCTAAAAGTGTGAACAAAGAGTCGGATGATCACATCACTTATGTGAACAATTCAAGTCATCTACTATGACGGAAGGCCATCTCAGGTGCCTAATCTTCACATGTGGCTTTCACTCATATTCAGAAAGTTATGTCAGAAACAGGCTACTGAACAAGATTGAAGTCTCCAGAAATGGCGCTGTAGGCTATCACTCATGAATGTCAGCGTGTTCTGAACCTAAGACACAACGCGGCCATCATCGAACTCTACTCTCAGTATCACCAATGCAACTTACCGTGGCGGTAAATTCTCAAGGAGCAAAGCCTTCATTAGCGTGTTAGTGGTGTGGCAAATTGCATTTTATGCGGTTGTATCCTTAGTAAAAGCACGAGCATTCAGCACGCATTCGATGCGGGCAAAAAGAAAGTCCTGGTTGGACGTGGGAACCCAGCCGAACACTTAGTCATATCCGGAGATCATGAAGCAGACGAAGGCAGTCGGGACCCACGTTTCACAGCGTTCTTGCCACGTGCGATAATCAGGTCGAGACTCTCCGGAAGCATGCGACGGAGAAGCATGCAAACGGATGCACACTTCGGTTGCGGCTCGATACGGCTTTCGATATTATGATCTTCTCTAGTCTCACCTAGTGGAGACCAACGATTGACATCGCTAGAAATGCATCAGCAGGTAGGCTTAATTTACTTGGTGAACCTGACTCTTATTTGGGATAGCAGGCCATTGTTACCGGGGAGTTATCTACCTGGTCGCTACTCGAGCTTAATCTCCTGGGCATAGGCTAGATCGATCTCGTGCAGCATTCAACACTGTCGACCAACAGTTTTTGGCACACCTATGCCAAATAAGATTTTGAGAGTATCAAGGGCCATTAACTCAGTCGCTGCCGCGATTCTGAGATTGCATCAGAAATGCGATGTAGTTTTCAGCGTTTGCCTCGAATGCTGCTCGAAAGTGAAGGCGGTGCTCCACCTACGCCCTAATGCCAAATCGATTTTCACACCAAAAAGGCCAGTACCATGTGGCTTTCCCAACTCTTGACGCCTAATGCAAACGATTGGAAGTCCAGGGTGTCTTGAAACCGGTAAGCCACTCCTTTTGGGCTGCACCAGTTGCGGTTGTCGGAAAGACGAATTATGCCGTGCGAATCCGTCGCTTACTCTGCAGGCCTAAATTATGCCTTGGACGATCAAGAGTATCCAATACCACTATCTGATGATATTTTTGGAAAGATGAACGTAATTTGCAAATCTGGATCTTTCTGAAGCCTAACTGCGAATTTAGCTCGAAGAATCCAGACTTTTATGACGATTAATACGCACCGTGGCCTGTTCCAGTACAAGCGGTTATCGTTCAAGCCCGAGGTAGCTCACTGGTTAGGA
This sequence comes from Opisthorchis felineus, assembly GCA_004794785.1. Taxonomy (NCBI): domain Eukaryota; kingdom Metazoa; phylum Platyhelminthes; class Trematoda; order Opisthorchiida; family Opisthorchiidae; genus Opisthorchis; species Opisthorchis felineus. Next base: position 125,919 of record SJOL01005051.1, on the reverse strand, counting down.
CGCCAACTTACGGACCGGAAGGTGCGTGGTTCAAACTCAACCTTAGTATCTCGACTGCTCTTGTCTAGACTCGGGCAACCTGACAGTATCTAAGCCCTCGTGCCTCGTTCAAGTGGCATGGCAGCTAGGCACCGGAAGGGTGTTACAACTGAACGATCACTTTCCATAAAGAAGACTACTCACAAGGTTGCTGAAAACTCTTCGACAGCCCACAACCGATTTCTTTCTTCTTGGAGCTCATAAAGTAGGCGCAGTCCCCGATCACTTTTTATTATTTACAACGGCGGGGTGTCATCTTACTTGGCTACGATTTTGCCATACGATTTGTCTCAACTGAGAGCACTGGGAAGCCAGGTGCGCTTTTGCGCTTGATTGATTTTCATGTGATAGAACCAGAAGATGCCATCATAGCCGTTGTCGTCGAACCGGAGGTCCATGCTACGGTGCTGGGTACAATAAACCAACTATCGGTGACTTCATGTTACGACGAAGACTCGCTGGGTAGAATTTCAAAACTCACGTGCACGAGTTCGCCTGTAGGTTTAGGTGGGAGCTTCTAACCGTATTGTTCACTGTTGGTGTCCCTCCCTGGTGTTTTATTCACGTCTGTCTAAGCTTGACCAACTTGGTGGCATCTCATTTCTCGGGCCTCTTTTTTTGTAGCTATGGCCTAAAGCAATGTCACGTCTGAGCGATTTGCTCCCCGAAATTTGATTTGAAACATTATTTGAAACTGTCATATCTACTGCACAATAACCCAAGTAGCGCCAGCTGCGAATTGCACTAGCTGACACAGATTTGTCGCTACCCGGAGAGCCACAGATATTGACCACTTCGTCTATCACCCGTGGGATTTGCTTTACCGGAATGTGTATCATTTAGTTATTTCAGTGGAACTAACTTCTGGAAGATTACAACCTCATGATTGTCGCTATGTGCTATGAGTGACAACAAGAGTTTTCACGGAAGTTTTTGAGCACTTTTTGTCCCATACCTCGCTTAGCTTTTCCCCAGGTTTAACATTTGCCTTTAGACAACTACCCGCTGTTGACACAACTGTGAGTAGCGAGGTCGTTGAATGATGGCTGATGGTTTTGATAAGGACACAACAACCACATTTGGTGTGGCCTTCTGGATGATAGGAACCTTATGACTGGGTGGTAATGTTCCTACGAGACCGACAACATGTGGTAAAACCACCAGTAATCCACCATTCTCTATTATCTATACAGAAGGCGATAGAAGGTAGAATTGAGAAGACGTCGGGTTGTACAGGTTCGCCTGTATACTTCGTTGAGATTGACTGTGAATGCCTGTAAGACGTCTGTGAAGCCCCATGAATCCGATGTACCTGGAATTCTTCACAACCGTTTAGTTTTGCTTTTAGGTTAACACATCGGGCTCTTACTTGAAAAGTTATTGTCCGCGGAGTTATAGTCTGGCGGAGCCTGAAGCCAAGTAGCCAAATCAACTAGCATGACGCTGTGACTGTCACCTTTGAACTCTGTCGAGAACTGTTTATACATCGTATGCTGATGGCTGGACATCAGGGTGCAGCCAGCTTCACCAGGTAGACTACGGACTGTCTGCCGTTTGGATGCGCCATGCTCTTACGTTCACCCCCGATTTATTCAGAGAGAATATCATAAATAAAAAGGGAAACATGTTGGGAGCAACTGCGGAGGGACCGGATTCTTAAGCGCGTACTGCTAATTATAGTGGTACCTCTCTTCGTTCCTAGCTGTCTTTACCGATTCGGTAAGATGTTCTAGGTCTGAAAATGCTGCATACAAATGGTGGTTACTAATGGGTATATTTTAACTTCTCGGATGAAGTGTTTCGCAGGGCCACAGTAACTTCAATGGTGTGCAACTCTGATGGAAACAGAGGCGCTTCACTAATTCCCATCGAAGATACCTGAGAATACTTCTTAGTGAATGATATTCCAGTCTTCCCTAGGCTTTTTGTCGTCTTGGAGTTCCATCCTAACCTATCTTCAGCTCGTTCACTCATGAATCTTTTAAATAATTTCTTGTTCAGTGTTGTATTCGATGCCGTCACTCTGTTTCGCCGATTTATGCGCTACTCTGAGACTCCGTCAACCAGAATTCTTCGACAGTCTTTGGCGTTTCAGTTTGCAGAGCTTCTACTGCGGGGACTGTGCACGAAAATGTACCGTAAACATGATTTATCCACAGAAAGTGCCGAAGTGAAGCAAAAGGTAAGCAGTGATTGTATTTGGCTTATTTGCTTTTTTAAGGTTTTCGCTCTTTTTGTGAAACTGAACAAGTATGCCGGAATTTTGCGTAAGTTAGCACGATTTTGATCACTAGTCGTAAATCGTGTACATCCAGATCAGAAATTCAACTCTCCAAGCGTGGGATGCAGACAATATTCACCTAGGTCAAGTGAACCAACGCAGACACGGTATTAGGCTTAGAAATACTCGAAGACTCGATGTGTTTGGTGCGATAGTCATTGCTTCAACAAGTGAACAATTGACACATTGTGCTTGCCTTCGTCAGCTGACTGGGAGCTGCTCCATTTTTCAAGAGGCTGTTACTAGTAAAAGCCTCATGGACTTGAAGCTTGGGTCATCGTATGATGTAGATAAGGAACTTGAACGCCACACTTCGTTTACACTGATTCGTATAACTATTGTCGCTCCACTTTTGGGATCCTGATATGACTGTCCGTTATTTTGGTTCCTACCGACATATGTTCGAAATTGTGCCAGTCTTTTTGGGAGACTTTTGTTCCTATCTTGTTGCTTGGGTACTGTTTCTTCCCGAAGAGGTCGTTCTTGGGAGCTTGTCGCACAATGTCGGTTTTCAGGATCACATCCTTTCGGGTTTATGTCACCTTTAGTGATACGTCTGACTACATGAGCTCACAGTTTGTCACTTCCAACCATGCGCGTGCATCAAATTGACAAACTGGTAAAGGTTTCGTTGGCGCCCATTACGTAGAAAACTAGTCATTCGTAAAACTGAGTTAGTTTTAACTGGATTGACTATCTTTTTAACTGTATTACCCTTTTGCCTGGTAAAAGTCCATTGCCTACGGTCTGTTGGTTACCATTTCTTGAGAGTGTCAGTGATTGGACGTTTTTCAGAATAGTAATTCTCAGCTCACCAATGGAATTTCGCAATCTGTTCCTTTCACTGACTGCAATGCTTTTCAGCAAATTGTGCCATATCGCTACCCACCAGGACGGATGGTTCCAGACACGTTGTATCGTGAAGCGATACTGATGTTGCTCATCTCAGAACACATCGTGAGTTGGTTTCACGGTCGAACATGAACAGTAATAGTCCATGATTTTTCCAAATCAGACACAACCAATGCTTATGCTGAAGCGCTTTATTTCAAACCTATTTACTCATGCTGTATCCCATGCTTAACCGGAGCCTCCGCAACCGCTTTTGGTACCGATTCGTAGGTCACCTGCATTAAACGCCCCCGTAGCTTCGATAGAATAATAATCGTAGTTTTGTATTTCCATGTTTTATGTTCGTCACTTGATTAGAATGCGTTAAATATATGGCCATATTTTTTCCATCAATGAAGACAGCGCATTATCTGTCTGATCCGGCAGTCGTGCTTGAATCCTAACTCTCGACCTTACGTTGGGCTGCTGACGACACTTTTATCTGCTCTGTTTTGCATAATTAGTGGTGACGTTACTCAACAGGTACATATTCACAGGACCACCATTGACCTCACCATTTGTGATCGTAGGACCGTTATGTTGTGGTCACATTTTAAGCATGTGATGTCAGGATCTGTCATGACCGGCCATGACCAACCGTAGATGTTTCCGCCTTGTTGAAAAAAAAGCATATGATTGGGTTGATTGACTGTGTCGCATGTACTCAATTTTTACCGCTGCTGGCAACCCCTTCGCTACTTGGCTGTTCGATGAACCGATTATGGAATAAATTCGCGTCTTCCCAACACCAAACTGGAATGTTATGGTATCCAGTGACTTCTCGGCGATAATCAATTTCTGAAGTGAAATTTTTTTATGCTGAGGACTGTTATTGGATTGATTTTTCAGGGGCTTCTTAAGTGAGTTCGGCACCACACAAATAAAGCATGGACTCTGTCAACAATCTCACACCACTGACTGATTGGATAGGTTGGTCAGTCGTCAGTCTTTTAAAAACCAGCGACACAAGTCGTTCATCTTCTCTTTGTAATAATAATAATCGTTCAGCTGTAGCACCCTTTCGATGTCTAGCTGCCATGCCACCCGAAAGAAGCACGAGGGCTGAGATACTGCCAGGTTGCCCAAGCCTGGACAGGGGAAGTTGAGGTGCAGAGGTCGGGCCGGTCAGTAAATTCGCGCTCTAACCACTAAGCCATCTGGCCCTTATCTTCTCTTTGTATTTACGCCACAAAAAGTCGGTTTAGCCCCTAGCCCACTGGGCATGCTGGTCACTCCTGGATCGGCAGTTAATCCCGTCTTGGGAATAGTGCCATGGTCAATTGCTTTTATCTCCCACGACACAACGCATGTTATCGGCATACGAACCGACAACAGGACATCAAATCGACCCCTGGTTCTGCTATGACGCCTACGGCACAATTATTCAGTTGTCCTCCCGACCGACGGCGATCGAACAGTATCCCAACGACCGTCAATGCGAGGAGTCATAATAATAAATAGTTCATTTTTGTTGTAGAAACTGCGCTACACTAATCACTTTAACCTCCACTATTAACAGCTAGGCCATCGACGCGATGTGATTTCATACTCAGTTGTTGATTATATCTTGTCAGTTATGCCCATCCTGCTGACAAACCACTTGCGTTAACAAGGCCTCGACCAACAATTTTCAAAACTGTTGACTTAGGGGTCAGAGTCCCTTTTGGTTAACTCGCTATCGTGGCGTTAGCTTCTGGTGCCATGCCCGTAACTGTTGTCGTCCAGCCAGCATTTTTCATTGGGAGTTAGTAGCCAGCCAGCGAGTTCCAAATCGAAGGATCTTTTGTACTTAGGGCATCCATAAAGTCTTTGTGATGAGCATTTTGGGTACTGAAGAATTTGTCTGCACCGAAAACATATTAGATGTTGGGAATATTCTCATTTGGTGAGATTCACTGTATTGTTTTTTAACCAGTCTCCGTAATACTTTGACACTCCCTTACAGTTCTCGGTTGTGCTGCCCGAACGATTGTCTTTTCTGTAAGCCTGCATACTGTCTTGGTTCGATAGGATAGTCTCCTAGTTGTCATGCTGATGCTATTGTTCTAACTAAGTAATCTTCGGTTTGTGTTCGGTTGTTTGCCGAATTATTACCCTTTTTGTGGCATCCAGTTCTGTTTGTCTCTCAAGGCCGCACTCAACTCAGATTTGAATTTTTTGAGTGATTTCTTCGTGGCATTTCCATGTTATCGTCAATGGTTGTTTTTCTGCCTTCCATCGGACAGGCCAGTCAAGAGGTCATTCTCAATCGCCCATCCGAAATGTCCGACATGAGGATCATGCAGTCGATAAACAATATGTGTGCCGTTTATGATTTGTTGGCGATCGCCCTGTCAAGGACGGGGAATTTTGGATTTTTGTCCAAGGTACAGTTTCACTGTCAGGACATCTCTCTCCATTACGATCTTGAATAAAAAAGCAAACCAATTTCCGGTCATTTTGCAAAAGTCGTCGTAATAAGGAAGGAAGGATGTTTAGAGCACATCGCTTAACATACAGCTCTGCAGATCATGTTCGTATTGATCAAAGAACCAGTTTTTCTAACGTCAAAGTTCTTCAGTTATCCTAGGGGTTCTCAATCTCTATTGCAAGCGGACAGTTTTCTTATGGATCTAGACTTCGTTTCATACACAGAATGTCTTTACTTCTGAGCCTGTAACTCAAGGGCCAGACGCAGTTGGATCATATAATTGCTGAGTATCGTTCGTCAGCTATACCCACTGCGAAATAATCACACGAAACGATACCAACTTACCACGTGAGGGAATCACTCGAAACCCCAACACGCAACCACACATCTTCTGAAACAGATAGTGTAAGAATGTGCCTGGGGTAAAGGGGATTAGGGAAGAAATCCAGATAGTTCAAAATGCAGTACTTCCTACCTAGCCGCTGTCTCCCCAATGGCTGCATCTCAGACTCACCTGTATGGTATGCTACAAGCCATTATGTTTCTTCAAAATCTGGTTTTGTTGAATTTTCACTCCCTCCTCTCCTCGAATTCGGTTGAATTTGTTTGATTTTTTACAAGAGCGATGGTATCTTCACCGGTTTCATCCTCCTTGTATGCCCGTACCTACGTGCCTCTATGTTTGTCATTGTTTAGCATTCTAGCAGAGGTATCGGCAAGTAAAATCATAAATATTTAGTCGTAGCACCGTAATCCTGCAACCCAGAAGAAACATGAGGGTTGAGATGCTGCCACCATGGTTTGGCTTAGTCAGGAGCAACTGGGTAGCCAGGGTAGTGTTGGAGCCATGGACGTACTGGTCATCAGCTTCGCGTTTTAACCTATCTAGTCTGTCTATCTATCTCAATTTCCAAATGGAGGCTAGTCGCATGTTGAAGTACAGAGGTGCCACATCTTCGGAGTAATCTTGGACAACGAATATAAAAAAGACCTTTGGCGAGCAAGACGATTGACCGGATTGCATTAGGGTGTTGCGACACATTGTGATTTTAGTTGAAACATTAAATCCGGACGGAAGCCAACGGGGACTAGTGGAGCAAACTTGATAAAAACTGTTGTCAGTGGGGTCAGTGCATAGGCTTTGTTTACTGTCACGAAACGTTGCAGTCGTGCGCGCCCCACTGGATGTTGATCAGATAGCACTGGATCTGTTTGCCAAGCTCGGTAAAGAGATGAATTACCGCCTAATCAACAGCCAATAAACCCACCCGGGCTACCACTATCTAGACACATGCGTGTCCCGTGTTTCTATATACATTGTAGCATGCCCGTTCAGTCCAGTTTGCTCTGATCATAGACATCCTCATTTACCTTAGGTTTTGTGTACTCTATTCATTCAAGTTATCCTGTCATTATAGTTATTTTTCTGCTCCAGTATAGCAATCGCATCCTCACTGGATAATCCTATTTTGATTACACAAGCTGTCTGCGCGATTTCTCTGATAGAGTGTCACTTAACAACCTACTGTGCTTCGTTCTAATCTGCCTAAATGTACTGCAAGCATATACCTGAATCGCGGGTATCCCAACTTTTACTTGCCTTACAGACTTTGGAAAAATCCCTCAAGTTTTCCTATGGTGAATTCCATATGTGGTATCAGTTCGGACTGTCTCTCATCAGTGCAAGAAAGGTGAGCAGTATGCAGGATAATATCGCAGAATGGCAGTGAATATCTGCTTTAAAAGGGAGTCAGTTAGGTCTTTGCTTTCCTTGAGTTTTCTCTGTGATGCAGATGATGTCAGTATCCGTCGACAGGATTCACTTATTTCGTATCTCCCAATCCGGTTATAGCGTGCCACGGCGTGTATCTTCACTTGCAACTGCTGAGGTGGCGGGTTGCATTGTCCTACTGACCACTCGCACCGCGGTCGTCTGAAAAACGGCATATTCACTCTATGTCAGTAACTGTCAATCGGACTTACTGTTCTATATGATGGAACGTAGGTCACAGGTTTCTCCAACGGTAATTGTTAGTTGATTTTACCTCGTGCTTGAAATACACGAGCTTCGTGTTTGTACATTTTGTGCTAACGTTTTTTGCCCTACTGATGATTTTTTTCCTCTCCCAGGTGCCTCTATTGGACGATTTGCGTGAATGTCGCGCAAAAATGTCAGCGGGTACCTGTGATAGGCTATGGTTTAAGCTCCAAACTCCAGTGTTTGTATTACATTCGTAAACCTCCACACTAATGGGAAGCCGGGTGAATTCTTCACAGTTACGCAGTACACTGAATGAGTATTTTCTGAACATAACGCCATCTATAAGGTTGCTGAATCCGTTATTATTTTGGTGTTGAATTGAACTTTGGAGATAAGGTATTTCGAGGGTATACTGGAAAGAGTGCGTTGGGTAAGAACGGTTGCGAACCACTCTTCTGTATTGCTTTCGTCAGTCACCGATAGTCCATCTGGCCTCACTTTTTAAGTTCGTCTCACAAGTTTCCACGACTTCTACTTTCAGGATACCATTGATTGATCGTAAATTCGTGTAGGCATCGGTTTGTAACGGCTGTGGTGCACCTTATTCCTCCGTATTATTCTGGTGCTCTCTCAGAATCGTTTGGGTGGGCATTCAAAATCGGTCACGCTACCCATCTTGCACCAATTCGTGTTTAAGCGCCGATTGTATGATTCATTTTCGTTCTACCCCATTGAGGACGGATTTTGCTGGCAGTATTCGTTATAGCTGAAGGTGCACCTTTCGTAAATATTACTGAAAACAATGCAACTGAAGCAAAGCAACTGAAGGAATGCATATCCTACATATTGTCTCTGGTCTCATTGCATTCGATGGTTGCGATGTGTTTCCTGTTGATCGCCCAGCCAAATTCCTCGGTAGGGTCATTCTTCACGCACGTTAACAGGAAGTGGTGTTGCGCAGAAGTTTGTTTTGAGTTCTCTAATGGGAACGAACCTCGCTTTCTAAGCAATACACTGGATCCTGTTTGCAAACACATCTTGTATTCCATACTCCAGTGTCTGAACTCACTGAATTTGTCCATTACGCCGGACCTATTTAGACCTTTCTCTTTGTACCAGAGTAGGTAACCTGAATAGATCAGATCGGTTCTTCTTTGGGCTAAAAACATCTTGCATATCCCCAACAAGTCTCATCTTGACTTTGTTTGTGCACAGCGCCGATGTCTTTGCTACACGCAAGCACGCTTCACTTAGCTTTTTGGACCACTGCATTTCGAATCTCTCCAGTGGTCTACTCAAAATCGAACCATGGTTCTATCATTGGATCAGTTTCGCTATTTCGAAGGCAGCGTGCTGCTCACCCGATAACATCAGCTCACTAAGGAAAATACTTAGTACCACCGCAGTTCCAATTTTCTGTAACCCCAGTCCTTCAGCGCAATGTAAGCATCTGACCAGCTTTTTGAACTTCCGTTTCAACGTATGTTATTCTGTTGAAACAGTCCACATTAAACCAGACTGATGTTTTCCTTCTTTGCGGGAGCCCCTTCGGCTGAAGACTGGACGACACCTGAACGTCAAGTGGCTGGCCATTCAGATGAAGGCTGAAACCAATCGACTGAACAGGATTTACGTCGACACCCGGCTTCGCAAGAAAAAATTGTGATGTACAAAGGCCCACCAGGCAGCTTGGTGGTAATGGGTTCAAGTCCTGCTCTGAAACAGCTGTTCAGTGCTTCTTGGCTTTTCAGTACAGATTGGCTTCACTTACAGAACGAAATATCAATTGAAACTGTAAAAGTTGCCTGGACGTATGCTCTTATCGAGACTAAATTTCAGACAATCGCACAGTCGCGCTCCACACAGGATCCCCGGGCATATCGTTTGCATTTGGCTTCTTCAGTACCTGACAGAAAAGCCAAAGTTATGGCTTATATGAAGATATATATATATAATCAGTTGCGGCCTGTTGTTACAACCCCCCTTGATCAACGCAACGGGCAGTATTTGACCAAGCTCCTACATGACCATTGTGCTAACTGAACCCAGTTTGCATGTCTGGGTAACCGAAAGTCATCACGGCCAGCCGAGACAAGCTTTGCACCAGCCACTATTCTGTCTCTCTTCTTTTTTGCCTGTATGATCACAGCCAACCTGGTCCTGATTCTTACTACCGGTGTGGGTCATCATCATCATCAGAGACAGCAACATCAGTGTTGGTATTGACGCTTCACTGCCATACAATCACGAAGTTTATCTGATTATATTTAAACCCTTATAGTGAAAAGAGAAGTGAATGGGTGAGGGAGAGGACCTGGTGCTGGCCTGTCGCAAGCATTCTGAGGTGATACAACTCCAAGCGCTCAGTCAGACAATCTGGAAAAAACTGACGGCGCGAACGCCACTGACATCGATCAGTCGCCATTTCTTGCAACGTCTCCACCCAAGCGCGGGGGGTGCACGGTGACCACATCCTGGAGGGCTGACCGTACTAACAACTAAATTCCTCATAATCTTTTCACACCCTCCTGCCAAACCATACGTTGTCCACCTGGAGATCTGCGCTATTCTGGAGGCACACAAGAGAACACTCGACTCGGTAGACAGTGTTTCGGCATGCGTAGCACATGGCCAGGCGACCGCAGTTGATGGTGCTGGAGGTGTTCCGCTGATGAATTACCCACCACACAACCAATTACCCGTTTCCTGATTGCCCTGTTATGAATTCGTAGGCGAAATCCGACACCACCAACGCCTCTGAGACATCGGTGGTCAAAAACCTGAAGACGCTTCACATTGTCTGTCCGCAGAGACCACGTCTCGCAACTATACAACACTACAGTCCTGATAGCCTGGTACACGCGACCCTGGTGGTCATATTTCGCATAGTTGGTTACCCGATTAGGATTAATGCCAGTAGCCATCCATTTACATTAGAGGGGTCTTCTTTGCAAGACCTTTGTTGTGTCGGGAATGTGTTTTACAACTACGTTTGCTTAAAAAAGGATTCGGCTCGCAGTGCACCACTAGTCAGTACTTTCGTCTGATTAGCTATTCAGATTTTTGAGTGTATTCCTTTAAAGAGGAAAAGAGAGAAAGGCAGGATCGATTCGTAAGGATTTTGTGGATTATGCACTGCTGCCAAATGATTTGGCGCATTGTTCCACACCGAATTGTAACCCGTACATCTGCTTTCGAATTCACCTATGTCAATACAAACTCAGTGACGAAATAGCACATCAGCTCAAAAATTCTAATTAGTTGCCCTTTGTTTCGTTTCACTTGCAGTATTATCGGGCGTACTTGGTTTTGCGAGAATGTCTGCGCCTCGATCCTGACAGGTTGGCGCTCTATTTCCTTACAACCTCGCTCTGTTTGCAATATCTGGGGTTCATTGAAGATGGACTTGAGCTCGCCACACAGGCTGTGGAGGTAATATTATACACATCTTTATGGTTCCGTCATCCTTTTATGCTGGTCGACCTCTATTTCGTTGAACTTCACAAATCAACACCAAGACAGATGACACGATCGATGTTTCCTGAACGTCACACTGAACGATAACCAGTAGTATTCTGCATTAGTTTGGGTATTTCTCTGATCTTCTTGGATATCAAGATACTTGCGTTCCAATCTGAAGGCAGGTTGCACTACCGATCTTTGTTAATTTTTGAGTTGTGGTGGGCGAGCGTTTCCTACCGGGGAAATATCACACAGTTTCAAATAATACTCCGAGGCCATTCAGACGTGACCAATTTTGATTACTTTTCTCGTAAGGGAAGAGGTATAGGTGTTTCCGGTAGGTTTATATTCCGCTGGATTTGGTTCTTCCATGCTTGTTTGTCATTGAAACAGTGGGCTCCACATAAATTCAGATAAGAAACACCAAAGACTGACCCATACGGAGTAAAGCTTCTTCACTATCCAATCAATTGATGTTCGCATTTTTTTTATAATTCCTTCCCTCTGAGATCCATTAGTCTGAGAGTATACCAACCTTCGTGATTGGTGTGGGTTCTGATAGTTCTGTACCTAGAGGATATCACTGCCAATCGATGTCCAGTTTTTGCGCTCACTCCGCGTATTTCACACCTGGAGTAGCCGAACAGCATCTTTTTGGCTCTGATTCTGTCGTGTGACTCTTCTGTAAGCGAACTGACGTTCCCTGTGGCCAGTCGGAGTAGTTTTCCGGTTGCTTGGATGCATTGAAGATGTTTAGCTAAGCTAATCCCCATGTTGACGTTAGGCATTTTAAAAAATCACCAATTGTTGTTAGAGTACTACTGTGGCATTGAAGAAACCGCTGACTATACAGGAGGCTCGGTCGTTCAGACTCGAGCACCTGATGGCTACGTGGTTGGTTTGGTACCTTGGGTGATACACTGTAACATCTTACTGAACAACTAGGGTTGTATGTAAAATTGGGGAGCTTGATGTCAAAGATATGCGGTTGAAGTCCCTGCTAGAACCTAACTACAGCTCGCTTTGATTGCCCGTGTACTTATTAGTAATTTATTTTTGACAGTTTTTTCCTGTCGTAACTATCATTTGTATTTCATTGTCTCCGCCTTTTCGCCTTCCTGTTTGACCTGTCTGTTTATACTTCAGCTTATGGCTGAATATGTGTTCTGCAATCGTATATGCTTCAGATTGCATCCAACCAAGAGGATCGTGTTATGTCGGCCCGCGCTCATCTCATGCTCGGGTGGGTCTATTCGCTTCTAGCGCGAAAGTGCCGATTGTTAGAAAGAAAACGGGAACTTCACGCTCAAGCCACTGCGGAGTATAGAAGGTAAGCTTTTCTTCGCACGTCTGTATATCGGAATGACCTTGCTTGCTATCACTCCCATAATAGGTAGGAAATCCGATATCATAGTTAACCCTTTTTATGAAGTTCTGTATGGCTCTGCGTTTGTTCTAGACACTCCTCACCTCGTTTCTCACGCTATCCCGGACAAATGATTGTGCATCACAGATTCGGACTGATTCTTTAGTGCTTGATGGTGGCGACTGATGGTTTTCTCTCTGAAACGCTCTCCAGAGAAATGTCTTACCAGCACAGTTCAAGTGTCTTCATTGCCAGACATTTTTTCACACACGCCGTAATGAAACTTTCCTGGTTCTGGCTAATTCACCGCTTATCGCTTTTTTTTGGCCTGCTGTCTCTGATGATGATTGGCCTGCTTCACAGCGGAATACTACGGATTATCCCATGCATACGATGGGATGGTTCTTGAGGCCGTATGCATTTCAGTAATGTGTATCCAGAAGACGGTTTTGAGGGCCACTTTGTGTACAGTCACGAGAAGTGCTGCCGAAGAGATGGTCACTCTTCTGGAGAGTCTACAACGGCGTTTGTCTCCAGCCACAATCGACTGTACTGCCCGTGTCCTTCCCAAATAAGAACCGCTCCCCAGATGAGAAGTCATACACTCACTTTCCATCTACAAAAAAAGAAGTGTATTGAATGACCGTGTGGATTACGAAGAACCATGATTATGTGATCATATCAAAAAAATAATCGTTGAGCTGCAGCAGTACAAAATTACTGTTTATGCTGTCCTCCCCTTCTACTTTCGAACGACTCGATAACAGCCTGCTGTCTCGTCCGCTTGCAGTCTCATTCACTGGTATGTGATACCCACCGTCGCGGAGTTACCAGGTCAGAACCGCTGATCGATGCCACCGTGATTTAACCTCGAAGTGGCTGCCTTTTTGAATTCACAAATGATCCTCTGGCGCTACCACACGGATAAGTCAATTCAGCTGGCCTGTTTGTAACTACGTAAGGCGTTTAAACTGATCACCTAGATCTCCGGCGTTTCGCCTATCCAATACAATAAATATACCCGATAGCTGACTGGGGGTGAATTTATATAGCCCTGTTTGTTTTCAACCATCTGTTCCCATATGTAGACACTAAAGCAGCTGACAGTGAGCAATTATGTTTAGGTTTGAGTTGTATTTTAGTGAATTAAGAAACAATTTTTTACGGAATACAAGAGCACCTATCCCAGTACTGGTGTAACAGCGGATACTACTGGTGAGGCATGCGAGTAGTCTGTGGTTTTCTCGAAGCTCCCGCCCACGTCTGATGGAAGGTGAGGTTTATTACGGAACTTGTTGAACTGCTTTGCAGCGTTCGTTTGCAATTGCGTTATAGTCAATGAATATCCACGAAAGTTCAAGGAGACGCGTGAGAATGTTGAGTTTTGTAAAACTGTGTACACATGAGACGTTTACTTTCCTGTCCAAAGTTTGTAACGGTTTAGTTAGTGTTTGCTAATAAACGACTTCGCGGTGACGGACTTTCCTCCTTACCTGGTACATGACTGTATTATAAGTACCGTTGAGCGATTTCCAGGTTCTATACCTTTTTCCGTTATCAGCTGGCTACGTGTAACTACTCGTTTGACGCAATTTTCTTCACTGAAAATTTCAAAAGAAGTTTCTATTTCCAGTGCAACACAACTCGATCCTGATGACTATCTCTCCTGGTATCACCTTGGGGTGGAACTCGCAACTCAACGGCAGCTGGAAGAAGCCCTGGTAGCCTGCCAGAATGGTTTTCGGCTCATGCCTAGCCACAGCGGTACGCTTTGCCTCCTTGCATTGCTGCACACTTGTGGAGGAAAGCGCATGGATCAAGCGTCGAAGGTCTTGCGTGCTGGCTTGGCGGAGAGTCCAAATGACTTTTTACTTTTGTTCCTGCTGGCCAAAGTAGAGGCGGTACGGAGCAACACTAAAGCCGGACTGTTGATGTACAGGCGTTTGTTGGAAGTATGGCGTGACTGCTTTGCTCCAGAATCAGAAAACGGGTAGGTGTCACTGTTTTCTGTCTGCTCCATGAACGAGTCACCCTTACTGGATGGTTTCTATCGCGTAGTTTTTCCATCATCTTGGACAGCTTCATCCGTTCTTTTTCAGTGTCGTTTGAAGTGGAAACAAGATTTGTTCACTTACTGAGACATGAGGGTCTTGTTAGGTGAACGGTTTCATCACTTACAGGTACGATCAACTCTGGATATTTTGATATTATGACAATGCAAGGATCAGTCGGAAAAATTTACACTAGTTCTGGAACAGGCCGATCCAAATCATTCAGCTGTAGCACCCTTTCGGTGCCTAACTGCCATGCCACCCGAAGGAAGCACGAGGGCTGGGATACTGCCAGGTTGCCAAAGCCCAGACAGGGGAAGTCGAGAGGCAGAGGTCAGGTTCGAACCACGGACCTTCCGGTCAGTAAATTCGCGCTCTAACTACTGAGCCATCTCGCCCCCACAGTTTGATCTCACGATATGTATAGTGCAGTATGCGAATCACGAAACGAAGCAGGGTAGATTAACTCAGGGACGCAACCAGTCATATCTTGTCAAGCCACTTCAATCTTTTTCCAAGACAGCGTAGTTGTTCCTATGTTCCATTTCTGTGTGCACTAAACCATAATAAGAAGTTCGTTGTGCTTGGGGAACCATTGTATATGGTAAGTCAGGTTTCCTGAGGAAATCGGCGATAGTTTTCGCTACCACCGGGCGCAATTTAAACCCGTATTCAGAATAATTTTTCCGGGTTTGTACGTGAATTTTACTTGGAGGCACGGCACGGTAATTTCTCCACGAGAAACCCTGAGAAGAGAACACCTTAATCTCCATTTCAACCTTTCCTCTTGAGGAAACAGGCCCTGTAGAACTGGAGAAAACCATCACAAACGATAGATATAGTTGGACTCAGTTGCGTCTCGCGTCAAATCCAAATTACTGTGCAAATGAGCGTTTGAAGAGAGTTATTTTCTGGTTCCTGAAGTGACGGATTTATTCACTTTGAAATTTCTCATGTCGTTGAGCCAGGTTGACTATTCAGCCACGTGAGCGCTGTGAGGAGCTGAAACGCCTTTCAGACAACCACAGCCAATCAATCATCATACCTCTACTCAAAAAATGTACATGAAACGGCTGTTCGGACTATAGAGGTATCATCCTGGTGCTTGTCATAATGCGGTTACTGGTTTCAATAACTCTGCAATGCGTAACCCTGGGACCTGAGGCGCAAACCCGAGTGTCTGAGTAGGGGATGCGTTGATCGCATATTCACATTGCGCAAAATGCTTGAACAACGCCATAGATACCACTGATCAACAATTGAGGTTTCCGTCGAATTTGGAGGGGCCTTTACCCTTGTAGATAGGTCAGTCCTTTTACATAGGTTTAACCAATAAGGAATGTCTCTGAGGTTTGTAAATATACTCCGTGATCTCTGTACGCACATTCCCGATCGCGTAATAGTATGCAACGAACTGTCCACAAGTTATCCTACAACTGACAGGATTCGGCAAGGCTGCCTTTTTTGTTCGATTTTCTCACCGGTATCATAGAATGCACACTACAGGGCCTCGAGCCTTTTGTTTTCCAGATTACATGTAGAGAAAGGTTAGTCGAATTGGATTATGCAGATGAAATTTTCTGGTCCTCGCAGTCTCCCCTAATTAGAATTTCGGATGAGCTTTAGTTTCGGCATGTGTTGTGCACCTTCAAAGTGCACAGAGTTGCTTCTGGATCCCGTGTCCCCCTGCGTTCATCCGAAACTTCAGGAAGGGGACTTCATTTTGTTGGTCGGTTCACTTATTTGGACAGCTGCGTAAACCGTGGCTGTACTGCGGCAAAAAGGCAATCCATACATCATCAGGACGCTGGCAACTTTTGCGAACTGTCGTCACCTATGGCCCCTGAAAAGAAGTTCACTTTAGCTGAAATGCCCAAGCAACTGTGAGAGCAGTCTTACCGTATGTTGAAAACTAGCTCCTCCGATCTGAGGACCATAAACGGACTCAAATGTTTGAATGTCGGTGCCTTCGCAGTATAGCAGGCCTTAGCTGGTTACAGCGCGTTGGCACTGAAGTAATGTGCAAGCGGGTACATGCTGATGAATCAGAATGACTAGAGCAGTAAGTAAAACTCATCAGGTTAAGGTGGTTTGGACATGTATTACGCATGCCTAAATACCGTCTGTCAAAGAAATCACTGTTTTCTGATCCGAAAGGCTGCGAAAGGCTCGCAGGGGATAAGCCATATCTTGGCGACGTGAAATAAACAAGCTCACCATCAGACTGAGCGCTGTGGGGTCATTGTCCCCTTCCTCATCTAGGCCCTCGTGATTCTCCTTGCA
This sequence comes from Opisthorchis felineus, assembly GCA_004794785.1. Lineage (NCBI taxonomy): Eukaryota > Metazoa > Platyhelminthes > Trematoda > Opisthorchiida > Opisthorchiidae > Opisthorchis > Opisthorchis felineus. Next base: position 109,155 of record SJOL01005051.1, on the reverse strand, counting down.
CGTTGTTAGAAACCTTACCGGATGTGACGCGTAACCATTCCTAGTTGCGAATACGTATTACGACTGCCTGGCTAACGTATGGTGGACTCATGTCGAGTGAGGTCTGCAAAGTACGCTGAGTCTTTCCCACTGATGGCGTCTTCCGTTGATGTACTGCTCAGATTTGTTTATCTCTGCTGTTTTATGGTGTATGCACTGTGTTCTTGGTCGTTCTTCATAGAGACGGATTGTTTTTTCCAAGGCTGTGCCCTTTTTTCTTTCCACTCCTTACTAGTGCAATCTTCTTCATGGTTCTGACGCGTAAACACCGGTTTTATTACTTGTGTATTGCTGTAGATGATGATTGTTCTAAGTCTTACTGGTTTGTCTTTCCATGTTAGCCGATTGTTTTACCTGACTTAGCTTGCGATATAACCCGGAATAGTCATGTGCGCGTCACCATTCTTCGGAACTTGTTACAGATACGGATAGTGAACCTGAAATGTAGAGGGGGAACAGCACACGATAAGTCAACATTTTCGGGCGAACAATAATTAGGGTTATTTTCCCCGTTTGCTCCAATACATACCCGCGGTAAACTATCCTGTGTTATGATTTTACTTCTAAGTATAGCTAGGTGTCCAGAAATTACTTGCTTGTAATGATTCAGTTGACAGGGATTGAAGGCAACTATGTGGGTTCAGTATTTTGTATCGGTGTCTCAGTGACAAGCGTTACAATCACGGGAGGCAAATTGAACATTTCAGAAGTGGGTCACTTTCGAAATTTGTTTCGACCTCTCTCGCCCAGATCGTATTTCTTGGGGAAGTACCCTAGTACCTGACCCAATCATTTATTCATTGACAATTGCGCTCCCGACTGTCGTCTTATAGCCATCTTCCTCCATTCAACGCAGTAAGCCTATGAACGCAAAATGTTAGCTAGAATATTTCCTGTACAGTTTCAGAGCGAATTGGACTGATTGATTTGTTGTTATTCGGACATGCCGATACGTCAAACCACTAGAGCACAGGAGATATGCAAAGCTGATTTCTCCTTATTCTTATGCTGTAAGAGACAGAACACTTCGAACTTTGCTGCTGCATGTCCATACATTGTGATTCATCTCTGTCACCTTGCACTGTTTCCAGATACCTGAACCGTATACCTGGCTCACGAGATTACTCTTCGCCAACTCTAACAACCAGCGATGAGCTTACATCATCCGGCCCTCTAACGGCTACATCACCTATGTTTGAGATGGAAACTGAGGCGACTGTCCCGCCAATGTTGCTGGAAGTGCAACAGTTAGCCAGCACATTGACAAACCTTGCAAACGGCCAACCTGGACAGACTGGGGCCTCAATTTCTCCCCTACAAAAACTTCGTCGTGATGTTCCTGCAGTTCCACCAGCCCTACGACTACAAGCGAAAATTTATCACGGCTTGGGTATGTTACGGGTTCTTTGGTGGTATACTTTTGCGTGCGCCCTTTTTGCGAGGTTAAAGGGGACCTTCCTTGCGCTTATTAGTGGAAAGTGAGATTTTCTTACAAGACACGAGCCCAGTATTTTCGAGGTGTCTTTTGCTAGCCTCCTTGGATTCTTGTTGCAGCAGGTCGTGCTTGTTCGCTTTTATACGTAGCTAGTTTAATCTCCTTCCGGTATGTCATATGGCATATGGTTTTGGACACTAACAGCCCGGTGAATTGAACCAGACAATTTATATTAACTAAGAACCAACCAGAATCTGAATCTAATGTTGTCCGTTCCGAAATTTATTCTCCAGCCGAGCTTTATATGGACAATGGTCAGCTGAGCGAGGCAAAGGAGGCATTGGACGAGGCTACAAAGATAACCGGTCTTGACATGGAAACTTTATACCTGGTGAGTGTCTAATCTTGTTACTAAATGGTATTTTGCCATCTTGTAAAAGCTTGACAGTTTGGACACAGCACATTCAGTCTTGGCCGCAAACGGTTAGTCCAATAGTTGTATTACTGCCTTTTGAGTGCGTGTGCTCTTAAAACGCCCAACTTTACCTTGTATATTGGATTTCGGTATAGCGAATTAGGCTAGCGTGACCGAACGCAACGTATAAATTCCATGCCAACGTTGCTATGGATTTCAAACGAAGTGGTGAACGATTGCCCGTATCGTCTTTCGAATTCGGTATGGTCACCTCACATGTGTTTGAGCTTCAAAGCCTCCGTTATTAGGGTAAAGTTCTTCCAAGCTTCGTCGGTGGTGATCACTTCGTCGAACAGGGGCTTCTGTTCTAAATTCATCACTATCAAGCATTCGGAGGCAATCAGTCTATACCGCTAAGTTACGGCTGATTGACCTCATCTCGTCTTCCTTAATGAGGTTCCAAAGACTGAATACTGTGTGATGTGATACAGGGCTGCAAATCCTTTTTATGTATAAGGACCCACAACACCGTACACTACGCACCACCTCAAACCAGCTCTTTCCTCCAATGCGAATAGCACTCTTGGCTGCGTCTTTTTTAATACCTATGGGTGATTTTCTTGCGTAGTCACCGCCATCAGCAGCGAATGGCGCTTCTCCACATTTTCAAGATTAAGCTGCGCTTCCTCTATGTGATTCATAAGTTCTTCGTTAGAGGCGATAAGTTATACCCGTGATTTTACCCAAGACGACTGCTTGAGTCGGTCGTTTGTCAAACCTATGGCAGGGAGTTGGACCGGTATGGGATTACATAGACCTGTGGCTTTTTGGAATTCGAAATACTGAAACAGCTCTCAGAACTTCTTGAAGGATTTGGCAGTTATTTCAAGCATAGGTAGAAGGACTACTGTAAATTGTTCACTGACACAGCGTAGGGTTTGTGCTGTTTGGTTACAACGAACACAAAGTTGCCTAACTCACTGATCGTTGATATTACGCTGCCGATAGCGGAATGCATGGTTTTACCACGGCGCGTAAAACTAACGTGCCGATTTGGAACGACAGACGTCCATCAGAAGCAAGATACTCAAAGCTATAGTCGACGTCCAGTGACTAACCGTATCACTGCCTTTGTGTTTACAGCGTGGCCTCCTGACTGACAGACAAGGGATTTTATCAAAGGCTCGATCAATCTATGAAAGTGTCATAGCCATTCAGCCTGATCACCTGGCGGCACACTTGGCTCTGGTGAGTCCCTTGTTAGCCCGAATTTCTAGGTTCGACCCGATTCTCAAAATGGTTTACTGAGTAATTTGGTATGACAGGTTACCTCACGTCCCATGTGGAGCTTGTGGATAGGTTTATTTTTCAGATCCTCGTGAAAGGGGTATGAGAAGGTTATCGGAAGTAACACAGAGTAAAAGGATAAATGGAGGACGACATTCCTTAAAAGGGTACGGCCTCTTGACATGCGCATCATTAACATCGAAAAATTATAACTGTCTTGATTTACACGGCATTTATGTTCACTGTCATATCCACACAGCCTCCATATCTGGCTAAAAGTTTATTCGGGTGATTGCTCTAAACCCTCTGATACAAATTGCTCACTTATGGGAGACTAAGACCAGGCGATACGGCTACGACTCTGTACTTGCGAACATGACCTAGGCCTGTTTCACTTGTTTGCATTTTGTGACGAGGTCATCTGGCGTGATCTTCACAAAAATTACCATTTTGCAGGCCGATTTACTGAAACGGACTGATCAAGCCGTCCTGGCTGAACGCGTAATTCGGGATGCAATGTACATCGACCCCACCAGTTGCCAGGTCTGGCACCTTCTCGCGGAGATACTTGCTCTACCTAGTGCATCAGAACCCCCTTCGGATTCGGTTATTACAAAAGCTCTTTCTAATGCCGTCGAACTGGAGCAGACCGAACCACTAGAGCAATTCTACAAGCTACCCATTGGACTGCCCTGTCGCTAGTGTTCTTGGATTCGGCCCAAGTTGCCCTATCCACACTTCTGCACGCACTCCAGGTCTTTCAGCCGTCGTCTAATTCTTCTCCTCTAACTTGTTTGTGGCTACTGTGACGATCAGATACATCGCTTTCCAAACTAAGTGTTCTTTCTAACCTCTGGATGGAATACCCTAAAATAAAATGAAATCCTAGTTCTGAGTATTGGGAGAATTCTCGACAGCCAACTAAGGGTCGAGATGGCTGGTTGATTAAGACGCGAGCTTACTAACCAGAAGGTACGTGGTTCGAACCCGACCTCCGCATCTCGACTGCTCCTGTCTAGGCTTGGCAATATCTCGGCCGTCGTGCTTTTTTTGGGCGGCATGGCAGCTAGACAGCGAAAGGATACTACAGCTGAACCATTATGTTTATTATTATTAATATTTAGGGTTCAGTCTCGTCCGCTTCGCTTGTATCCAGTGTGCTTAGTCTTGTTATTTTAAGTATTACGTACATCGAGCACAATAGTGCTACTTCAAATACAGTGATCATACAACTTTAGGACCGACCATAATCGCGCCCACTCACAGAATAATGAATTGAAATCATTGTCATCAATCGCTTTGAACAAACTGGATGATAATTATCTTCGTTCCTCTTTAAAAAGATGAACACTTCGCGAACAGAACAAATGGAAGGCACGGAACGCCTTTAGTGTGCTCTTTTGCCCACTAAGTTGTGATGGGAACGGTGGACTGCTCCTCGCTCCCCACTTGTGTGGAATGACACACTTCCTCGCTGTTCTGTACGCAATTCGCCTCGTTGTTGGGATAAGCTCGTCGGAGAGAACTTTGAAACATACTGAAACCTGTACATGATTCAAAGCTAGAGGTATAAGAATGGTGCCGATATTTTCCTCTACAGGCTCGAAAAAGGCCGTAATTTTTAAGGCAATCTTATGTAGTGTTGGCCGGGGCGGTGTTCCAAGGCCATTTAAGCCAAAACATACGCCTAACGCTGTTCATTTCAGGTTTTCAATCATCAAATGTGTACATGAGGCGTAGTTTAATCAATGATACTACTCATACCATGATGCACTTCTGTGTATGTCAAACGGGTGAGTTGCTTCCTGTTACCAACAATGGGAAGTTTCCCTCTAAACTGCACCATTGTCCCGATTCAATGGCACTAATGGCGTTGATAACGCCCAAACTAATAGTTTCTGCATGGGTAACCGTTATGTGACCCTAACTGCAGCCATAGTCGTAGTTTTGAGTATGGGATGGTACATGCACAAAGTACTTCTCAGCCTGAGTGACCAGGCTGCTCTATTTTGGAAGCGCACCTCGGGAGATAGTCTGTCCCTGGCATTGCAAAAAATGCGATGGAGGCGTTTCGCGCTCGTCTCAGAAGCACCTACTATTGGGAAGCAGTACTGTAATTGTCTGGGTTTGACCTTGCTAAGATACTATCACCTGAACAAAATCCTTAGTTGTGATGTTAAAAAAGCCTCGCTTCACGGCATAGATGAACCACATACTGGATCCTTGACCTAGAGCTTGATGCAATTCAGCTGTTTGTGGCTATGACCGAGTTGAAAGCCTCCAACCTCGAAGTTTCAATCAAGACTTCAATATCAGCGGTATTTATATCTAGTTACTGGTAGCCCCAGTGAGTCAGTGCAATGTTGATGTCTCCTACCATGGTGACGTTTGCAAAAAAAATTGCCACGCTTGGCGAATGGATCGACGGCCACCTGATTACTGGCACTTTACAGTAAAACTACTTTTACCGGGTAGCCTTGTACAGTTATTCGCTAGTTAGTATCTCAGCGGAGGACACATTTCAAGGCAAGCAATTCTTTGTGCAAGAGATTAGCTACATGTTCAGGCTGGTGAACTTCACGAAAATCCCACTTTTTGTATACCGTTCAATAGTGGTTGGGCCACTAGACGCCTGCGCACAGTTGGTAAGCCACAGGCGGCATGACGATGGACATTACCGGCACTGCTTTGTTTTTTCGTCACGCAGGCGATACACGGTCAGCGACTTTATCCTAGTCGCCTTCGTATAACGCAGTACGGCTGCTCAGCCCACAAATGCACCACAGTGCGGAGTTCAAAAAATTAAGGTGTAATAGCATGGAAGAAAGCATTAGGAACCGAAAGAACTGAATCAATAGGCTTGCCGGCATTGCCTGCCATAGGGGCTGACGTGAAGCACCTAATCAGGGAGCAGAGTATGGTTGATACGGACGAATCAATCTATGCTGTCGGCCTATGGCTCAGTAAGCAAGAGTGCACTTTCAAAGGCGTTTTCTGGAGACAATTAGAATGATTTGCGACGTTCTGTTGTGATTACAAATTCATTAGAAGAATTAAGAGTCTGTTTTCTAATTTAGCAATCAGTAAAACAGTTATGCCAGGCTTCCGGTTGAGAGGAATTTAAGGCTTACGTGGTGATTAACACGACGGTAAGCCAGTTCGCGCGAATATATACGGATGAAGCTAGTGGGCGAGAGGTGCGTCTGTGAGTTTGAATGACACTAAAGCTTCATGTCCCATACATTTATCCTCCTACGCGAAAAATCCTCACCAGAGGATGATTTCCTTAGGTGCCAACGGTTTTACGACTGAAAGGTGTTCAGAACGAAGTCTCTGGAGAAAACGCCCAACTGAAAATCAACCTGTAAAAATAGTAGCCACTGTTGATCATCTTAGTCTACAAAACATGACTAGTATCGTCTGAGCATATCAAAACAAACTTATCCAAAACCATATCGGTATGGCAATAATTCTGGACCTGCAACGGGTTTCTCTCAATTGACACTGAGTAGTGGATATGCATGCTTTGCGGAACTACACCAACTTCGAGTCGGTTAGCCGTAAGTGATGATGATATAACCTATTCCTGGAAAAAAGGTAGAATCAAAATAAACACATCTTTCGGATGCTGCCAACATGTGAAAATCTGCTATTTTAACCTGTTTTCGTAGGCTGGGGCTCACGCGTTCCTTTATGCAGGTGGTTGGAAACTCTGCAGAATACGACATATAGCCGATCCCAGTGGTACGCATGCTGTCATTTCCTAATAGGACTGTCTAGCTAAAGTTCGCCTGTCGGGTGAGGTTCGCCTGTCGGGTGAGGTTCGCAATGGACACCGAAGTAATCGTGCTTATGGCGTCTTAATTCGATATAGTGTTTAAACGTGTTTATTTTAATGCTGTCGATGTATAGGCACCTTCTTATCGATCGCTTTCCTTAAGAACACAGGGCTTCTTCGCAATAAGTCTACCATTCAGCGAAATACACTCATTTGCAAACAAATTTGGTTTTGCGAGAGACTCACCTGGAACCCAGCTGAATCTCTCGTTTGTGATGTTTCCAGGCAACTGAATGTGCTGCACCAGGCCGCCTCATTTTTCAGTTGCTACGATATTCGAGATATCGCGATACATGTATATTCGTAATGCACTACTCATAAGGTTGCTGAAAATTCTTCGACAGCCCACGACCGGTTTCGCCCTTCTTGGGGCTCATCAGGTAGGCGCAGTCCCCGAGTTTCCGTCAACCTTATGTTCTACTTGAAACCAAATTGCACGAAATTGGCGAAATACACTCATCTGCAAACAAATTTGGTTTTGCGAGAGACTCACCTGGAACCCAGCTGAATCTCTCGTTTGTGATGTTTCCAGGCAACTGAATGTGCTGCACCAGGCCGCCTCATGTTTCAGTTGCTACGATATTCGAGATATCGCGATACATGTATATACGTAATGCCCTAGTCATGCACTACCATTCCCTTTTCCCCGCTATCTGCGAAGACCTTCCTCCCTCATATTTGTATGCCAGCTAAGCACCAGTATGTATTGTTGTCAATGATGTTCTATTTTCTTGCGCTCAGTTCGGCTGCATAAGCCTTGCTGGTGCAGTAAATAACACTCAGCGCCAATCCGCAGGCAAAAGTCAATAACAACTAAAAATGTCTGAGGTTTCGCGCTTTGTCTACTCGTACAAATCTACCAGTTTTGTTCGCAGATGTTGGTTGTGGGTCTAAAAGGCTCACGGTAACTATCAAGCAGACGGGCTCATCGGGATTTTACCGTTGGCACCACAATCAATGCCATGTTTACATTTAATTCATTCCGGAACATAACGCCTGTATGAAACAAGGTCGGTACAGTCCAGAAATGACCAGGTACTGAAATAGCTAACCCGAGATGGATCGGTGTGAGTTGTGGGCTTATTTGCTGTCACAAATACCAGATCCCTTTCGAAGATAATAACGCGCACGGTTCCAATGGTCCTGTGGATGTTTTCAATAAGGAGGAATCACTGAACCATAATAATTTACCCTCCGTCAGGCTGTTGCGATCGCAGCAATTGAGACTGCGGTTCCCGCAACCCAATTTTAGTAACAATGGTGTATCGTAAATTTATCTCCTTCGATGGGCTTGTACACCGGAATAGACACATGCCTCATGAAATGTCAAATGAGAAACAAGTGACCGGATGAACGACACATGACCCTGAAAAGTCTATTCCCACAATTTGATTACCGGTAACTCGTGCTCTTCACCCAGGTGTGTTGTTTTGGAGTTCCCCTCCCTAATGGACCAGTGTGCAAACTTTGGAAGTCACACGTCACTGATGACAACGAAGCTGAGCCATCTTTCCATTGGTAACCATTGCATGTTATGATAGATTACACACCGGTTACGAGGCTAAATAACTGACGAATATAATAACTTAGTTGAACATGCAAAACCTCGTAAAATTTGAATGCCGCGTGGCTGGAAATAGACCAACTATGTTGCTCTCTCTTCGAGTCACTTCTTAAGCTAATCGAATTTTCGGTACGTTGACTAACACGGTTGACACAGTACCAACAACAACCGGATGGTACAGTTTATCCGGTGTGTACACTCCGTGTTAAATTATAGGGTCATCCATGGTTTTCATCATAACTACAATTCTACCTGATGTAAATAAATTGTTTTTGGTAAGCAAATGGCACATTTCACGTTTGCTTTGATCAACCAGTGTAAATATACCATGAACTGAAAAATGGATGTCAAATTTAGTGAACAACTCCATGGTTCCTTCTCGAGAGAATCCTTACGACTATTCACGGCTGTTCTGCACCAGAACCCCCGTAAATCACCTCGGTACATTTTTGATAGGTGTGGACCAACTTCTTTTCCATACCTGTTCCAGAACGGCCACTATCACTGCCCTTTTCGAGATCATACAGGTTCGCAGCTCTGTACACGCTGTACTAATATACTTCACAGGGTCTCGATCGGATGGAGATTAGGACTGTGAATTGGCCCGATCAACATCTTGATGAGACAAAGTAGGCATTTCATAATGATGCCTTGTCCTCGCATAGCATAGTATTAATAAGGTTGAAAATGTTCGGCAACATCGACATATATTACAAATGAGTGTACTTTGCCACTTGCCTCGTGAAAGACGGGCAGCAGTTTTAATAACTACTCCGAAGTCTGGACGTATCAAATGGGCTTACTAATCATACAGCAACGCTAGTTCGCTCAGCATGTAAACCGAAAAGACATCGGTCAAGCACTATCCGACGAAAACTGTCACGTCCGCATTACTCTTGAGTCTAGTTTAAGGAAACGGAAGTCCTGTTGTACGCTAATGGTGATACCGTATTGTTGCTACCTCCAGGTTTCAGGAGATTCCGTCTGGGATACGGGGCACTGAAAGGGACAAGGTGAGCACAATGTACACTTCCGGTTCTTAGCATTCAAGAACGGTTGCTGGTGTACGCTTTTTAAGCGCATCTCGCTGCTTTGTTGAAATTGGTGCACTTGCATTTACATCCAACGCACTTTCGGTTAGATAAACAAACGAATTCGCGTTGTCAAAATGTTCTTCATCATCTTCAGCTGCAAACTGCGCACATGTACGGTGGTTATAGCTGCTACAGTTTCGCCGATGATCTGGGAAGGTAGGAGTGGATGGCTGCGCATTGGAGGCAGTAGTTGATATAATTAACATCTGATTCCAGGAATGACGATTTTTCATAGCGTAGAACGATTAAAATTACCACTCCTTAACACAGATAGACAAGAGAATGAGTTTTGAACGGGTATTTGAAGAATAAAGTCCCCCCTCTCCCATGTAACTTATCTCCTGAAAATGCTCCGCCAGCCAACTCGTGGTCCAAATCTCCACCAGAGTAAGCTCCCGTGGAGGATACACCAACACAATCAGTGTACAGAGTTGCGAACCCCCACGCTCCCAAAAGGATTCAACTACACCGAAACAGGAATAACGTGTGAAAGCGTTAGAATATGTTCTTTTGCTTTCAAAGTTGTCGATTGTGGAAGTTGTTGTGTTGTGCATCGCTCAAACGATGCGTCCTGAGTTGGTAAGTCCAATCTGGGATAAAGTATTGATGAATACACAGTACATCACAGTTTCACGAGTACCCGAAGGATCCAACCAATAACCCATGCCTCGTCATTTTCTCTCAAAACAATTTATACTGTAAAATCCACGAGGTCTAAACTTCCCGATAAGCTGTTTGGTCGAGCGACAAGTGTCGAACTGTTCCAAACAAACTGGTGCAGAATTAAGTTAGACAATTCGCTCAGCTCAGAGCGAAACAACTTACCGGAAGGTACGTGGTTCGAAACTAACATTGGATTACAGCTGCTCCTGTTTGGGTTTGGGCAACTTGACAGTACCTCAACCATCGTGCTTCCTTTGAGTTGCACTACAGCGAGGGCGCCACAGCTGCAAAGTTATTGTTATTATGCGGTTACACCAGTCGCTACAAAAAGTGCACGAGGTCATCGTAACGATAGGTCTCCAGCCGTTGTCGGATTCGAGAACTGCATCAGATTACTTTGACGTAAACGACGGAGAGTATTCTTGACAAGGCGCAAAATGAAGCTCCGTCAAAAAAACAAGAACAGGTCTCGGTGTGGTCAGCGGAGGAGAACGGAAAACGATGAAGTTAGAACGATGAGTTAAAAGCGGGAAAACTGGATTTATGGATAGAAATCAGAATCCAACTTTTCCAAGTTTCTCATCCGTTTTCGGATCAGCAGTTAGTCTTTGAACCTGTACGATAGCCACATTGGCCAAATCTTGCAGCCGGCGCATTTCATTAACGTTTAATAGGCGTAGTGCAACGGCAGCGGCACGAAGTTCCGGATCCGATACCTCAAACCCGAGGCATACTTCGGGGACTTTCAGCTGATCGATCTGTAATAACAAGAGAAGGAAAATTCAATCAGAGGTAGTATAGTGTGGATTTCGAACAAAGAATAACAGCGGGACGATGAGCCTGTCGAGTGAAAAACATTCCATTATATGCAGCGCTTTTGAACTCCTCACATTACCAACTGGAAAACAGATAGGAGCCACCCTTTCCTGTCTTCGAATAGAAATGCCTAACCGTATTGTACGCGTTCCTATTCCGGCAAAACAAACTCAAAAAACAACAATCATAAAATAACCATTCAGCCGTAACACCCTTTCAATGCCTAGCTGCCATGCCACCCGAAGGAAGTACGAGGGTTGGAAAACTGCCAGGTTGCCCAAGCCTAGACAGGGGAAGTCGAGAGGCAGAGGTCGGGTTCGAACCACGGACCTTTTGGTCAGTAAATTCGTGCTCTAACCACTGTCACCGGTAACAACGACTTCGGAGCTCTGGGACTAAAGCAGTAGCTATCGCCCTTCATTATACCGTGCCACCTTACAATATCAAATAACTCGCAACTATTCACTCACTTTCAAACAGAGATGAAGTTGGAAGAAAACACGTATCAACTGTTCGATATGGTAACTGAGACATAAACTTTTAGAATGAAAATTTTTGGAGTGTCGACGTGCCATCCTCAATTATAAGTCGAATCACTGTTACGTTAGCCTAAAAAGCAGGTTCACGCGAAGAATGATGCCAACGATATCCTGTTTCCTCACCATGAAACATGTGCATGAGTACGGTGGTTCCGGTCACCACAGTTTTACAGCCACTGACGGGAAGAGCGACTAAATTCTCAACATGAAACGGGATGAACGAATTTAAGAGATGTAGGTGATTGGGTGAACACAGGAGCGCTACTGGTCTCGTAATTGAGCCATATCGGTTAGGTTCATCGACCACCCGTTGGTGACCTTTAGCTCCCCATCCCGGCAGACAGCGTAGACCGATGGGAATAAAATCGTGCATCATGTTATCCAACTTAACCGTTACTTTCTACCACCCCAATTCTGATAGGATAAGCAATATCTCCAGGTAAATGGTCTTGGGACATGAACATGGCCGAAGCAACGTAACCGTAACTGCGCCGAACACCCTATCGAGCGTCCACTGAACGACTTGCCAAACACCGCATTGGAAATACGGTGTTCCCAATACACATGTGCAATGTTGCGGAGACATCAGTGGTAGAAGGCACGCGGGCGTCTTCTACATTCTGCGCAACGTGGTCAAGTTTGACATCCGTAAAACAACGCCGGTCGGGCTACAGCATTAGAAACTTCCTTCTATCGACAGACCAACAGCAGGTTGACTCCATAGTGATCGGTTTGAAGACCACAGAATATTCTCCTGTCCTAGTATTGAATCTGTCGGCAATACCGCTAGCAAGAGCAAACCAACTACCCAGATGGGAGACGGGCTTCGTCTGGTCACCAGTGAAATACCATTACCGCATTGTTTATTTGCTTAACGACCTAAAGCTGTCACCTTGTCGTCGTGGTCGGGCTTCAAAGTCGCAATGATCCTGCGGGCTACACTGGCTGAAACTTTGTTCCACAAGGTGTAACCATTCCAAAAGGGCCAAAGGGGAGCAATCAGATCAAGAGCAGTGAGACGCTGTACTACGAGCCCACCTGAGGATAAAGCCCTACTGTCCGCTTTAAGGGAGTGTGAATGCAGACGACTTACATATCCATGTACACATGGGAGCAGCGATACTGCCTTTCTCCGAAGAAGGACGGGTTAGAAGAGTTCGGCCCTAAAAACTACACACTGAGAACGGTTGACCGTGACATCCGGCGCATTACTCAGTACGATCGAGATGCTGCTGAAACCAGAGTCGTTTGGTGCTCGAAAGGAACGAGCTGTGTGCGGTCAGATAGTTGTCTAACTGCTTGTGCCATCGGCTCAGGAGAGTCCCCCGCAGCCAAGTGGGTCAGACTGTTGAGTTATTGACTCTGGGAAGCCTCCCTAAGGAAAATCATAGCCGCTGTCTTCCGGTTCAGATTTTTCAGTCATAGGCCGCGGAAAGGGTCCCCAAACAAAATCCCACCTTCTCCCACTACCTGTGAAACCGAGAAGTGTGTTTCACCCTGCAGCTCTTCTTTCAAAAACATGCCCCGAACTCAGGTCCTTCTGATTCATTAAGATGTCAGTCAACTAGTCACTTCTCGGCATTTAAGTCTCTGCCCAGTAACATAAATTAAACTTCCTGTTACGCGGAATTCCGCACTGTTACCGCTTTACCGCTCGCAGTTTAAATTTATTTATTTATAAACAAACTCATAAATTACCACTTGCGCATTTCAGTAACCTTATTTCGCCCGACTGTTTGGTCCGTACCAGGCGTCTTTCTAATCACCCCAAAACGGTCACTAAGTGGACGTTGCAGGGGACCGTAATTTCATTTTCGGGTCGTATTTTCGCCTGCATCCACTATCCACCAACCGGATGCCTGAACGAAACGATGGGTTATAGTATCACTTCTATTTCGGTAGTGCTTTGTTAGTGTTAGGTAAAATAGCGCACGTTGGCCCGTTTTCCGACTTTGGAGTCTGTCGTGACGATCTGACAGTTCTATTTCTTCCGTGTGGGAACAGACGCACACAGGCACATGTCTACGTCGCCGTTGTTTCACTGGACACTAGAAAGTACGCGCGAGTAATAACAGTTGCATCGAATCCAAGTGAATAGGGTTCGAGGGACATATACATTTCGTACACAGAGGCGGGGTGTGGCAAGGTAAGCACAGAGCGGGGGCATCAAACAGTCGGAGTGCAACTGCGCCAGCTGATGATCCAAGTCAGATATACAATCATCATCAACAGCATGACATCAGTGTTAAACACTGATTCTTCGCTGCCGTAAAAACACAGCACACACCAATGGCAACCGAGTCCAGTGTGAGAGCGAGAGCAGCTTGTTGTCCTGCATGCTTCAGAAGGCAGTCAGATAGACTGGGCGTCGAGACTTGAAGATTGATTTCGAGATGCCTGAGGATGTCGGCGCCGGATGGCGCGAAGATGTTGGCTGCAAAATCGGTGAAGGACGATAGGAGTCATCAGTCCTAACTGCTGGGCCTACAAGGAGAAAGTTATTAATGGGGTGGGCGAGGAGGAAGAAAAATTATGTGAAAGATAAAGAAGGGAAGCGTCACCAGCAGCCTGTTTTCGCTCACCCACCTGCTGTATGCAGAAATTAAGCCGACCCGGCTGATGGCACCAAGCGACGGCCGATGTGGCGGTGTTTGGAGGGCAGTTCAAGTGCATTTCAATTTTTACAGGAAAAGGCAACACACATGTCCTAACCCCCAACCTGGAGGACCAGGAGACTGTGTTCGTCAAACCTCTAACATTGACCAACCTGGTATGAGAGACTGCGAGTGTCACGCAGACACCACCCCAGTATAGCTCAAAGGGTCGCCGAGGTACACAAACCGTCACACCACGGGAAGGTCCAGTCTCTTCGTTATGGACCTGAGTAATAACAGTTGTAAGAATCTAGACCAAGCACACCCTTAATCCCACACTAATTTCCATCATCATTCTCAGACAGTGCTCAATGAGTCGCTGAGGTAGACAAACCGTGGCACCACTATGAGGTCCAGTCTCTCCGTGACGGAAGTCGCGCAAAGAGGAAAGCGACAAGGCAGAGCGGGTTTGCCCAAGTGAGATTTCCATTAAAATCTGACAGCTAACGGCCTGACAACTTACAACCCGCTGTGCTCCTAAGTAATCACCAAATGTATGTCTATTACGTCTATCCATATTAAAAGCTCATGGGCGGCCAATTGTATAGTGAAAAAGCCAGTGACTACACAGCGCGTACATTAAAGAAAACTGCCCGACGCTTCGTTAATAATAATAACAGTAATAATAATAGTAAACAGTAGTCGCTTAAGTGTGATTAGCTGCCATACCACCAGAAGGAATCACGAGCGCTGAGATATTACCAGGTTCCCAAAGCCTAAACAGGAGCAGTCGAGATGTAGAATTTGGGTTCGAACCACCGACATTCTGCTCAGTAACTTCGGGCCTTAACCACTGGGCAATCTAGAGCTCAATTCTCAATGCTTTAGATTCAAGCTATGTTAGAACTAGCGTTTTTCTGCAATGAAAACAGAAAAATCTTGTCAAACTCTTCCACGAGGAGTTTCGCAGCGATGCGTAGATGACACATTCGTTTTCATAAAGACGTTATGTGAAGCATTTCTTATCATATCTCAACACTTTGTGTAACTCCATCCGCTTCACTGTAGAACGTGAGAAATCTAACAGGACGACTGCTTTCCCCTTGAGTGTAAACCCTCTTGGAACTATGATCACTTTGAAACCACAGTCCACCACAAACTAACGCTATTAGATTGCTACCTAAACCTGGAGCGATAGCCCGCATACTGGTTTACCGAGCGAATAAGATCTGCATTGACACACCTTGGCCGGAAAACGAGATTACCCCCACTAAACAGACACTGAGAAGTAATTGGTATCCAACAGATTTCATCGAACATAAGCTTCAGCTACTCAACCCAGATACCGCAGCCGGACCGAGGGTTGAACTAATTGACACTATGAGGATCTCGGACTGGCAACACAGCTCCGAAAGCATTCGTTGTGTACTCTCAAGTTTCAACATTCGTAACACTTTTCAAACGGACACACTGAAGAGACAACTGAGAGGACCTCTTAATCCCGAAGATCGTAACTACTGTGGCTGGGGGGCTGCTTGTACCGATTGTGACTGTGTTTACGTAAGGCAAACAAACACACGACTGAAGGTCCGAATAAACGAAGCGACGCTCTCGGGTCACTCCAAGTAACGCTGGTGAGTTGTAAACAACCTGGGACGTGAATCAGCTATCGCACTCCACGATTTAGCTGCCGGGCGCACTTTGATAACGTGCAGCAAACTACCGGGGTGCATGCACAGAGGTGCTATGTTGAATCAGTGGCTATTCACATGATGCTTTCGTGCGTCAACTGGTCTGATAATATTGATTCATCTGACATCTGATCCGGCCAAATTCATTATACAAGGGCGACTCAAACAAAATAAGCCTACTTGACACGACAATCCAGTCCAAATACCAAGTATCGAACATGCGCACAGCGTAACACACAGACACAATTCTCGGGAAACATGAGATGATGATGGCACACAT
Organism: Opisthorchis felineus; assembly: GCA_004794785.1. Classification (NCBI taxonomy): domain Eukaryota; kingdom Metazoa; phylum Platyhelminthes; class Trematoda; order Opisthorchiida; family Opisthorchiidae; genus Opisthorchis; species Opisthorchis felineus. The sequence goes on along the minus strand of SJOL01005051.1, from coordinate 92,900 downwards.
GACAGCATATTGACCAGTCTTTGGATAGCCAGATTCATAACGTTTTAATGTAACTTGGTGCTTGATAAACGTCACCCTGGGCAGCCGCTGTATTTTCACTAACCCACAACATATAAACGCCTTCAATCGCTTCGACGCCATTTCAGAAGTGGCCTATCAAAGCGGTCAGCTGATATTACCACTAATTTCAATAAGGACTATCTTTCAAAGCAGGACCTGCCGTTGGTCATTGATCGCAGTGTTAAGTTATTTTGGCGTTCGCATTGCACTGAAAATTGGTCTTCCTCACAGTGGTGGTTTTTAGAAAAGCGTATGGATAATCGAAGAATCGTTCGGCTGTAGCACTATTTCGGTGCCTAGCTGCCATGTCAACGGAAGGAGGCACAAGGGTTTGGATACTGTCAGGTTGCCCAAGCCTAGACAGAATCAGTCGAGATGCTGAGGTTGGGTTCGAACCACGGATCTTGCGGTCCGTAAGCTGGTTCCTTAACCACTGAGCTATCTCGAGTCCCTACGCAGGGTAATATGGTTAGAGAGCAACCTGGATACGACAGCCACGAAGTTAATGTCATGATCGTCTTCGCATTGTTGATACGCTTTCTGAAGGCCGAGGGCACTTTTTCTTCAGTCTGGCACGAAGATGTCAGGCAGTTTGCTAGAGCTAACCGCCTTCTGTGAAGACGGGGCTTCTTCACATAATGGATGGACAAATAAGGCACTGATACAATTCAATACCTACGTTGCCAAAAAGAAGACCAATTTATGATCCATCCTTGTGCTGAAGCAACAACAACTACCTGACCTACAACCGATCTGCGTTCAAATTTCTTGAGACATTTATTTTCAGATCGGAGAGCAAGTTTCATAGCCATGAGGCACGAACGCTCTCACGACCTTTCAACTTCATTGGAAGTCGTTTCTGACGCCAATTGGGCGGATATTTCTCGCGCCTTGTCGATGCCCGCATTAATTTCATCAACCGCAGCACAGTAACGACTTACGCAGTTGCCAACCGAAGTAAACCTACAAATGAACGAAAAGGGTGCAAGGGGATGTGAAGTCCAGAACTAATACCTCGGTCTTTGAATGTGCAAAGCGCAGACTACTTGAGTCCGAACGTACCTAGATCTTTCAGCATGATGGTCTCTTCACTATATAACCAACCAGATTGTTGATACGCCAACAGTTCTAAAGTCCCGTTGTTTCAATGTTTCCAAGCTCACTTGGCTGGGTAGTACCAGACAACTTAGACAACAGGAGACAAAATTATCGTGCAACACTTGGCCGTACGATCTCATGCAGGGTACTTGTGTTCAACGGAGACCGGAGGAAGCCGTTTTCACGAAACTGGACTGCCCTCGGAAACTACGACGCTGCTCCCATCCATCAAGACTGGAAGGAGTCTGGTGGAAACGTGCCTTTCGGACACGAAAACGTGCGATTAAATGCGGACGCTAGGATGTTGTTAAAAGGACTGATTTGGTATCAGGCGGCAGTGTTGCCGAGTTGTGGGGAGGGCGAGTAGAGAACATGAAGTACCCTATAGCAAAATAAGGGTGAATGGAAATCGGAATGAATATCGATATAAACACCAACTGACCAATGCCGAACTTCTCGTTAGAAAAAAGAAAATGCGTCCCCTCTTGAGGGATTCAACAATAATATGCGCTCGGGACGGTGAAAGACCAAGGAAATACTGGTGTTGCCGCTGAGATGTTCAGGAAAACAGTCACGGTAGGCATTGCTAACGGAACGAGACGGGACGGTATGGTAAGATCAGCAAGGAGAACAAAGACGTGTTTGGTAGGAATGAAAAAACCATGTGGATAAGTGGATCAAGTATGTGATAAAATGAATAAGGTACGATGGACGTTGATGTAAAATGCGTTAACGACCCGCCGAAAATCCACACGAAGTGACACTGAGGAGGCTAAGGACTGAATGGACGTACTGTAAATGTAACGCTAATACAGGACCACGATAGGAATAATCCAACCGTGTCAGATGCTCGGTAATCAAGATTAGGAGAAACGTATCACAAAATAAGTCCGAGAACAACGTCCAAAAAACAAGCCGCCGAAAGAAAACCTCTCGAATAATTCAGTCGAGCTGAATGTCATGAATGTTGGTCGGGGTCCATGGACGCTGAGTGGCCACTGGTAAGCCTGCAGTAGTGAGAATAAATCTGGGAAGACGACCGTTGTAACCGTTACGTAGTCGTTCACCTTCGACAACAGCCCAACCGCTGGCTGTTGCTAGGATGCATTCGTTATTCAAGACGTAAGCGTTTGGGTGTTGAGCAGTCTGCGGATAATTGTAGTACTGAAGGTAAGGCACGGAGGGGCGCGGTTCGCAGAGCTCGGAAATTGGGGGTTGCTCGTTTGCCGTCTCATTAAGAAACTCCATTTCAGAGGGCGAACAAGTGGAATGGGTGGAGGTATTTTCGGAACTCCCACTACTGCTTCTGAAGGATGACAGCGAGTTGGAATGAGATGACGCATCGCCACAAACAGGCCGGGTGTGAAGAACAGTACTGGTCGCCATTGGCATGGGAGCAGCGGATTTCAAAGCGACTTATTGGTGAGGGGGCGGAAGAACAGGGGGCTTTGTAGACAGAGGCACAACTCTGTTGTCCGCTTTGATGACCGCCTCTGACATTTCTACTGTACCAGGCTTGAAACGGGATCGAAGATGCTGGTGTAGCACTAGTAAACTGCTATTTTCCATGCTCAATATCCTCTTCTTTCTCCCTATCGATATCAGTCACATTACTCTACAAAAGTTTGTTTTAGTGAAAAACAAAAACCGCCCGCTTTTTGGGTCCAACGTGACTTTGGGACTTTTGCTGAGTGACTGTTGTTGTGACTGTCGGTTGAATACCATTGGCTGGTACTGACTCTCAACGTGAACAAAAATTTTAGCTACAAACACTGAACTCATCTATTCACATCAGTGGATTAATATTGCGATCACCGGAGGTCTGGAATACCAGGAAAGTGGAATCCGCTATTCTCGGTGTGGTGGTTCGGAATACGGAACTACGGAATTTCCTGTTGCGAACTGTGAGTCAAGAATTACTTGGATTTTTCTCCTTGTGACATTATATCTGACTTATATTAGAAATTTGTTGTTCACTAGAGACTCCGTAGGGCCGTTAACCACTACACTGGTATACCTCGCGGATCTTGCGAGGTTCCAAGCCCTATTGGACATTTATCACATTCGTTTTCGATACGTTACGCGTGGCAATCACAACTGAGGACGGCAACGAAAACCAGGTATCTCATTTACTGAAAACCAAGGTGTAGTTCATTCAGGTAGATGAAAATCAGTAAAACACCAGAGTAGAAGATCCGGTCAGAGTCTGGTGAGACACAAGCTCCAATAGGAAGACCACGAAAGAAACCAGTCTGCTGAGGTATTCGGCTGCTGTTTACTTTCCCGGCCGGATTTTCACAGTACCCAACTGCACGGGTTTGCAGTACTTGCCTTTACTGACAGCCATGTATCCGAAGGGGTGGGGTACAATCCCTCCCCATAAAATGCGACGGGGTAAGCTTGTTGGTGGAGATCAATGTAATCACTTGACAAGTACAACAGACACTATAGTTCAGTATCTGCAATAAAACAGGCCACCGAAATGTCACAGACATAAGACCAACCAAATGCATAAGTTTTTCAATGAAATCTGCTGCCCTGTATGAAGAGCAACTCCACACAGTGACTACTATGGCGTTCTTTAAGGGTGATTCTTATGTAATTGACTGACCATAGCTATAATGTCCGGCACAAGTGATATAGGGACAATAAGATGCACGTGTGTATGCGCGCTGAGTGGAAAAGAACTTAAAAAGTACTTTGGATGCATAAAGTTGCCCAGTTTAGATGGATTCACTTCCTTCCCCCAGTGTAGCTGCCAAGGCGCTGATGGAAGCTCAGCTTCCAACCCATTAACAACAGTACGTCATATAGTATGAATGAGAGTGACAATGTTTCAGCGTTTAATCCAATCCTAGAAACGATGTACTGCGAATACCAGAAGCACTTACCTTAACCGTCCCATATTCAGCACTCGCGCTTTCAATACTTTGGGACGAAAGTTTTTGTCCAATAAGGAGACAAACCGCCTTGAGAATGAAACTCAAAGTAACAAAGCCCACCTTGAACAACATGACAGGATCTGGATGATTCGGAATCTGAAGAGCTCGTGCTAATTTGGTTATTATTTGCTTGAATTCGGTGCTATGAACTTTCAAAAAAAAACTGAATAACGATCTAGCTAGCTTACTGTTGATATGACTAAAGATATCATCTGATCCATTTCCGACGCTCTCAGACCCGCTCTTTTGTACATCCAAGGGTTCTGGGGCCACTCCATCATCGGACTTGTATTCCAGTAACAACGCTTTACCTGCCAGCCAGTCACACAAAGCAACTCCAGCCTCCTCGCCAAACGGACACTTGAGAGAGGCCAAATACTGAAACAAGCTGCGTCAATAGGATATGAAGCAGCACTAACATTCTGTGAGAAGGATTGCCAATCTACTGAATCAATATCCCGAAATCGTTTATCAACCGGAAGAGCTCGTATTATTCGGTCCTCCAACCACACGATAAAATTTCGCAACTGTCTGCTATCTGTCACTAAATTACCTATTCAAGCGCACTTCTTACCGGACGCGTTAAATGTATCAGCAGCTGGGTAGTTAATTACCCGCAATTTGACTTTGAGCCGTTGGTATGCACTTGGAGAGGTCATGACAACCACAACAAATTGGATGTGTGCAAACTGGTGGCTAGAATATTGTTTGACCTGGAATTAAGATGCAGAGGTACGATGGCGCGAATAGATACGGCACCTGAACGTTTGGAGGTATGTAACTGTCAGGCGGAATACCGCACCAGAACCGCTTCACTGCCCGCAGTTAGGCGCTACTACGGCCAAAAGGCCTATCACGCATATGATTGGTTAGAGGACTGGCCGTTTGCCTGTACAGCAACAGGGCGGGCTACACTTGACGGAAGGTGTACTTCCAACAGCCAATCATGATTCAGTATCCGCTGCATGCCGTTTGCCGACGGAACGTCCAAATTCCCAGAATGTATCGCCTCCAGTACTTTAAATACGACGTGCTATACATGTGTCTTTGACCTGGTTTTGGAGGTTCTTTTGTCGAAAATGCTGGTTTGGGAGAATCAGGCCGATAAATGAAATGAGGCGTTACCATTATTACAGTTGGCCAACGGGAGTCCGTTTCGGTGAGACCCTTTGGTTTTAATGAATGTCAGAGGCTTTGAAAAAGGCCTTGAGAAGCCCTTGGGTCAAATTAAAACAGCCAGACTCGGGAGTGTTCCTTGCCCGCGACGACTGTCGGGCCAAGTGGATTACGCATGGCATTATCCAAGTGAATATCAGCTGCCTGGGTGTGTCACATAGGAGCCTCAAAAAGCCAGGGCATGCCTCATCTTTTACCGTGATAGGTCTTTTTAAGCATAGTATAATTCGGTGCCGATTTTCAATGGTCATAAAACGTGGTTTCGTAAATCATCAATCTGTAACGCTGGTACTTGGCGGAACAATAGCATACAAAGCCGGCCCTGTGTACGCAGCGAGCAACGATCAGAAACCCATGTCGATGTTGGAAATGACCGTGCAAACCTTTGTTCTTGCATATTAACGTCGTTTTCCTAGTTTTTTACTATATACCCATAATTTAACTTAAGCATATTTTGCACCTAGAGGTTTATGAAAGCAAATGAGCTGTAGACATCTAGCAACCTACCTATTTCTATCCTAATTAAATTGAACCAAATGTGGGGACTCAGCGTTTAAAGGTATTATTTTGAATACTATTAGCGCATGGCAGATCCACCAGGAGGTCGGGGAAAAAGGTTACATATTGAAAGCAGCAGCTTGGATGCATTTGCCTCATTGAGCGCGTGACAGGGCCATTGCTGCAAGGGTCCCGAACAACTGACGTCTCCAGTCTTTTGGTTCCGATTCACGAAGAAGACAATTACACGGGAATCTGAGTTCGATGGTCACGGCTACCGCAGTTCAATGACAAATCGTTGATCCTTTCCCATAAGAGCGTTTATACACTCCCCAGACGTTGGAAGGTTGGTCCGAGGAGGTAGATCGACTCGCATCCGGGGCGAGTGAGCGAACCAAGAGGAAACATTGTTACCTGCCCATCTATCGTTTGCGAGTTTTTTCGTCTCCACCAGCATTTTGCGTACCATATAACTACTGATCTGACGTTCCTACCAGACACTAGCAACGCTCCGAATACACTGGTTGTGAAACGCTGGAAGATTTCTAAGGTTCTCAGCTCACAATGGCTTATTTCTGACCCACATAACGGCATGGCGCTCACTAAAGCGTTGTAAACTCGATTCTTGACTGATTAGCTGATTTACCTACGCCATGGATGGTGCACCTCAAAAAGAAAATGTTCGTCTTTCTCAATGCCGACAAAAATAACGTCATCGCCTTGACCGCTGGGGACGATGCAGCTACTCAGATGGACATATTCGCCTTCTGGCTAAACTGGCTAGACCTCCAGGCGACATAACCCGGCTATAGGACGGCTTTGCTGCAGCTAAGGTTTCCTATTTCACGCTTATTTGCACTCGTCCAGTCAGCAGAATACTTCTTTTTAGCGTACATCCACATTAACCTTTCTCATCATCCAAAGTTTTGGCACGACGAAAATGCATTATTTCAATCGATTTGCGCAGCCCGTAATGAAAACGTTTTTGTTTATCTGCACCGGTGCTCAGCAAAAGTCTGTTAGTGCCAGACTCACATCTAGATTTACTAACGCCGCCCGTTGCCTCTCTCTCCATGCTTCAGCATGTGCTGCGCAAATTTCTATCTGGGACAATTCCAATTCCCGACTGGTGACATTCTTAGCAGCACTGCGTCCTTTAAAACATTGTTTGCTAATTTCCTGGCCGTCATTCAATCGGATAATTAAGCGTTGGCGAAGCTCGTCTTCACAACAACTAACGAAGTAAATAGAAGCATGCTACCTTGACTGCGTAACAGAGAATCTGTTGGAACATAGCATAGAAATGTCTACGTCACTAACGTTTTCAGTTCCGGACCTGCTTCGTGATCAGCGGATAGTGACGAAGCACCCTAATCATGGCCGGTTAGAGAGCTCTCCCGGGGAAATACATTCGCTTGTGTTTAGCCAGCAGGCTTCATCGAGCTTTGAAGACTACAGTCGCCGTAGACTGATGTTGTTCACTTACATGTGAGTGTTGAATAAATGAAGCTACACAATGTATAGGTGCCGCCGCGATCCGGCAGTCATTAACATACGCTCTGTGGCCCAAAATAAGTTGTCTTTCTAGTAGAGCCAAAGGGCAGATTTCGTAAACTCGAAGATGTTTGCTCGGACCAGCGCGGCAAGACGTAGGAATTTCGAGCTTCTGTAATCAGGGGTTGTCAATAATGGCCTGAATTATCGTGTCTTCTTGGACTCCGTCATTTGCGACAAATCGGCAGGCCAGTTTGTCACACAAATGAAAAGTCACATGTTTTACCATGGCCGTGATAGGTGAAAAAAGGGACATTACCGTCAAATTTAGGTCGCGTTTTCATGCGCACCCTCTGTTTTACAAACTGACATCATCCTCTTCTGATGATCATGTAATAATCAATCTCCGTTTGTTCACTGCCTACTCATTGATTATGTATCCGCAGTATGCTTGGGTGTAGTACGTTTCGCGGTTTTCATTTACGCAAACAATTATCAATGTGAGCTCCTCGCCTGCCGCCCCAAACAGAGTAGACCATGTTCTTTGTGTTACACGTACCCATCTGCCCACGGATTTTCCTCACAGAATCCGAACAATGGAAGGTGACCGAGCTCGGCCAGGTTCTCTTGTGTATTGATCCACAAGAATAGCGTCAAAACGTTATCGAGTTATTATTCTGTACAGATGCCTTCCCAATGTCACTTATAAGTTTCCCGCCTAAATGTGTTTCAGCGGTTATTGAAAAAGGTTATTTGAAAAAGGTTTTAGAAAGTATACCGCTTAGAGGAAGTTGTGTATAATATTCATTGTCCTCAACACTTGTTGTAAAACCTATCGCCATACGTATTTTGGATAGCATTTCAGCCTTCGTTTGGGTCGTTTATTTTCACTCGGAAGCAGATGGTTCCACAGTCCCACTTCTTGCCTTGGGTGAATTTTTGGACGTTTACATGAGCCAGGATCGTACAGTATAGACGCCTCAGGCAACAATGCCAACTGTGGTGATTCTCTCTTATTCTGTTTAAAACATATTCCACAAAGCAAATAAAGCAAATTCTACTTTGGTAAAGTTGCGTCCCATCGGATAACATAGTATTGTTCGGTGACCTGTGCATTATACCAGAAGTGGAACATCCGGAAATGCCATACTGTACAGTTAAGTATGGCCAATTCTCTCCCTGTTTCACCCCGGTCCGCTACTACATTTAGTTCTTTTCCGCTCAACATTCTCGTGGTTACCAGTATGTCACCACTTGTAAGTGGATGCCACCTGTCTTTATTGAAGTGCAGTGTGATGCTTCTACATAACGAAGTGTATATAACCACGGATTACACCGATTCATACACAGGATCCGGGACTTTGTCCAAAATTCCAGAGTCGGGTTTGTTCTTGTCGTTCAGCGGTTTCCGTTCACCTCAAAGGAGGAGCGAAAAAAGTGTAGCACTGCTCTTTAAGTTCACAGCACTGGGTAGTATGCTTGCCAGCGCAAGGACTTACATATAAAGCGTTTGAAAGTGCTTTGAACTGGATACTAGACGCAGCGTGAACAACCGTCGGAGATGGGCTATTCCACGCACCAACTACCCGAAATAAAAAGAATTGTTACACAATAATTATGTGCAATCTGAGCTTGAAAATCTTTCTACCTTGTCACCGCTATGCGTTAGTTGGGTTAGTGGTGAAAAAGCTGTTATCCAAACCTTGTACAAACCAGGCATAAGTGAGTATTAGTTGCCATTGGGGGCAACGATACTCCAGGGCCAAGAGGTCAAGCGCCTCGAGACGTGTCTAATAGTCCACTGATTTGGGGCCGGCAACCATTTTCGTAGCAGCTCGTTAGACACGCTCAACCAGTTTTACGTATTTCTTGCGTCCTGATTAGAGAACTTGGTTAGCATAATCAGGACGCAGTCTGAAGTAGACTTCACAGAGTATCTGGAAATCCTTGCGAGTATTACGGGAAAAGGTGCGCCGAATCATCCGTAGAATGGCGAAAGCCTGTTGGGCGGATTTTTCATGGTGCGGTGAGAAAGGC
>SJOL01005051.1:0-64755 GCA_004794785.1 Opisthorchis felineus | reverse complement strand
CTCACTTCGAGCCATTCAGGGAACTCTCGGTTACGCTAGCAGCTGACCGTCACTCGTATCTTTGCCAACCTGCTGGAGAAGACAGAAGAAAAATCATTGACAATCTTCAAAAGGAGCCATGGTTCCTTCAGTAGTTAGCGGACCCGACTGATCGTGTCTAAGGTACCTGTCATTTCATATTCGTTTCCTCCGTAGCTTGTCGGACGATTCTACTTTCAACACATTCGACACGGCACTCATCTGGCTTTCGGACAGAGAGTTTTCGGCAAATACCTGTCTTTCCCCCCCGGTGAGAAAACTGCCTCCGATCTCAAACTCTTCTAGTGATGGGATTTGCGCCTTTGGCTGCAGCCGGATCTCAGGCATAGGCGATCGAGAAGTACAATTGGGGTCCCCAGCACGCCTGATATTGGCTCTCCCGGTCCCCAGAGGATTGTTCAATGTCCGTTTGACGTGACTTGAAGCTTCCGTGTCTTCGGTGGGAGGCAGTTTGTGTCCAGGCGGGGTCCCCAACGCGTGAAATGCGTGAGGCGCAGAAGGTTGTCCCAGCGGAACGAGCATTATTGGTACCAGCAACCATAAGAAAAAGATAAAGTAATAGGTAGAAATAGGTGAGCGTCCACTATTTCTGGCTGCTCGCCTAAACATATTGTCTGTCCAGTGGCTCTGGAAGTTTGCTCATCATGGAGGCAAGGGTAGAATGTGGAACTGCGAACGGTATTCAAAAGCCGACGCTCTGTTATCGACGTCACCTTGCTTAATCACCCCGCACTTGGATACCTCCGGACCACAATTCTCACAGTAACTGTATGTGCGGTGCAAAATCGCTTGGTCACCTAAGGGCTCCAACTACGGCAGCACTCATTTTTCTTTCATTCACAGGTCCTTGTTTACTTCAGATTTAACCATATAGACTACGTAAGTTATCCTACCAATGTATTTATGCAAAGCATCATAAGTGGTGAGGTACTGAGGTTCACCTAACTCCTCGGCTGCCCACCCCAAACCCGCGCACGGATGCGATCACTACGTATAGGAGCCTGCGAGCCCTCCCTCTCGAATGTAAAACCACCTGATCTATCGAACCAACTCATTGTTGAACGACCAATGTTTAATTGCACCACAATTAGGAATTCAGGGTCGTTAAGTCACCGAGGCCTCCGCGCGCTCAAGTCGGAATGGTGTATGTCGGTGGTTTTATTAAATGCATCTTCAAAATTTAGCGAGCATCCTTTGCAATTGGTCCAGGTGCAGATATTCTTCCGTCATGGTGCTCGAACGCCTTTGCACCATGTTCGGTCCCCTAATGTTGATGATGTAGCTTCCTGGTGTTTAATCCAGTACATAAAATTTGTTTGCAGGCTTTTTGGACCCCAGAGTTAATAGATGACCTACCACACACGTGTTACCCTTTTAAAATCATGGATATATGCTCCGAAAAGGTGGTCGATCTGTCACAGGTTTCAAGTTTGCCCATCCCATTCAGATTACCGGTAGGTCTTACTGAATACAGAATTACTAATTAAGTTTGGCGCTTCATTTAGGGTGGCCTCTATACGGGTGAGCTTATCAAGCGTGGTCAAGAGGAAGCGTTTGCCTTGGGAAGGCGTTTTAAAAGCTCATATATTGACAAAATATCTTTCATATCCAGTTCAATCAACCAGGAAGAAGTCTAGTATGCTTCCGAACGAAAGTTGATTCTGTCAGTTGCAGATCCACCATGATAAGACGAACGATAAAGTCACTTCGCTGCGTGCTTGCTGGAATGTTCGGCGAGAACTTAAGAGGGAATCCAAAAGGTAAATCGCCACCTGATTTATTTGTTCTTGTTCATTTTAGTTGAGCCTGCTGTTATAAATGTGGAGTCACTTGACAGAGAATACCTTTTTCCGAATCCGGTGATTTGTAAATCAGTGGACCGTTTTGCTAAGGACGGGATGTCAGAATGTCTTAATTCCGAAGGCCACCGAAGGTTGAAGCAAAAACTGAAGAGTGTTCTCGGTATGTTTTTAGAACGGTATCCGTAGCTCTCCAACATATACACTGGTAATTGTAAACCGCTATCCCTGTGATTATCTGTAGCATTTTCCGGTTGTGGACAGTTTTGCTAGCATCTGCTTTACTGGGCCCTGCATCCGCCATCTTTCGGGCTGCCATGGGGGATAAGATGGCGCATGCAGTGTGAGGAAAAACGCGACTTATGGTGGAGTACATTAAAATAAATGTTGCATTCACGACCAAAGTAACACATCCAGATCCCAGGTGATACCACTGGTTGTTGAAACTAACCCAGCGACGTGCCATTTGTTGTCTCCAAAACAGCACCCCTAGTATCACTTAGTCTCTACTCTGTGACATACAGGAGAGTTTGAGCTGATCTCGTTCTCGCACATCAGGTACTAGATAATGCGGACCCAGTCTGCTACCCATACCTCAGTCTTATGAAGCCCACTGGACTCAGACGTCACTGCTGTAAACTTTCTTTCTACTACACTTGGTGAGATAAAATCCTCGACCCTTCGTGCCCACCATATCTGCTATACCTCCCAACCCTCCTTCAGGTCTGTCGGGGTTCAACCTCCTTCCCAAAATTTACCCGCAAATACTACACAATAGAGTAGTCTGGTTTTCTACCGTGAAGTCTAAACAAACCGGTGAAACCCAACCCTATACAAAACGAAAGCCTCGGTATATTAGTCACTTCACTCCAATAAATCTACCGAATCCAGCAATAACATGTTTACACCTAATTGACCGAGGTATCCATGGCCGTGTCATGAAGGGTTGGTATATGGAATAAAACGTTGCTTGTCTCTTATAGGGTAGCGAATTTCCCCACTAGTTTGCCTGTACTCTGTTTAGGGATGTTAAAGATCTCAAGTCCCACTTCTCAGCCATACCCCACTAAACCCTAGGCAATCTAGAAACACTTTGGTTTGATTCACTTTAGTGATGAGAACGGTTTGAGGGAGGCCTATATGATTCTTAATACTTGAGCTTTGAATTCATCTAAATGTTTTTGTTAAGTACTTTGCATTGTAGTTGTTTCTTTTTATCGTTCAAATTGTAGGTCAAACTCAATTTGCAAAATACAACAAATGAAGTTATCTTGCCTTGATAATTTGTGTGGCTTACATAAACTCATACGTGATCTGAATTAAATTAGGAATGAATAAGGAACATGTTGTTGGATTTTATGCACTAGTTATACTGTAAGTCGGTACAACAGATGTCGGTTTATGCTGGGATATCTGGATAAACATACGCGATACCTGCTGATGTGCCTCTGAAGCCGCCGAATTAAAACAGACGCTTTGCCTGCAATCATAAGAATATCCCTAATTTTCTAGTAGTTACTTGAATCCTAGCATCACCTGGAAGATTTTTACCTAAATGTGAGGGCTCATTAGCTTTTGGAATGGACCGATATGTCTAGTCACCATGAGGTTTTTAGAGGGTCAAATTCTATGAGTCAGCTGTGCACACCATGTAGGGGTCAATAGAACTTATAACACAAAATCATCACCTTGACTATAAGTTATTATTATGCACTTCAGACGCGAAAAGTTACTACTCAATAACTATCCTTTGAAAAGTTTTTCGACACTTTTATCTGTTATGAAGTTAAGATTTCTGAAGCTTTCCGCTGTAAACCTTTTGTGTATTTCTTTGAATGCGGAGGCCTGTCGGATGGAAATAGTACTGGAGATTCATAGCTTTTCTAGTAAATCATAAATTTTGTGCCCACCGTTGTTAAGCTATTATTAGGTGGTTTGTTAATGAGCTTCGATCTGTCGGCAGTCAGCAATCTACTGTTTTTGAAAAAAAACTACTTTCATTTTGTATAAGCTTATGTACAGTGGTGTTTATGTGAATGCTTTTCCTGACTTGCTGGTGACAGTTGGGCGCTCTTTGGAGTCATACTACGAAGTTCACTTGATCGTTTAACGGAATGAGTCCTAGAAATGTTTAGGGGCCACTTTGAAACCAACAACATGATGGTTTGACTAACCATTTTATCTTTTCCAATGGAAGATGTGCAAGATTGTTAAAAATGTGGAAAACATAACTATGTATAGTGAAACACTGAATAACGAGGAATACAGGTGTCACTTATATGTTTCTTCAATGAAAACTTTGATGTAAATAATCAGTATGTTTGCCTGTTTTGCACGTTAATGATAAACTTGATTACTTAAGCACTCTGAAGAATACTTGTTTAGTGAACTATGGTCGAGAAGTCCCATGTAAATGACTTATTACGGTAACGAAGGTATCCATCCGAATTTTTATTTATAGGGTTATATTGTGTGTAAACGAGTATCTGGTATGCATACGTAGTACAGAAGTGGTATTACCACTGATACTGCTGTTGATTATGATGCTTTTTGCAGTTTATTGGTATCCGAATGATAACCGATATGTTTGAGCACCACTTTTTTCGGGCTTCCTAATTCTGTGATAAATACGGAACGTCTGATGATTTTTAAGAACCACATCTGTGCGTCGTACGAAAGCAAAAAACGAAAGGCAGCAACATCAGGGACTAACACGCCACCCCAACGCTTTAATCGAAAGGATTTAGAATAAGGCTGTTAGCTGTTTAAGGTTTAGTCACTTATGCTGTTCGCGATAGGCTAAAATTAAAATTTTTCTGTTCTGAACGCTTTAATATAAGGCCCAAAATTAATTGTATATTGTTTTACGACCATAATACACTAGTTTTTACTCCAATGAAGAAAACAGCATTCAACGGGGACCCCCGAAATATATCAAAAGTACCTACCTAACTATTATTTTGGCCTGGTTGTTGATTCTATTCTTTTCAGATACCTATTGCTATCTCCAAACGATTCAGCTGCCAGGAATATATTTAGCCTTAATGGTAGCTAATAATATTACTCGGCAATTTCGAATCCTTGTGGATAGGGTTTTAAGTTTGTTCCTGATTCCCTAATGTACGAGTTTTAGTTGGCCACTCTCAGTCACAAAAAGGTACGCACAGCATCATAAGATTAATCATCAGGATCTACCACAAACAAAAGTGATACAAAATAACCTGTGATGTTTTTGATGGCGAAGATACAAAACAAGTTCCTGCAGGTTGATGGTCAAGACTTACAGACAACCCTTAACTTTTTCTAAACTATTGACTTGGTTTAAGTTGCATCTAATTACCAATATACTGGTGAGCTTTAGAAAATTCAGCTTTCACTTATCAGGTCTGTTTAGTTTAAAAAGCTTGGGCAACTACATCTAAGCGTTGTTTGCGTGATCTGGAGCTGATTGAAGAGCGGCATTTTGAGCACATTTAATTTCTGTTTAAGGAATGGCCGGTTTGTTATTACTAGGAGCTAATGTCTGAATTGGTTGTCTTGCTCGTCCTGGAACGGGAAAAAAAGTTAAGTGTTATTACCGGCAAAACGTTTTCATGTTTTCTAAACATAACTGTCTTTTTCAGTCATGCTTGCGAAACACTAACGTTTTATTTGAAGAAGTACACCGAAATTCATCTACAGCCACCACTGGCGCCACAGACCTGAGATAGCTTTTTGGTGGAATAAACTTTGTGGAGGCCCTCTTGAGCTGGTTGTTGTTTATGGAAAGAAATGTGATTTGTTAAAACCTCCCAGATCGATTTTATCAAGGAAATGATGTAGGCAGTGATGTATGGTAAACCTGCCCGATTGCTAGTACTAGCAAGACCTATACTCATTCTGAGACTCATGACAGGATTTGTGTCTGATTGATCAACACAGCCATTGTAGAACTAATCGTTGCTTCTGAAATGAAAGAAAAATAAACATAGCGCAGAGAACATGATACATCAATCAACAGAGCGCGAATTCACGGCGTACGTTTTTGGTCTGAATTCTGTAGAATTTCAAGTGGCAAAAAAAGTCCGCTGTTGTCACTGGTTGTATTTCTGTCTCCCGAAAACGCTATGAAGAAAACACTACATCTCGATAAATACAATTTTTTCTGTTTCAAAAAGGAACGGGGGCAAACTCGCGTTATTTGTGCGACATTATCTGAGATAAAAATACAAATGCTGTGATTCTCGGATCATTCCAAATAAGAGCAATGTCTAAGTTTGCTGGACGGGCTGAGCTATACTACGAGTGATACAAGGCCAGTTAGAATTACAATTCTGATCGTACAGGCTTAAGGGACACCTCCAGTATCAGTCCATATAAAACGTGAGAAGCCTTTCTTTGTCTCTGTTATACTTCACAAAACACGTTTTTCTATGAACTTTCCACTCAAATTAATTAAAAACATATTCAAGTAAAAATTTACTGGAAGATCCGTCTTTAGGTTGGACGTGAAATGCCCATCAATTACATGGCACGGAATACAACATTTTGCATCAAACTAGACCGCGCAACCATTTCTTTGTCGCATTTTTGTTGCTATTTACAACCATTATTGACGTGATGGGTAGGAAAGCGCGACATGTGTTGCCGCAGCCTTAAACCGTTGACGCTCCTGGAGCTGGGGAATCTTTTAACTAAAGAAACGCAGCATGCATCTAGTTCCCTTCGGGCAAATAAGACCGATAAACGTGTGCTATTTATGCGAACCATTTTCTGTTAGATTCGCCGTCGGACGATCTGATTGATATTGCAATCCTTCCTCGAAGCTTACACAACTAATATGATCACGGTACTATAATGCATCTGTTTTGTTATGCTCTCGTTGACTTGAGAATGTGGCTGAGCATACGGCTTTAAAACAGCCACTAAATATTTCTAGTAACTCTAATTCCTCCCTGAGACTCTTTTGGGAGCCGTGTGTGCAGGTATTACACCAAGAGCTTGTAAAGGTGTGTAGAATCTAAGCTATTAAACTTCAACACGTTTATGCGCTGGTTACGGAGACGTCACAAAGCAGACATCAAATTTATCTACAACTTGAATACAAAATTTTATGCTTCTCCTGGTTTTTCTCGAGTGCTAATAAGGATTTTTGATTAGAAATAGGAACATTTAGCACTTTTAATCAACCTTTGACTGATTGCTTGTTCATTTTAACTTACTTATAAGACGATCATTTTGGATATCTACCGAGTGAGGAAAATGAGGCGAACACAGCCATACTAGGACTGTTTTTCATTAGTTTCTGGCTTGGTTTTCGTGGCACCGCTAAACTTAGAACACGCGCCAAATCGTGGACGATGGATCTACGTTGTTTTATTTAATAGCAGGTGCTTGCGCCATTCGACTGCAACGTTTTGGATATTGTGGGAAGCTAACCATGCCATGGTAACTGCCTTTTCTAAGTATAATCGCAACACAGGGCCCACGCGTACAATAGTCTTAGAAGCGCAATCGTTGCACAGTTTGAAGTTGGCCCTGGTGTCAGTGTAGTCTTTTCGTTTTGCGATGGTTACGCTGAAGAGGTCTAGTAAGTAAAAAGCCTGCAATTATTATTCATTTTCACTTCATATATTATTTCATCCGGAGGAACGAATGGCTTTCCAATGCAAAGGCTAACATAGCGAAACATGACAGATTGGTCATTCATCGTGAGCGGAACTTCAATGTTCACTTCATTACTATAACTAGATCAAAGATCAATCTGCAGTTTGTGAACATGGCTCATAAATGGAGAGAAGGTTTATAAGACATAATTTGAATCCCAACCCTTTTGGTACTTTATCCAAGAAGATGATGATCTTTAATACCCAAGGGTGTGCAGTATAGATGCGCCCTTTTTCTATTATTACAGTAACCACACCATAAAATTTGGAGAAAACTTTCCTTGGCACCCACGTAGTTGTGAAAGATACATGTACTCCGCAAATAATTACATAGCTATTAAAGATTCATGCACAGCTGCAGTTTATGTCGCACACCTTGTGTGCATGTCATGGTCAGATTTACGAGTCACGCTATGTCCAGAACTCAGTGGCTGCTGGCTGAATGCGGAAACATATGGTCGAAAAAACGATACTGTTGGGTCTCCAGACTTCGAACTATTCAGCACATGCAATTATGTTACGTTAACTTATGCAAATCAAATTAGATTCCCTCCTGTAATTATCATGAAAATGGATCAATTTATAAAATGATGCCCTAAGCTATTAGACGTGGACTACTTTCAAATTAGGCTGTTACAATTTTTCGGAAATTAGTAGGTTTTCTGACCTCTTTTGAAAGCAATTAAAATATTTTTTCGAAGGACTTATTACCATTTACGTTCCTCGAGCCATACTCTCCTTTTACTGTTAAGGTATTTTGGGCTCAGACTGACCGAAGTTTAGTCGGCTGAGGGTGATCAGTTTTGCCGATATTGAACGGCAGGTTGATATCTTAATAACAAGTCTTCATTTGGGTTTCAAGATAATTGAAGGTTCAGCTGGATGACAAGTGGTCAATCAACGGGGTATCTTTCCCTCTGAACTTTGTTTCTGCCCCTTGAACCTTAATTAAACCTTTCCTTTCGATGACGGTCTGGTCGTGTTTGAGTGGCAGGCATGTGTGGCGTCTACAGAGGTGAACTGCACATGAAAGGTTTGTGCTCTCTCAAAGCTGTCCATATGGTCAGTTATTCTGTAGGGGGGTATTTATTTCATGTGGGGCAGTTTGTCACAAATGCACGTATTAGAGTCGCTGTCACACAAGAAACAACATGATTTGCTCATTCTTGAATACCACATGTATCACTCTGCATGGTGGCTAATGGCACATATTACTGCGTTCTGATTCATTACATTATCGTGAGAGAAAAAGTTTTGGCTTTTGTCGAAAGGAAACAGGGTTTTGAGAGGGTACTACACTGAGCCTGTCCAGTCGGTGTTGTGAAAATTATGCAAGAGCGCAAAAGGAGTGTGACGTCTGATAAGAAAAACAAATTGGAAGTTTCTATGAGTTTTCGTAACGATAGCGTTGAGTATTTATGAGTTTGCAATGAGTAGGTCATGGATAACCGGTTCATTCATCCATTGAGTTGTTTTTAATAGAGAATCGGTCATACACTGCAATTTTGGCCTGTTGAATTTTTTTACCACATTGGCAACAAGGTCCTCCTGCTAAAAGAGATCACCGTGACCGTGCATATCAGCATGCAATTCGGTTAAAAAAGGACACTGACAACACTCTGATTTGACTTGTCTTGTGCAGGCGCGCAGCAGGTGGTTTGGTGGAATTTGTTTGCATGTAGTCCTGGTGACTGTGCAACTTGGTGAAATTCCCAAGTTCCAAGTGAAGTATTACAAGAAATCTAGTAAACCTGATGATAGTCTTTACTAAAGTGGTTGGCTGATATTAACCCGGATCGACCAGTATATCTTTGACCGTTTACTATTTTCATATAAATTTGGAAAGAAATGCTAATTTGAGTGCTTTGTTAGGTTTTGTGGAAATGCTGGGTTCTGAACTTTCAAATATGAGATTCGAATGGATTTTTCCTGGTGTTCGAACAAATATCTTCCCATTTTGTACCCTTGAATTAGATGTCCAGTAAAGCTTGCATCGAATTTTGATTGGATTAAAGGTGTTCGCTTGTAACTAGTAGGGGGAACGTGATCGAAGTTCATCACACTTTCACCAAGCTTTCCACACTACTACGAATTTTTGTTGGATTTCTTTTTCCGGTATGCTATCGAAATCTGAGCTGTGGTACTGTTAACCGTGCACAGTACTCTCTTCTAAATGATTATTAAATATTGGGGTGTATAATCTAAGGTTTTGTGTGAAAGCCCTCAGAAACTTAAAGTATCCGCGAACATTTATAGAAGCCTGAAAGTACGAGGCCTAGAACGAAAATGAAACGAATGACGTATATATGCTGCTTTGCATATCACTCCATGTGTTTTTTGGGAAACAGTTGAGCTTTTACGCTCAGCTCTGTGAATAGAAAAAAGCAAACATGAAAGGTGCATTTCGAAAGGGCATGCCAGGAATCCAACCACCTTTGTCCATCTCGACAGCCAACACTGAAAAATAAAATTCAGTGCATTTCAACTGGTGAATGAAAGTGAGTTCGGTGAACCTGTATGTAGCATTGTTTTTGTATGACT
The DNA here is from genome assembly GCA_004794785.1 of Opisthorchis felineus. Lineage (NCBI taxonomy): Eukaryota > Metazoa > Platyhelminthes > Trematoda > Opisthorchiida > Opisthorchiidae > Opisthorchis > Opisthorchis felineus. Next base: position 54,731 of record SJOL01005051.1, on the reverse strand, counting down.
TATGGAATCAATCTATTCCCGTAATGCATTTTCATCACTGCTTCTTGAAGCAGAGCTTATACGTAGCACGCTATTGTCATGAATGCAAGTTTTTCCGTGCGTTGCAGTTTGCACCGTTGGTTCTTGCTCGCCAAAGGCGTTCAGTTCATTATACGTAGTAATGGTGCTGCAGTTTTTGCCCTTAACAAAATCTTTAATAGCCATTTGATTGAGAAGTTACACCGAAGACACTGGCGGTAATGAGCAGTGTTTCACTGCGCAGCAAACCCCAAAATCATTTGAAGGGGGATTTTGGTGGAAGGACTTACGGCAAAAACGAAGCGAGCCGGCCAATTTGAGTTCACAAAACTAGACAGAAATTACCAACACGGAGACCATTACATTGGCACGTTATTAAGGGTAGCTCAGGTACCATAGTTGATAGTTGGCTTGTTCGCTAAGCCAGGCAATTTGGCTTGCTACATGCTTTATTACTGGGTATATTCCTCAGCTATAGTTGCTGATGTACCATCAAACGTTCTTCTTACACAGGCTGTGGTCGTTAGCTATCGGTTGTTGACTCTTGATTTTTTCCGCCTGCAATAGCTAGTTTCGATAACCTGATATAACTGATTACCGTGGAGCATAACTCGTACACAAACCTTGCAGGTTTGGACTCAATAGTTAGTAGGTAGTGAACATATCTCCGGATACCCTAGATATTTCTGGGTGCCAAATATATACGGTCGAAGGCTGGATGCAGATATATTTTCCAGTATTTATGTGGCGCAAAGTAGCGTGCTTTGGAGTCTTTTTAGCCACGTTAATCCCTTGTATGAGCTATTTGAAACTGAACTTGCCTGGTCATATTTTACTTTGTAGCTTAACACGGTGGTAGAAACTAGTTGTTTGTTAAAAGGTTTCCAGAAGTTAGCAACCGGCGTCCTTTCCTAGTTGGATTGCCACTTTTCATTCACCACTTGGCCTGCTAATTTTATAAGAAAAATTTGATCGCTGGTAGATTCTTCACGTTCACGTCTACAGCGCATCCTAATTTCCCGCTCATGGTACAGGATGGGCACTCCAAAGGCCCTTTAGCATCTGGTGCACCTTTACGGTGTCTAGTCCTGCATCAACATATATAAACAATATAATCACATTCTGCTCGCCTTTTTGCTGACAGTGAGAATGTTATGGTCCATCTTTTGGAGCAAATTTTTTCATTATCCGTTTGTCCTCTTCCTCCTAGACTATTTTTGTGCAAATTCCATAGTCTTATTAAAAGTACTTGTAGTGAGTTGCTGCAAGTTAGTCTTCTAGACGTTTGATGCTTTCCTTGAATTGACCAGGCTGGCAGCTAGGTGTTTTTCAATTTTTCAAATGAAGTTCAATTATTCATAGTGCGAACGAGAAGACAAACGCCTCGGGGGTGAAAACAACTCAACTACCTTCAGCTTACCATACGGGCGTTGTACAAGATCAGCTATCCAGGGCGCTGCTTCACTTCACATATGCGCCTAACGGATTAAAAGCCGAAAAGTGCAACCGCCATCATTCGCGTGACTTTCAGCTGTTGACATCGCCCAAGTACCCGAGAGGTTTCTGTGTTAATTGGTATAGCATGCAAGGGGGATTAAGGAGTCTTGAAAGCAGCAATCTAAGCATTCGTTTTCACTCGTTTAATGCGTGTTTGGATCGCACGCTCCCCAAACTACTTTGTGTACGCTTCTATTTGTATTTTCAGGCTCTCCGGTGTTATTTATCCATACTGGGCCTAATTACTTTTGTTTCCTTATTCGACACACCGGAATGCCCTTAACTCTTCCTAAATTTTCATTGTTTTAGTGATTCGTTAAGTGTTGCACTTTACCTTTCAGGAGTGAAAAAGCTGTATGACGATTTTCGCCCCACCCCATGGGACTGCCCTGTTTACTTCGTGCGCGATGACTATACGTCCCGGAAGGTGAGTGAGAATGTTGTTTCTCTTAGTTACGTGGCCGGAAGGTCCGCATTTCGAACCCAACCACTGCATCTTGACTGCTCCTGTCTTGGGGCAACCTGGCAGTATCTCAGCCCCCCTTCCTTCGGGTGGCATGACAGCTAAATACCAAAAAAGTTTTACAACTGAACGATTTTTTACCGAAGTTTTGCCATACTACTGACGGAGCGTGGTAGCCTCAGAAAACTGGTGGTCTAAAGACGTGGCCATATATTAAGATCGCAGAGTATTTGGGATTAGGATTAACCACTCCTATAAGCCACTTCTTGCTGCATTCTAGTCTATTGTCTGCTCATCAGGGTATCATGTAATGGGAGCGTTTTTCTCCTCCGAAATCCTCTTCTCCATAGTGATTTTTACCTACAAAAGGGGCTGCTACAGTCAAAAGTACAGTCCTCGTCAAACTGTTGTAAATCGCTTGCGGTTTACTCAAACTGTCGATAACATTGTTCATGACTTAGCCAATGCAGTTTCAAACCATCATTGGTAGTGTGAACAGATTCGGGAAGTTTGGTAGAGATTTCGTCCTCTAAGTAAAGTCGACCTATGCTGAAATGACGAGTAGCACCGTACAGCTGTTTCATGCTTATTGCGAATCATCAGCGTTGCGCATTTCACGAAACCCCAAGGAGTCTGGAACCCGCAACCTCCCGGCTAATAGTTTGAACCATTCGGCCAAGGGCCGCACTAAAGAGAGTTCGGAGCTTAGGGAGGCGACTGATGTTCATGTGTCTGCATGAATCATACAGACGGGGAGTGACTTTTCGCACGCAGTGAAGGACTAGGAAATCCAGCAACCTCAACCAACTCCGTATCAGAAGCCGTTCATTCCCAACTCGAAATCCTGCATATTCAGTGAGCCGCCTTTACATCCGGGAATGGTTTACTACTGGCGCGATAGCGGTTAATCTGAACATTTCCACTGCAAATCAGATTATCTCTGTAATGGTCCATTACATCTGACGGGTCACTACGGTCTTACCTTCCCTGGTTCAGATAATTTCTTACCACTGGACGCTGTGTGCTCATGTCAAATGTTAAAAGGTTGAATTTACGGTTCTCCTAAGAGTGAACGGCTAAAAAGCTCGCCTTTCTATGGTTCGCTGCTGGAAGAAACTTGGTACCAAACGTGCAGTATTTGTGTGGCTAACTACGCGATTGTTTCACTTGTGATTACATTGACCGGCTATTTCGTTTTGTTACTGCACCACCTCACTCTCCACGCCAGCAATGGGTAGCTGGATTATTTTATTAGGTCATTTTTGAAGATTTTGCATGATTGCTCGTTTTCCTCATGCTAACGAAAGGGAATTTTCTTCTGATTACTTGTGTTAATGCTGTTTGGTGCCGAAATACCGCGGTACGTTAACTGCGTGAGCATCCTGGAGGAGTGTGTTGCGGGGGCTTTGTCACCAAGGCTTGTAACTTTAGCGCACTTGTTCGCCTCATCAAGGACGACTGTGACTTGACTAAGGGGCTGCTAACCAGTTAATATCAGCAAAAGTCAGAAGTCCCTGGTGTTGCTTGATCCCTAGAGTCCCGGATTTCCCAAGTGGCATGAATTTTGCGAAAAATAGTGACTAACAAGGAAATTGAATAAATGTTCATGGGTAACGTCACAGATTACTGAACTTCTTAACTCATGTCAGTTAAATGAAGCTGAGTGAACCACATTCCACATCTTCACATTTTTCTGGATGGTGCACTGAACAAGTGAGCTCGGCTCATGCACCAACAAAAAGCCAGTGTCGGAGAACATAGTACCCCGTAATCGTGTGACGGAGAGTGCCCCACTAAGGGATGAAATTATTTCGCATATCATACAATAAAGCAATTTATCCGTTCTGTCCGGAAAATGAATTTCAGCCACCTGAACGTCTGTAAAAAGCTGTCAGTATTTTAAAAATTCATTCTCAGCAGGCTTGCGTTGGCGCAAAACTTTAGTATTCTAACGGAGTCGAACGGATAAGCTAAATCACTGTAGGGCGATTGGTGACTTGCGGTTCTGTGCTCTAGTAAAACTTACCTGAAAACATCAGTCATACGGCTTCTTATAAAGTCCTTAAAATCAGAGCGAAACTGGGGTGTTCCCATAGTTGTCGGCTAAATTGAGTGATATTTTTGCCAAAGGCTTAGGAACGGCAGTTGAGTGTGCACCTGGCAGTCAGGTATGCAATATTGTCAACGTGCCACGATAAGTTGTATTTGCACTTTGACTGGTCACGTCAATGTGCCAAGTTATCAACTCATTATACAACCCCACCTGGTCGAAATAATTTAGTATGGAACATCTGTCCACTTGCGCCAGCACTGTTGAGCCTCAAGCCATCAACGGTACTTCAACAAGCGAAAAACCGGCAATTTATACGTACATTGGCACGCAACACGGATTCAATGGATTAATCCTGAGCATGGTGGGCGAACCGATTGAAGCACCTCTGGTTTCCCATAGAATTTTCACACAGTCTGTTTCCCCATTAAAAGTGGTAAAGCTGCCTTGAGACACCGAACGCAAACGCAATCGCGTTAGCAAAAACGAGGCAATGAATAGTACAATCTGTCCAGGAGACAATACGAATAATCAATAATCAATAAAAGTGGTAAAGCTGCCTTGAGACACCGAACGCAAACGCAATCGCGTTAGCAAAAACGAGGCAATGAATAGTACAATCTGTCCAGGAGACAATACGAATAATCAATAATCAATAATCAATAATCAGACAGTACGAATAATCCGTTGTTGATTAAATACTAGGGGCGTGTGAATAACTGTCGATATAGCAAACACAATAGAACTAATGGGAAAGTTCATAGCAATGTGTATATGCTAAATTTAACCTGAGTAAAGCAGATGAACCAACAGCGTGATCTCACAGACGGAGCGCTTTGTTTGCTTTTGCTCAGTCAGTCCAAAATCACCAGCGTAAACACGATCATGTTTGCCGCATGCACCTTATTGACGCATGTGCGATTTCTAAAAGGCACAGAGAGGAAGATATCTTCTACATGGCTGGCACTTGGTTTTCTTCAGACAAATTAACAAAAAAAAACATGAATCGGTCGACGGCTGTCCGGACAAAGGCGCATTTAAAGTTTTGCGGTTACTTAGGAACTGGGATACACTGAGCTGCTTCAACTCAAAGGCTGAAGAAAGAAAGGCAGCATAACTAGGTTTATCCCTTGAATAGAACTTTTAATGGTGCCACTGAAAAATCGTTGGTTTTGGGACTAGTTTGCTGCGAACAGACAGTGTTTCACGCGATGACTGGTTTTCGGGTATTTTGTCTGGAATCCTCTCCAGCAACATATGTAGTTTCCTGGGTACGATACCACGTTTAAAGTGGAAGAGAAACTCTTTGATGGCCCTAGAGCTGCCCCATATAAAGTGAAAAAACGGGTACACCCATGTTTTATACGGATGAGTCATTTCTATTAGTACGAATACGATTACCCGCATGTTTCCCTTTTATTGGTGTTATAGCTATCTTCGTTCGTTTCTTCATAAAGTCCTCTGTTGTTCGCCGGTATTTGTGAAACTGATCAGTGGTAGCAGACATTGTTACGTTTCCCACGTCATGCTGACGCATCATCCTGGCGCGGTAGTCCATACCTCAAGAAGACACTGCTTGGGCAACTATGGCATTCATTGTCTGGTCAATGCCCTCATTATCGGACCTCGACAGACGCTGTCGCACATAATGTCTGTAATGAGGTCAGATGCACTAACGGCCGCCCCAACTCAGTCCGACCTATGGGCTCTGATTGAAACCGATGACTCTGCAACCTGCTTTCCCACTTTACTCTTGTCTGATGTAACGTGGTACAGGTCGTGTATTCAATGGGGATCATTCCAACAAACGAATTTTTCCAGTAGAATGATTAGGAGCGGCAGTAAAAAATACATCTCCCTGCATTTTCTTCAGTAAGACCACACAAGGCGATAGTGATATGCAGCTTATTGACCATTCCTTCCCCACTGGATTTCAGTAGTGAACAGCATTGGCTTATTCGTGGCTATTAGCCCGAGGGTTCGGTTAGAGATGCGCATACTGGTTTACATACGAAAATGAATTTTGTCGTTAACTGTACACAGCCAATAAATCCGTTTTTATTATTGCGCAGTTTTTCCCATGTAACAAACAACGAACCTGTCGCTCAACTGTGGGTGGTATATTTGAGGTAGGACTGGCGATCCTGGTCATACTCCGGATGTTTATGAGCAATTCATTTTTATTTCGTATGTCAGTTCTTTTATAATAATTATTCTACTAAAGATTTTTTAATTAGACGCTCATCAGGAAGTCCACTTTTGAGTAGGTCATTAAATTATTGCAAGTTTCGGCAACAGCGTACAAATCTAAGTACCAAATGACTTTGGCCTTTATCACTGATTTTCTGTTACTTTTTGCGCCTAAGGAGGCTTTGTACAGACGTTGCACTAAAATTGGCACCATCAGCGATACATTCCGATGATTTTTTTGTTTTTGTTCGCACAACCTCATTTTTCTGTCTCGTTAGGCCGTATTATCTTGACCTGACACTCAAGGATGATGACTAAAACTTAATTTTCATCACTAAATAGCCTAATTAATTCTACCTCATGGTTTGGCACGCGCTTCGCACATGCAAATAGCAGAATACTGAATCAATACTGAGTAGGCTCGAACCCTAACCTTATGCTTGCGGATGGGCCGATTGGGGTAGTAGATAAATTTGTCTACCTAAGCAGATATATCAGTTCCGGTGATCCCGCCAAAGATACTACTTCCACTCGGATCGGGAAGGCCAGAGCAGCTTTCCTGAACCTGCATCACCTGTGGCGTAGGCCTGATCTCAGCTTACCTGTCAAGGGTCGAGTTTACAATGCTGCGGTGAGCTCCATATTATTATACGGGTCAGAAACCTGGCCGCTGTGCGCTGAGGACGTCAAAAATCTTCCAGGGTTTGACCATTGATGTCTTCGGAAAGTCGCTCAAGGCTGTTGAGAACACTGTATCAGTAATGCTGAATTACGTCGAGTGATTTCCGGAAAAAAGGGCCCGCTCATGTTAGATGAACGGATTACAGTCCACAGGTCACGTGCTCCATATGTCAGTTGACGGACTTCCCTGAACAAGCTAGGAGAGGCCAAACAATGAATTTGCAGTGAAGTATGAATACCATTACCAGCAAAATCAGCTGCGCTGGTCATTGCCGTCTTCGTGGATGGGTACCCTGAGACGGGACACATGAATGCTTAGAGACGTTCTCAGACATGAACCACTCACTCCCTCAATGGTGTTCATGGTTCTGAGCTGTTGCCTCCAATGCATAGCTCCCCTCCCAATCTCCCCAGTGAAAAATCCACTGACACCACTCTATTCACGCATCAATTATTTCAGCTACCGCCTGCAATACGTGGCTGTCTATCCCACATCCCTAAACCATTGGCGACGGAAACCGTAGCAGTTATAACCACCGTTCAACATGTACGCAGATTCACAGCCAATGTTGATCACTATGACAAGGGCGACGATGAATTTTCATCGGGAAGCCCCAAATCGCACCTATCCTCTATACCCAAGAATTCTTTATGAGGGCACGGCAACTGATAGATAGCCGGACACTTGGGCCATTTTGACGTCCCGCTAGCCCCGTGACAACCTGTCAAACGCAGACTCGAAATCCAATCAAACGTGGCACTTTAAGGTGCCAAGTTAACGTTACACGAAATGTTGATACACGGCAATGTAGCCAGTGCATATGTTTTTGGTATGCGCGTATCTTGGTGGTGCCGTATAAACCGGGTTCCTTTATCCGGTGCCAAGTTACATAAGATAGTCGTAAGATTATCTGGCGTGCGTAGAGAACACATGTCATGAGCGTCCCTCCTTATTGCTAACAGGTAGCATTCCAGTTAACTCTGTTAAGCAAGTACATCCAGTGACTGAATGCTCTCCAGTGCATCTATAGCCAACTCCGCAGCTGTTCCTCACAGTACGGTTGACTGTTAGATGGTAGATAAATTCAAACAAAGTGTTACTTTGCACTTAATTTTAACGTACATCTACGATAGATTACACCGAATACTGCCTTTCATTGCAACAGCATCTGAATTATAGGGTAATGCAGATCCTCCGCCGTATTTAATTCTGGAACACTGCAATTAATGTTTGCGTAGTCAGTCATCCCAATCTATGATCGGATCTAGACTTCATGCCTCGGTTTCATACTTTTTCATCCTGCAAACTGACTTCGAATTCTTTATTGGGGGCTGACAGTCACCTTCTGCAAGCGTCCTTTAAGCAACTGCTCTTCAAAGGGTTGCCACACCGTGCACTTCTCCGTTTCTGTTGTTGTTACTTTGCACCAAACACATACGGGTGGGCACTCGGTTAATGTGCCTCCAAACTGCCGTCTGATTGTTCAGCATGTGTGGACCAATGGGCGCTTGTTATCAGCTGTGTTGCCGACATAGTACGTGTGGGTGAGCATAGGATGTCAAAACGGGCATGAAGCTGCAGTTAGTTCATTCGAAAGGGACATCTAAATGATATGAAATCACGGTTTAACTCCACTCTTTTGAATTTTCAAAAACCAGTTCAGATGAAATAGATAAGGGTCACAAACGAGGCAGTTGGGTTCTGAGGTAAACCCACTGTTTATTGACCCTAAGCTGGAGCAACTCCAGAAACCAGTAAAGCGACGGATACTTCTTCATTTACTAGTTATTACCCGGACAAAAATCTGCCACAAAATCTGTACTAACCGTTTGGTCATATCTGGAGAATGGAAAGTTGGAGACAGTCGACAGTATGTAATATTTTCAAAGGTCACTTTCCGATCGATAATTCTCTCGTGTTTCCTTTCGCTGTAAACGGAACGGTACACGGGAATAAAGAAAGTTAGGGTGTTGAGTGGGGATTTTTCTATAGGATGGAGCTGCTGAACTTATCCATTATGTTTATTATTGTATCGTGGAACATTGCAATACACTTATCAATTTATAGTACCCTACTGCTTGCTGAAGGTCCATTTCGGCGGTCAGAGCATGGACCGAACACGGCTACTATTTTATGTGCAATCTCTAGGTCATCTCACTGTTAATCAACGAGGGACCGCGCCCAGACATCCGCACCTCCTTTGCCATCGGCTCACAGGAAATCTCTCTACAATTATTCTCATTTTCTTGTACTCTTGATAATCTGTCAATGTATTAGTACCGACTGATTTATTTATGCGCATAAATCGGATCAAGCGCTTCACGAAAACTTAATCAGCACACCTCTGATTCACCAACATGGTCACGCTGATTACAGTCTTCAGTTAGTGGTATCAAGCGGATAAACAATGCCAAAGCAATAGACTCCGTAACTGATTCATCACAGTGCCTCAATGATCTGGTACACCCATTTCTTAACGCAGTAGTGCCCCGTTTTTGTGTGGCTGTTGTTTTGTAGCGAAATTTCTGATGACTACATAGAGAATGTATTAAAACAGCCGTCCGACGTTTCAGTTAGTACATCAGCTGCATAGTCAATAGCAGTTTCGCTACAAAAGATAGCACTGCTGATGAGCTCTAGGAAGAGCGAAACTCGATTCCAGTGCTTCCTTACTTGGTTCTAGACTAACCATGAAATTCTTTCTCAATCTGTCACAGGAAACACTCGCCGTAATATAGGGAAATCCGGGCCAGAAGAGGGATGCTGAAAACGAGTGTGGTTCAATGTGTATTTCTGGAAAACGCACGTTTTTGAAACGCGATGCTCCTTCCGAAATACTTCACAAGTCAACATGATACAACGCTCAGTGTAACTGCATTTTTGTTGTTCGGTAGGTATTTCAGTCGCGGAAAACCGTCAGCTGCGGTGGCTTGACCATGTGCTGCACGTGTCGTGCTACATCCTCCACTGCGACAAGTGTTGTTCTGCGTGCATCCTTCAGAATGGCGCATACCTCGAGGTTGACAACTTGTGAAGTAGCAGAAGGGTGTCGAAGTGATTAAGGAGAGTTTAGATGTTCCTGGTACAGTTCACCCTCCACGATGGGATCCCCGAAACCCCTCTGTCCTTGGTTAGAGGTATTGAAAGAAATAGCGGCTGGCCGATGTCACTGGTATTCGTGCAACCAGCCTCTTTCTAAATTGTGTGATTGAGTGTTTGGAGATGTAGGCACCTCAGTATGCTTGCGGTGAGCCACCATCATATCTACTCCCCGCCAACCCTTTTATCTTCTTTTCACTCTAAGGCTTTAAGTTTAATTGAATAACCTTTGTGGTTGTACGCCAGTGAATCATATGTAAACACTAATGTGGCTGTCTCTGCTGATGATCCATTCGGTACGGATACTCTCACAGTGAGATGTGTATGCAAGTTCAACCAGTCTCGCGCTTGCCTACAAGCCTTTTATCTTCGATGTATGTCACTGTTAGGTAGTCATCTTGAAAGTGATGAGCAGACGTTGATGTGTGAGAAGATCGTCGTTCTTTTTACCAGGAAACTACACGGAGTTGAAATAATAACTTATGGCTCAGTGGTTAGAGAGCGAATTTACTGACCAGAAGGTCCGTGGTTCGAACCCGACCTCTGCCTCTCGACTTCCCCTGTCTAGGCTTTGGCAACCTGGCAGTATCCCAGCCCTCGTTATTCCTGCGTGTGGAATGGCCGCCAGGCTGGACGAATAACTTATGGAGTAAAGGAAACTACTCACAAGGTTGCTGAAAACTTTTCGACAGCCCACGATTGGTTTCGCCCTTCTTGGGGCTCATCAGGTAGGCGCAGTCCCCGAGTTTCCGTCAACTTTATGTTCTACTTGAACCCAAATTGGAATGTATTCGAGAAATACACTAATTTTCAAATCAATTTAGTTTTCACGAGAGACTCAAATGAATCTCTCGTTTATGACATTCTTAACTTATGGAGTAGTTGACAGTATGAGTTTGGCGTCCATTAGACACATTGTCTGGTTGGGATTTCTTCAATCAATCTGCAAGTTTTTTTCTTCTCAGTTGTGTGAAGTGGTTTTTGCTTCCTCTGGTACAAGTGTAATTTTTTCGGTTTATTTTCGCCAATTCTAAATGATCGAGTGACGGGTATAACTAGGGCTCACTCTGCCCTATCTAGGACTGATATAGGCTGACTGAACGTGGTAAGCTGAAGGTTAGGATGACAGCACCGAATTGGGTAATCGTTCAACACATCGTTTCGTACGGATAAATGTACACTGTCTCTGAAAGGGACGTATCATATCGTCCATTATTGTGCCGGTATTGGGGGGTGGTATATAGCATCTTGGGATCTTTGTTGAAAATTCCTCATTTACACTGCTGAGCCATTAGGACATTCGGATTTACGGATATTTACTTCACTTTCACTGACCTGTCGTGCTAGTACTCATCGGAGGCCGGTGGACAGCATCTATTTTCTTTACTTTCAGAGGTGTACGACAGATGAATGTGCGAGAAGACGACTCAGGGCATGTAGTAAGATGACACCATACGTTAGCATTGACGTTGCACTCTGCAGCTAGTTGAAGTGCGATACTACTTACGTGTAACGTGTTACCATAACAACTTATATTCGCTGACTAAGCCTGTAGATTAGGTTCTAACTTTTGTCTGGAACGTGAGCTGGAGGTACGACTTTTAACTCAACTTGGCCCGCCAAAATGGGCGAGTAAACTAGCAGTGATACAAAACGAACAAAGTGCGCGCGCTGATGATATCGAACTCACTGCAAGCTAATGGCCTAGCTCAGCGAACGGACCAACGGCCACCTGATCAACCACCAAGGTGTATATTCATTTTCTTATGAAATCAATCCTCTCCTCAGATATAGACTATTTTTGGTGCTCTGTTTATGATGGAATGAGCACGTGTTCAGGCAACTCGGGATGGATTAACTGTAAATGCTGGGCAATTTTAGTGATTTTAAGACGACAAAATCGGATGTAACACAATTATTTTTGGTTGTCTTCGAGGTACTAGTTAAGTTGCGGCTAATCTCAGACTTTGTATAAGCCCTATGTCTATATTCTCGATTAGCCGGCGCCTGTCCTCACTTTCGCTTTCCGTTTCTACCGAAGTGGATACATGGAATGTAATTTCTTGTGCATCAGGTAACGTCAGATGATATACCCCTCGTTTTCTCCATGCTTTTAATTAGTGACCTCAAGTAGTTAAATTCTAAAGAGGCTACTACTGAAACCAAAATATTCATCCTGTATAATCCATATTTCGTGGATATTCCAGGGGTTTGGCGTCCCCAGGTTTCTCATCCTCAGTTCGGTTTACCCATGCGGCATATCCATTTGTCATTCTCATTACCGTCTGTCGGCGTGTATATAATCCTGGATGTCAACCTGTGGTACCCTATTGAGTAGTACTCCGGCCTTACTTCCTTATTTTTATGCCTGTTGTTTCAGGCAGGTTCTCTGTATCTGAACAGTGTTGTTAGTGAGAACAGTCCCGACTGTGGCTGATTATTTATTGACCAGCTGTCGTTCATGGCTTTATATCGCTTTCTTCATCAATCAGTACAGCAAAACCTCCCTGGAGATTCAGAGGCTGTCAAAAACGGTTGCCCTAGAGGGCAGAATGTGGTAGAAAAAATCACGAAATCCAACCTCAGCATCGCGACTCCTCCTGTCCAACCTTGAATAATATGACAGTATCATAGAAAAAGCTTTGTTTATGCGTGTTCGCCTTTTGTCCTTAATTCTGCAACGAGTACAGATAGAGCCCTTTCGATTACGGGGTTCTGTACTGCGTCACACGTAAACTAACTTTAGGTCAACTTTGTTCAGCATGAACGAAAGCGAAACTGTAGTTCAAACGACCAGTTAGAAAACGCTTGGAACAGATCGCGAATTCGTTATTTCCCAAACTTTTCCGGGTCTGAGTCGACTCCCTTAAAGTACCGAGCAGCTCAATGGCTCCCTAACAATTCAAAGTGAAAACATACAAGCAGGAGGTTTCGCTCCGCTCTTTAAATATCGTTGCATAGTGAGCTAAAAAATAAACCAGCTGTCAGGATTACTGTACAGCAACTCCGTATTCCCCACTTTCAGCACAGCACTGTACTAATCGACCTCCGGGTGACCCAATAAGGTTCTTCAGCTTATGACAATCGCTTCCAGAACGCGCATGTGCTTGACATATGAGAATCCTGGCATGTAGCGGTTAAACAATTGTCATTTTGTAAAATCCTGGAAGTTTTTAAGAACGCCACAAAGCAAGTGAAGATACTAGTGTGGCGTTAGCACACACCGTGGATTCTCATGCGAGTAATGTAGTTCGTATTAGTATTAGCTCAACAGAGGTTCAAAACAATAGGCCGTGTTTTGCTGGGTTTTAACAGTTAATGGTCCATTTTGGCTCCACATCCAGTACAATAGGAATCAGGATTTCAGATTTCTAAAAGGCTGTGGGTTGCCTTCTTTTTAAAAAATAAAACCTGACGAGAAGATTCACAGAAAAATAGTGTGAATAAACTTATGAAAACACTACCATGAAAGTGTAAGGTTCTGAAGCATACATTCCGTTCTTCGAAAATACAAGTTCCTCGCTCTCGCAGAAGAACTGGGATTTTTGTATTTCCAAACCAACTGCTAGTACAATCCGGATGGTTTTTTGCCATCTAATCAAATATTGTCTCCTAAGTGGAAAATGCTTATGACCTAGCCGTAAGAGCAGGCAGTGAACTGGTTTTTCCATTAGTTTCCAGAACAAGTTTTGACGACGACCAGGCAGTTCCATGAAACAAACGTAAGCTAGTTTGCCCAATGTGAACAAGTGAAACTCCAACAGCATTTTTGTTTTCGGATTTTATTTTGTGGCCGCAGTTGTGCAAGTATTTGAATTTGGACTGCCTACGCAAGTTGCGTGGCATGGTACCAAGCAAACGGGAAGCTGGCAAGAAACATATCCTACTTTCAGTGGTCTGTTAGGTTGTGCAATAATAAGAGGCAGTCCGCGGGCTACCCTGTTGGTAATTTAAATCGATCTTCAAGGTTTTTGAATGCTCGGCTTTATTTTGGACAACACTGTTCATAGTAAACTTCATGTGTTTTCGTCATAAGTGGACCTTGTCCGCTGGTGCGTAGGCGACTGCATATCAAAATATCGCTTCAGCCGGAATAAAATGAACACGAGTGAACTGATTAGATTTCTAGTTGTTGTGCCACGTGTGATTTGTTTTGCAACCCTAAAGAAATAATGAAACAAGAAGCAAGACATGATTTTGAGAATCACTGCACAACAGGTTTATCATATAACTCGGAAGCTATATTCAATATTATTACTTAGAAGTTAACTACTTTACTACTTTTAAGAAAAGTCCATGATAATGCACACAATAATTTGAGGCGGTCCTGTCTAACACCACCTAATATGATGAATTTAGTTAAAATCTCGGTACAACTCTTCCTGATCCACAAGACTAAACGTTTCGTACTCGGAAAGGTCACTCATCCACGAAAGGGTTATTCTGGCCATTGAATCTACACTTAGGAAAGCTTGAAAAATGTTGCAGAAGTGAACGCATATTTTGGCATTTTAAAGCACTTACAATATTTTACCCTCCACCGCCATTTAACCGGATACAAGATGCCAGCACATCGTACAGTCGTTCGAGGGTAATGCCTATCAGAAGAATTCCTAAGGGTCGCCAAACTCAAGTTTCTCTCTACGAAATATCAGAATCAAAATATTATAGCGGAAAGGGCATTTCGAAGCAAGTTTAGAGTAAACTGCGCGGATTGATATTGGTCAAATAATAGGCAGATGTCCGCTTAGTGCAGTCCTATTGAAGTAATTCCGATCTCAACATCCCCGATCCCCAGAAGTATGCACTCCAGGATGATATCAATGGCACAATTGAACAGAAAGAGAGAGAGGACTTGCCGAACCCCACTGGTTGTTGAGCTCTTGAACATTTCGTCTTGATATCTTATACGACTAGAATTCTGGGGGTAAGGAGCATCTAAAAACTTCGAGAACACCCGTCTTGGGCCAAGTGTACGCACAAGAACTGACCTATCTACAGAACCAATGACTCATTTGAAGCTGAGAAAAACCGCCGTTGACTTTTGATGTATATTGCGCTGCTCATGCATTCGAAGTAGTTTACGAATGTAATTGATGCACCATCTGTCCGGATAAAAACTCGCTTGATACTCTCAGATATGCGCCCATTTGCTGAGGTTGGATGTCGGAGCACTATCTAAGCCACTGACCACCTTTTGACGGTTGTAGGTCTTGTATCTGTACGGTTCAAGCAATCGCTTCGCCTATCTTTGTTGAATATGGACATAATAAGTGAGTGACCTAAGTTATCCGGAACGAATCGCTCTTCCCAAATAGGTTCAAACAATCCAATTAGAACAGAACACAAGGAGCTACGAATTTTGGTTAATGCTACGAAGAGTGCTTCTGGCGCGGCGGTACAATGGTGCTTCAAGTTAGAAAGACACTGGAAATTCACTAAATGTGGGGGGGTCTAAACTCGCAAACCACGACCCGGGGTACTGGCCGAATTAAAGACATAAGCCCAGAAGCCCAGGAGTCTCGATGTTGGCCTTTAGTACACATTAAGTCTCCAATATCGTCATTGATTAGCCCACCGGCTGACAGTGTCTTGGATCCTACTTTGCGGATTGGGTAAAACGGCTTTCCTGCTTTCTCTACTGCCCCAGCCTCTTTCATTTCCGGGGCTTTCTGGTTCTACTACACCTCTTTGTCAAAATACAGTCTTCGTTGAAATCGACACCTAACAGACTGTCCAGCCGAATTATGCAGCAGTCTCAAGGGAACACAACTTTTTATATCAGGAAGTGACAGCAACTGTTTGTGTTCCGATAATCTTTATGCTCGCGCTCTGAGACACCACAAACTAAGTTTCCAGCGCCAAATTGTCTTTTCCCAGTTGGGATTACTACCTCCTGAATAGAACAGTTTCATAGCACAGGTAGCCGTTTTTTATGCGGTTGCCTAATTTACGGTTCAGAAAGCCTTCTGACTACTAAACGAGAAGTTAGTTTTTTGCCAAACTTATCCGTGAGATTCTGTGAAAATCTGCTTAGGACGGTAACATGAAGTGACCCAACATAGGCATTTCAGTGATCAGCAGTACAGATTATGCCTCGCCACGTGGCCGCCTGATCGATTTGGCTTCACGGTAACACAACGGCGCCTAGACTCAGTACCGCTGAAGAACAACTGGTGTTCAGCATAAATTTGCAGAAACGTTCACTATTATCATCATATCTGTGTGTAAACACAAACTGCCACAGCTCCCGCCTCAGTCTAACTGAGGCGCTGCACTTCTGCATTGAAATATTCAGCAATTAGGACGGTAGCAGAACTTCGTGATAGGTAAAAGAGTGCTACTTTCTTGGCAAAAATTCTCATCCACTGAATCACAGATGCATTTGGCTGGAACACAAAGAGAAACTATAAACGACCTGGTGGATAGATGAACAACACGACCGTTTACATGTATCTAATCAAGCAGGGATGCATCACCTCACCAACACCAGCGCAACCAACTGCAGTATTTGAATCGTCTGGATTTCGCAGTCAATAGCGTCTAGATAGCAAAGGTGTCGGAGTCTCCATTACTGTACTTTGACCTTGTATTCAATTTTCCTAAATGCAGCTAACGTCTATCGGCAGGTTATGAAGAGTGCGAGTACGAGCAGGGTGTTGGTCACCTTAATTACGGATTTGGACACAAGGGTCCTACTATTGAATGTGAAATGGCAAATGAGAGTAGTGGTGCGCAGTGGGTCACTTCCTTGATGACCTGACTGACGATCCTAAGGCTTGGATCAAAAAAGAGCGGTAAGTAAGTGGGGCGAAAGTGACGTTGCGAAAGAATAATGAGAAAAGTTCGGAGACGTCAGCAGTGGCATGTCATCGCTTATCCGCCCCGCTGTATGCAGCGAATAAGGCGAATAAGGTCCAGCCGACACCACCATACGACGGCCGATGTTGCACGGAGGTACTTTTGTTTGTCTAATTCATGGTTGCGCATGGGCTAATATGTTCATAGGTGACCAGAATCTAGACAGGGAACGATTGGAGTTCTCAACGAAGGCCTTCGATCTCGAAGGCCAGAGCGTAAGGTAGCGTAAGGCGCAAGGCTACCACAGTGGTCCGACTTTTAAGGAGCAGGTCGCCACATCTGTTCCAAATTCAAGAGTCAGCGGACTGTTCGTCAGACCTTTATTCAGTGAAAAATCCGGTAGAAGAGGCCCTCTACCTCATGGACATGCTCCAGTGCAGCTCAATGAGTTTTCGGACCAACTGCCGCACCACGATAAGTTTCAGTGTCTCAGCGAGGACTGGTGACTTACCATACCTATCATCATCATCACATAAAGCACGACATCAGTGTTCAGCACTAATGCTTCTCTGCTGAACTTTCATAATTTATTTGCAAGCCACGTAGAGAAGAAAAATAACATAAATGTATGGGAAAGCGGTACTATGCTACTACAACGACTACTACATCATCAACTTCAGGTGTAAAAATCGCGCATTTTTTGTACAATGGTTACAGCTGTCACAAATTCGTTAAGCTGATAACCTGGGGAGGTACGGGTGGAAAGTTAAACAGTGGAGGCAGTAGCTGACATAATTGATTCAGGAGTGTGAGTGGACATTTCATCAGGGAGACCGGGAGGGGAAGCCATGCATTGAGGGCGACAGCTCGAATGCATGAGTGCCATTGGGAGTGCGACTAGACCATGTCTAATAACGTATCAAACGAATGATGCCTCCCGTTTCTGAGTAACCCTCCGGGGAGACTGACCAGCGCAGCTGAATTTGCTGGTAATGACTTTCATAGTTCACTACCAATTCAGTGCTTGACACTCCATGGCCCGTTCCCATCATCCGCGTGGCTGCGAGTGAAGGGCCGCCGAGGAAGTCGGTTGACTTGCAACTGGAGCACCTGACAAAAGCAGCTTGATCTATGGACTGTAATTCGTTCATCTAACATGAGCGGGTTCTTTTTTTCCGGAAACCACTCGACGTAATTCAGCATTACTGATACAGTGTTCTCAACAGCCTTGAGCGATTTTCCGAAGACATCAATGGTCAAACCCTGGAAGATTTTTGACGTCCTCAGCGCACAGCGGTCAGGTTTCTGACCCGTATAATAATATGGAGCTCACCTCAGCATTGTAAACTCGACCATTGACAGATAAGCTGATGTCACCTCTGCGACACAGGTGATACAAGTTCACAAAAGCCACTGACTTTCCCAGTCTCGGTGAAAATATTATCTTTGGCGAGACCCCCGGGACTGATATATCCGCCCAGGTAGACAAATTTATCTACTACCCCAATTGGCTCATCCGCAAGCATGAGGTTAGGGTTCGAGCCCACCCATCCTTTATCCAGCACCCCGGTATTTGTATGTGCGAAGCGCATGCTAAAGCGTTAGGCAGAATTATTTAGGTTGTTTAGTATCGGCTGCATTATGTTGGCGTCAGATCCATGAACAACTGTGTCGTCTACGTACTCGATATCTTTGAGCGAATGTCCTGAGGGCATTTCATCTCCATAGGTACTAGAGGCCGGGAGTGAGTCTTCGATAACCATGTCGGTGGCGAAGTTGAAGAGGAAAGGTGAAAGGGGAGAGCCTTGCCTGACAATCACTCAGAATTGTCTTTACCTTCAGACACTCATTCAGACATTCTGTGGAGAAACACCACGAAAACTGGACCTATACAGAACACGAATACATAAGAGATTGAGCATGTTTCTCCTTGCCTCACTAAATCTCGACCTTTAATTAGCTATAATGGCCATTTGGATGATGTTCGGAAAATCAGTATATGTTTATACACAGTCCACACTATATTATGTAGCTGTTCGGTTACTGACATGGGTGATGTCAATAGTTTGTTTGAATTGTTAGGTTGTGGAATATCTGATTTCTTACCGTTTCCTCTATCATCAAAATCATCAAAATTTCGTTTGGTTATTGAGCTTCGCAGCTGCCTCATTAGCAAATGTTGAACTACTAAAAGGTATAATAAGTGTGACCGATTCAGTTGGCCCATATGTTTCCAGGTGAAGCAAACTCGAGATGCATTAACGTCTTCTTACTTAATCTATGAGTAATATCATTACTACGTTGTGAAACTAAGTGATTAACCGGTGATGTATCCCAAGCTGGTAAACGTCTGTCAGAATGTCACGAGACCTCTTTTCGGAAGAAACACTGGCATATTCCTTCAGTTCCGTGATTTGTTGTCTGAGGCTAGCAATATTGACGTGTTTAGATGCGTGACAGCCAGGGACTGTTTAGACCGGTTGTAACACCTGCGATACAAGTTAATTTACCGGTGGAACCGCCACAGAACATGGTTGTGTGAAACGCGTCGGATACATATGCCACTTGTCCTGATAATTATTTTGCATGCTCTGATTTCCGCCACTGCCATCGTCGACACCATTAGCAGCAATAACACTTGTGTGCGTGTGTAACAATCAGTGAATGCGCCGTATGCACTACTTGGCCAGTGTAAACGTCGGTGCGTGCGCAACCTCGTCTTATCAGGTTTCAGAGACAAAAGTACGGGTGAACTTGTTGACAGAAAGGATCTCCGTAATTTCCGTTTCCATGAACTATCATTAAAGATTCCCCAGTTCACAGCACGGTTCGTAGGATTTTATTCTTGGATGTTACTTTATAACCCCAAAGTAACTAAATCTCGACACTTGCTACTTGAATACTAGTGTAAGAAGAGACCTTCCCATCTTTTTTGAACTTCCGACAGCATGCAGCATGTCCGTTTTTATGCAGCGCGTTTGTGTTTGGTAGGAGTGTACGAGATGACACCATTCTGCAGAACTTGTTTTCTTCTTCAAGGGAACTGATTATTTTACGTTCATCGTCCAACAGCGCACAGGGCTTAAGGATATTACATTGAGGTCTAGCGTTTTTAAGTGAACTGTTTTACTTTTTGTTACTAATCCGTTCGGATGCGATATGTCAAGGCCGTGCACAGGAACCTTCAACGGTGGTTTTGCAAACATTTTCCCACCAAGCTCGTGTTACTTACTTCACTGTCCTTTTTGGTTTCGCAAAGTACAAACGTGTTCCACGTGACTCGACACAGGTGTGGATTTGGTGCAGTAACGTAAGTAAATCAGTTGAGAAAACCTATCCCGAATTGTGCCTGTTGACGAGGAAGCCCTGTATGTGTCATAAACTATTAGCAAACACTTAGAAGTTTCTGTGAAACATTAGATAGCAGGAGACTGCATAGGGTGTCATGATCATCAAGCCTATTGACGACTAAATTCTGCGTCTTACGAAACCGAAACCGAAGAAAAATCTCCACATGGTCAAGCGATTCCATTTGGTCTCAATTTCATTATTATTATTGTTATTATTATTATTACTAATAGTATCAATGTCGGGCCTTCCTAAAATGGAACACTTCGCACTGGGAAGTGTTCGGTCAGATATCAAATTATTCAAGTAATGTTCATTACCGGTTGTTTTCCCACCCACATTTTCCAAACAAGACCAATATCACCTGCACAAATCGTGAAAGCTTCATCGTTCAACTGACCAGATGGGCATGAAAACAGCACTGGGTCTGCAATGGGTTTTACTCATAAATGGACAGCGAATAGAAGGGATATTCATATATAACGTTCTTCAGTCCTGTCGAATTCGGAAGATCGATAGAGGGTTTCACACAGAACCTAGCAGCGGCGTCATGACACTCCAAGATTTGGAGTCTCGATTTAATGCTAGTAGGTAGTGAACACCACAGTTCCGTTTTGGTCATCAATGCTTACCTGAAATCCGTGTCAGCCGAGCACCAGTCCACAGAAAAAAGGCAGAATACAGAATAAGGGGACCCTTTATATTGTCATGTGCACAATTTAACGAAAATGGCAGCTGTGAAATGTCTGAAGCGTGGTACCTTGTCCATCTTTACGAACCTACCAGTTGAGTCTGTATATCACGGCTGTGTCTAAAAACAAAAGCAGAGATAACGTGGACCGAATCACCTGGAACTTCACAACTGCAACAACAAGCGGTGTTATTCAGTGTGTGCGAAAATTTACACCGAAGTTCTTTTAGCGAACTTAGTCCGTTTGAACAGCTGCCGATAAAGCTGATCACTACCTGAATAATTAGGAAAGCAACGCGGATACTTTGGTGAGTTTTTTCAACCAAGGATACCAAGTACATCATAGGATTGATCCCTTTCAGCGAGGAAGATTTCTGTCGGTACTGGGTGTTCTCTTCAGTGGAAACTACCGCATTTAGCAATGGGGATGTGTGCAGAATTTACAGTCTCCGCAAGAATGCTTTTTTTTGAAGAAATGGCCTCTCACGGGATGGAAACTAAATGCAAAAGTTGGAAGTGATCAATTTCTAGCATTTACCCTCTTCTAGCGCTGCGCAAGTCACACCAGGTATGATACACAAGGGCTTCCACTGTGACGATGTATATTACTGATGAAGCATGCGAGTGTTGTCTGGTGTGGTGTCCAAGCCCGCGCCCCGCATTGGATGGAAGGTGAAGGTCAATACAAAAATCATGGAACCACTTTTCAGCGTCCGTTCGTTATTGTCTATTATTATCCTGGAAGGTTCACTAGGACGGTTGACAATGTCCACTTTTCAAATACTCTGCAGATGATATATTTGCCTTCGTGTCTAATGGCTCGTGACCGCTTAGTTCGTGTTTACTAGTAAACAACTCCACAGCGAAGAATATTTCTCCTTTCACCGGTAGACAGTCGCGATTTGCCCACATACCGAATGAGCGCGAGTAGCGCATTTTGTTCAAACCGATACAGCATGCCGGGTCAGAGGGTCGTACTAACTATAGTGGGACAGTGAAAAACTTGAGCTCGGGAGTTAGCACAGGCGGATTTTGTATAATGTATTGATTATTCACCCATCGTCATTATCATCAAATGCGGTGACTTGGCCGTGTGCTGCATATGCCGGAACATAGTCTACTGATACGAGTGTTGTTCTTCTTACCTCCTTCAAAATGCAACAAACTGCGAGGTGGACAACGTGGAAATTGACAGAAGGGTGTGAGAGGCGTTACGAGGTGTTGTTGATGCGTTCTGCCTTCCAGGATCAAGTCCTCTTGACTCCCTGCGCTTGCCTGCAGACCTTGCAAGAAATGGTGAATAATCCATATCAGTGGCATTCGCACTGTCGAATTGTTTCAGTGAGCACTTGGAGGTGTACTTACCTCAGAATACCTGCAGTGGACTCCATTTTCATCTTGAAGCTCTAACTCTAACTAAATAAACCCTACGTCTGTAAGACAATGAAGCACTTGGTGCCGATGACGCTGTCTCTGGTGAAGATGAGCGTATTTCTCGAATAACAATAATGGTTTGGATATGGCATCCTTTCGGTGCATGACTGTCATGCAACTCAAAGGAGGCAGGTGGGCTGAGATAATAGCAGTCTGCCCAAGCGTAGACGGGCGCAGTCGAAAAACCAGAGTCGTGTTCGAACCACGGAGTTTCCAATCCATAGTTCAATCCCTTATTAGTTAAGCGGTATCGAGCTCAACTTTATCGAAAGACGTACTTGAAAAGTGTTCGGCTGAGGTTATCCAAAGGTCAGTTTGAATTCGCAATGTTTAACTCATGCGAAAATGTGCTTGTGTTTCGAACAGGAGGAGCTGATGATTTTTTGACCCATTCTGTGGTTGTGGTCAAAATAGGCCTGGCGGTTATAATGTGTTTCCTGTTAGTTTCAAAATATGCACACTGTGCAGCTGGAGCTGTACAGTACGGTGAAAGTGACTGTTTTGTTTTGGCTCCCAGATCTTTTCTGCTCCAACCTATTCCGAGTACCCATCTAGCAGACATTCCGGATTTACTTCTTAAAGACTGTCACATAACTAAAATCCTGTCCAGAAATGCATGCTAATTCTCGGTGCTATACACTCAAGTAGTCTGCCATGTTCATTCATGTCCAATAATGAAGCTTCTAGGTTTTACACCTATCTGATTTCAGAGCGCTAACTTTCCTTTACCGCCGGGGATGGACGAACTGTTTCCAACAATGCACCAGCTGGCCACCGAAGAACTTTATTGGGAATACCTGGGAATGAAACAGTGAGTTCATTTTTACTTTACGGTCACTTCCTCTTGGAAGAGAACAAATCAGCTGCAAAAATGTCCGGACGTACTGCTACCTATGAAGTACGACCAACACTGAGACCCGGGCGCAGCGTCATTCATTTTCTGTTCCATTGTTTGACGCCGTAGATCAAATGGGGAATCAGTAATGCATCTTATTTGCTCTGGACTCACGTTCACTCTCAGTGAGATTAAGAAGTCGCAATATGACACAAACGCTCCGTGAGAAACAAGCTCTGCTGGTTTTGTCCTAAATTTATCGAAATTCCCCTCCACTAGGAAATGGCTACTGAGAAAGGGAGGGAAGAACGGATGCGGGGATCGAAGAACTGATTCCCCATCGGATTGCACCAACGAATGCTTCACACCATTCTAAGCTTCCTAGAATTTTTATATCCTATCTGATTAAAGTGAAAACCCTCGGTAAGCGACCCCTGAATGAAGGATAACTCCTACTTTGGGGACAGTTTATGAATTATCATGAAGCATTTCATAAAGGAAAATACTCATAAGGTTGCCGAAAACTCTTCCATAGCCTAGGACCGTTTTCGCCCTTCTTGGGGCTCATCAGGTAGGCACAGTCCCCAAGTTTCCGTCAACCTTATGTTCTACTTGAATCCAAATCGGAAAGATTTCGACAAATACACTCATTC
Source organism: Opisthorchis felineus (assembly GCA_004794785.1). NCBI lineage: Eukaryota > Metazoa > Platyhelminthes > Trematoda > Opisthorchiida > Opisthorchiidae > Opisthorchis > Opisthorchis felineus. Next base: position 30,970 of record SJOL01005051.1, on the reverse strand, counting down.
GCATATGGATTTGGTCTTCACGAGAGACTCCACTGAATCTCTCGTTTATGACCTTTAACTGAATGTGCTGCACAAAGGCTGCCTCATGTTTCAGTTGGGACTGCGCCTATCTGATAAGCCCCAAGAAGGGCGAAACCGGTCGTGGGCTGTCGAAGAGTTTTCAGTAAACTTGTGAGTAGTTTCCTTCATGAAAATATGCTGCGACATCTCGAATACCGTACCAACTGAAACATGATGCGGCCTTTGTGCAGCACATTCAGTTGAAGAGTATCATAAACGAGAGATTCAGTTGAGTCTTCCTTGAAAACCAAATTTATTTGCAACTGAGTGTATTTGTCTAATGAAGCTTGTTATCAACCTTCCTGAAGTAGAGACATCCCGAAGACTCGAACACTATCCTGCGAAATCAAACCTCCAAAAGCGTCCTGTTTTTATTCATCCACTGCTCTCCCTTGATAACTTCTAGGCTAATGGAGTCCGTCATTAAGTGTTCTGGAAGAAATGTAAAGGTGGATTGTAGTTGAACATCAACCACACTTCAAATCGATCCACTTTCTATCAGGTTAGTAGGTTCGGGTGTTCATGTGCATTTGATTCTCAACTAAACATCAGCACCAGGATATTGAAATAGCGTGTAGAGTTCTTCCGAGCACATTCATTCCCCGAGTTTTTTTAATTATTCGATCTTTGTGACTGAAGTTTGTGATAGCTGCATGCAGATATTTTCAAGGTATCACCAAGTTGCCAAAGACAGATAGACATGCTGAATAAGTGGTTTAGATGTTATCGATGTGTAGTTACTTACCGAAGAGCCTAACTGAGTCTTTACGTTTCTTCGGTTATAGTATATGAGCTGGCCATACTCCAAAGACTGGGATGGTTGGACCAAATGGTTCATGTGTCCGTGCGCGGTCTGTCTTGCAGAGACCTTTTCGTGTCGGTGTAGGTTACAAACGACCGAAAGATGTTCAACCAATGGCTTGATAAAAAAGCACGAAAGTCTTGACTAGTAAGCCAGTCGTGTTGGCAACTGTCGTCCCCGGAATGGAAGCCCTGGGACAGTGTCAGGCACGTCCCAATCACGGTTGGTGGCGCTGCTGCACCAGGCAGTCGTAGTCAATGCTCGGTTGTCTCGATTCTCCTTTGGTTAGAAAGTTACTGCAACTCAGCGTCATCGAAGTGGTAAGGCAATCGCCTCCAGCGTGTGGTCTTCTTCTTTTTAACGGTGGACTGTGCAGCAGGTGAAACAATGTACCTGTCGTAAACTGGTTGCAACTGAGTAACCGGATAGCACGGATAGCACACGCGAGGTGGTAGGTTAGGCTCTAGATGACAGGACCCTACCTTTGACCAAACTCCTAGTTGACAAACGTCATGACTTCAGTGCCATGGATAAGCGAACTTTTCTTATACATCCCTTAAAATGATAAGACCAGGTGCTGTGAGGAACCGGGAGTTAATGGAATGACATGGGATAACAGTGCCCACCATTCTACCTACAAAACAAGTGAAACTCAACCTTGGAACTTGCTGAGGCAGCTAGGTTTGCGCAGCCCATGCAGTGCGGGTGTGCTCATAGTGTGTTCAAGAACCCCAAATTTCTAAAGGTGAGACTGATTCGTAGCTCACCTGCTCACTGAGTGCTCTTTTAAACTTTTGTCTCGTTATGCGAGGTAGACTGAAAGGGGGAGATAGTTTATTCTAGCATATTTTGGTGGGTATTCCCCTCGGGAACAGCCAACCTCAGAGGACTCCACTAATTAAATGAGAATAGCTTGGTCCACTAAGGCGGATTTCAGCAGTAAGGCCCACCCTGGAGCCGGTCACTTTTGACTGGTCTCTTTAGGTGGTGTATCCACAGGAGAGCTGTATCTGCAGAGAGAATTCCACTCCTATGGGTATCTTAGTTCTCATTCGTGGGTGCCCTTTGTTGAGGGGGTATTTGGTATGTTGGAAATGAGAAACTATCACATGCATGTATACTTTTTTCCACCCACCTCACAGGCACTGGGATGTGAACCTCCATGTGGTAATGTCCGGCGTTTTCAAAATGATTCTCTGCAGTATGCGTCATTTCACGCGGTAAGTCACAGGTATTGAGTGTGCATCCTTCCCAACTGGTCAGTTATAAGAAATGACGTTCATCGATGAAGAATAATTGATCGTGATGCATAGAAAGACAGTTTTCGGGAGCTCTTTTTTACATGCCTAAATCAGAGTGGCGGAAGCAGAGAGGTGGTCAACGCTTGACCCAGCAGAGGAGTATGAAGGAGATTATGAAACATTTGGGTGCTGTCGGTGCTACTCGCCTTCCAGGATGGGGACCGCATGATCCCCACTGCGCCTGCCTGGAGACGCTGCAAGATATGGCTGCCAACCGATGTCAGTGGCGTTCTTGTTGTCAGTTTCTATCCAGATTGCCTGAATGAGTGTCTATAGATGTAAGTTCCTCAGAATGATTGTAGTAAGATAGCACTAATTCCCTTCCCCATCCGCCTTTATTCTTTTCTTCACAATAAGGCTTTCAAATAAATCATGGTTGTACGCCAGCGAAGCATGAGTGTTGAACACTGATTTGATGCTCTCGATGATGATGATTCGGGAGCAATTGTCGCTGACAGAATGGCCGACGCTCGTTACCTCTACCACTGGATAAGCTAGTTCTAGCTTTATGTGAGAGTTAGGAATGGAGCAATTATCTTCAAGCGTCGAAATAAAGTGGATTTGGTAAATAAGTATTTCACGGTCATATTATTCTTGTTTGAAGTTTTCCTCCTGTCCTGGCGTAATTATTCTGGTGAGTCCGCATCAAATAGAGGAAGCACTGGACTTTGGTTTCGCTCTTTTTAGTGTTCATCAGCACACCTGACATCAAACGTTTTGCCCAAGGTGTTTCGGATGAAAAACTGCTGGTACCGAACCAGCCACTCATTCAAGCACGATCAGTGTGATGATGTTGGAGAGCAGCCTCTCTGTACCGTAACTGTTCTGCATTCAGTTGTAGAAAGTGCACACGGTTAGGTAAGATCACGCTACAAAGCCGGACGGGTCTTATCACGTGAACAGCAGTCCACAGTCACGTGTCATCATTTGACCAGCTGGCCACGAAGTTGGCCTAGTTTCAATCCAGTAGTCTGTCGTCTTACAAATATAAAATCCACCCATGGCTGTTTGAAGCGAGACTATGCTCCCTCTGGTGTATCACTGTTCTGTCCACATTTGAAGAGATTCACAGAAAAGAAAATAAGGTCACAAATTACTCAACTCCCTTTTATCGCATTTTCTCGGGCGCGGTGTAATCTCCAACCATTCTTGCTTAAAGTCCACATGACACTCAGCGGGTTCCAATGGAGAGCACACTGTCATTCCCCAGCCGGTCTGACCCACTAAAATTTATCCGTTCGGCTTGAGTTGAACGAGGCTCTGTAGAATGTTGGACTGGGCCCGCAGGTGCTGTCTTAAACCAACACGATGCTCAACACGCTCCTTACAATGCCTTATAAAGGAACAGGCACCTTGCTATCGACAATTTATGAGTCACTACTCTACCTTTCACTATTTTTCCTCTCTTCTTCCTACTGCTTGTAAGGCAGTCAAGCATCGCTCTCCATTGCTGGTCTATTGCTAAAGACGAGGGCGATTTTTCGGCCGGTATTTGGCATTTCAAATCCGGGGGCTGTACGCACCTCCTATTTACTATGCCGTTTTCCAGAGCGCACTTGTATGAAACTGGTTTTCCTCCATATGTAAAGACTGTAAACTTCCAAGCCAATTAAAAATTGTCCAAAGTTGGATTTTCTAAACCGTTCATTGCACTTCCTACCAGCATATGCAGCGGGCGAATCATTCGTCATTCCAACGAAGAAGATTAAAAACTAGTCATATCAAATTGATGATAATAAATATTCTAGAACAGGTGGAACTTGAGACACACGGCGAAACAGATTGTCTAAAATACCAGCAACAGCACACCACTATCAAAGCCCACTTAGTTACGATAAGCTCAGTAGAACGCGAAACAAGAAAGTGGCCATCGTTGAGTTCACGATGAACGGTATATAATGCTTTCGAGCGATTAGCTTTTGGGCTGTCCTTTACCCGATTATTCACAGGAACGAGTTTATTACCCCCTAAATCTACCTTTGTCCTCTTGTGACTTCATGTACTATTGGGCAGTTTATGGTAGATTTCATACTAAGGAGAGCAGATTACGGTCTAATCTCGTCATAATCAGGGGGGCTGGTTAAGAATTGCTGATCCGCTTCACTTCAGCTTCGGCCCACCAAAATGCTGTTGCCTTCACGAGTATCCTAGCAACATAAACATAAAGGAAGCAAGACAAGTTGCTTGAAGCTACCAGTCTACGGTGACCTGTTGTACAAGAATAAATCATTTCCTACAGCCAGCAGGAAGTATCTTCAAATCATGTATGTCCAATGTACAACCAATATGCACATGTGGGAGTAGGAACATGGGTTCAAATTCCAACTCCATGCTACGCACTATCGGAGCCATTGGAAATATAAGGGTACATCGGAGGCCAAAAATCGGTACCCAAAAGCAAACCCGAAAAGCATAATGGCAACAAGTCCTCAAAGTTCTCGGTAACCGAAACCGAGTTTTTCTCTCTGACATCGCAATTGCGTTACGCTTGTTATAACAGGCAACCAGTTAGAACCTGGCAAGTAAACGCATGCCTGTAGCTCAGCAGAGACTATGAACCTATCGACTGCGATTCGTTGGCAGCGTCAGTAATCGATAACCAAATAAGAAAAGCTACAAGAACGGACCGGTTGGATGTAACAAATCGGATGGCAAGTGGCATCGGGAGCAGAATGCAGACGGCCTTGAATGTCTCACTCCCTTGTTTTTCCACCAACCATATAGTGAAACATTTCTCATACATGACTAACTAACAGTAGATAATGGCGTCAATCCCCGTGACTGTATTCTGTCTACTGAAGTGGATACGAACTTAGGTGGTGTCATATATCAACATACCAGGCGGGGTTCAGAAGCAGTACTCCAGTTATATCGATTTGTCAGTCGCAAATCGTCTGTCAAATATACGTTTCCGTCCCCTCTAAGGTCCACCAATCTGTCTCCATACCTGATTTATATTACCCAGCTAACTGTTTCATCATCATCATGGATAGCATGACATCAGTGTTCAACACTCATGCTTCGCTGGCGTACAACCATGATTTATTTGAAAGCCTTATTGTGAAGAAAAGAATAAAGGCGGATGGGGAGGGGAATTAGTGCTATCTTACTACAATCATTCCGAGATGCTTACATCTACAGACACTTATTCAGGCAATCTGGATAGAAACTGACAACAAGAACGCCACTGACATCGGTTGGCAGCCATATCTTGCAGCGTCTCCAGGCAGGTGCAGTGGGGATAACGCGGTCCCCATTCCGGTAGGCGAGTAGCAGCACTGTTGTCTTCACTCTGACAACTTTGTGGTAAATCAGGATAATTCATGGTTGACAATGTACGAAGTTTAACAACTTTTCATGCAACGGTTGAGGATTACTTAAAAACAGTCAATGACGATTTTGGAATGCTTTTTCTCAGTTACTTTAAGATCCTTTCCGATCCAGCTACGAAGGCCCAACTTCGAATGACGATAACTGGTCTAAATGAAAGAGCTACCAGAGAATATGGATTTCTTGCTTGAATCAAGTAGACCAACGTTGGGAGACGAAGGTTCTGACTCGGTGTGCACAACCCGAGTAAGAGTAAATGGTTCACCAGGACAATGGTTCAAGGACGCCACAGCTCATATGGGAAGTCAAGGTGCGAATCTTCCTTGAAATGCACGCAAAATCCTGGCACACAATCTGCTAAACAAGCTTAACGCCGATATTCTGGATGAACATACCAAAAACGGATGCAGTACGGTTTATCCTATCCTTGCAGCGGGTCTACTGCAAGATAAACACTGAGCACGGACCCCACCACTATGTGACCTGTCCGTAGACATGCGAAATCCTTCAACTCGTTGAACAGGGAGGAGCTATGGATAGTTGTTCAAAGGCTCGGCTCTGCCGAAACCCGCCACTCTTACCCACTGTCTTCAGTGTGGTATGACCTGCGGAACTCGTTCGAGTTTGAAGTTGGTACTGTGGGGCCAGTTTGCATTCTTCCTTGCAATTCGCTCACTTTCCATCTGATCGCAATTTGTGTGGAAGGGTTTCGTGAGTCCAAAGATAGCGTGCCGATCCACTTCTTTCCGGACGGTCATCTCTTCAACTCGGAACGCTTCATGGTCAGAATGAGGTTGCTCGAATCAAAAGTCCCCATGCTGTTATTTGCATATTACTGCTTAGTTGCACAATCAGATTAAGAACTGCAACAAACAGCCACAAAACTAGCCTCAGCGGGATTTCGCTTAGGTTTAAATGTCCAAGGAGACCCTGCATTCCAACTGATGGCCGCATCAAAGCGTGCCGTGAAGACTTCTCCTATCTTGGCAGCACTGTGTCCAAACTAGGCATTCGATATTGTAGTAAATGCTCGAAGTGTCAAGGCAATGGATATATTCGATCACGTGTTTGGAGCAACAGCAATCCGTGCATGGATACCAAGGTTGTAGCTACATTGTTTTCACTGCTGTATGGCAGATTTCACTTGCAATGTCTGCGCAAGATCCTCCGTATTCAGTGATCAGATAGAATCCCGAATACTGAGGTTCTCAAACGAACCGAGAACAAGACAGCTGACTGTGCCGTGATGTGAGTAGTAAAAATACAACCAGCTGCGCTGGGTAGATCACAAAAAGAATGACAGATAACCGCATCTTGGAACAACTTATTAACAGTCAACAGAAGGATGGAGCTCGAACACGACAGCCCGAATGTTGCTATTGATACAGTCCTCAGGTAAGTTTGAAACAGTAATCTCGATTTCAGATCTTGGGAAAAGCTGGTCTGGCGCCATGATGCTCGCACAAGCTTGGTGAGCTTTGAGAAACAATGCAGTTAAATCCCCGAACACTGGCCGATCATTTGAAACGACCGTACGATGTCAGGTACGACCACAGCCACATGGGCCTGTGCGGCTTGTGGGCGCACGTGCTTGAGTGGGACCGGACTTGTCGGTCACCAGCAAAGTCATTCTAAACCACCACAGTGAGTTGCCTAAGGTAAGATAGCTTCGATTTCCAAGCAGCACTTCTTCGACGCTACTATCAACTGTACAATATAGAAAAACAATTGAGGTTCAATCACACGAGGCGTTCGCATTTTAAACCATGCTGTAAAAAGTAGTACATTTTTTGAGGAATGTTGCATAGGATTGTTGAATAAAACCTGCTGCTAGAAACATAATCGGGTTGTGGCCTGCACCGGCTCCATGGCTGGTCCCTTCATACCTTCGATATAATGAAACTTTCTCATTCTACGACAGGAGTCATCTGCAAAACAATAAAAGTCTACGACAAGTGAAGACCAGAAGCTAACAGGTGCACCTCCAATATAAAACTGAATGCTTTGATTTCTGCAGTACATTCTCATGATTGACGTCTGCTTCACGAGTCAGTAGGTTTGACTCGGATAATAACCGATAGCGAGAGCTGAGGGATTATTTGGCAATTTTTTAGATCGCTTTTGCCTACTTACATCCTTAGGTTCTTAGAATGCAGTAAAATCTTTATCGTGCGTTAATTATGGAGTATGATCAGAGCATTTACAGAACCTTATCTGGCCCAATAAACTTACACATATTCATGAAGGCGAGTTACACGGAGTGACCGGTAATTGGACGTTTCTTGTTAACATTCCATTCTGCAAATTTCAACAACGCCGACGTCAACATGACTTACAAAACAAGATGTTTACGTTGATAAAACGTGTTTCGCCACAGGGCCTTAAAACAAAACATCCTGTTAATAGTGGACCTGAGCGAGTGTTAGTACTTACGACTCAGAACCACGCACGTGGTCTGGCCACTAAAGTGTAAATTCCGATAGCTGAGTTCGTTTAGTTGCGCTAACACTGTCAACTAGTCAATTTAATTTTTCTTCATTCCAGTGTCCCGAAGTTCCAACTCTACTCTTGTCACGATTCCACCCTAATGCTACTGCTCTATGCTTTGGAATGTTTCGATGGCTACTGGCCTCCATTTGCGGCAGACTTGATTTTAGAATTGTATTTGGACGCGGATGTAGTGAAAATCCTAACTGAAGGTGACAGCAGTCCTCAAGCTGACGACAACATCCGAAGACTTTCAAATTTGCAATACACTCCTCTGGATGCGTTATGGATCAGAGTGTCCTATCTTGGGCAGGTCGTGCCTCTCGGATGTCTTTGGAAGACACCCTACAAGGATGCAGGCCGATACAATAAGGGCTATGTTCCGTTACGTTTCTTACTAGAACGCTGGAGTTCAAGCGCGCCGTCTTTTGAAACCCTCGCCTTGAAATAGTCCATACTAGCATGGCGACCGGTTCAAGCATCATACTCTTCCAAACCTACTTATTGTGATTTGATGGGTGCTCGATACCTTGGCTGAGCAATCATTTTTCTTATTCTTATTCCGCGCGTCAAGATAACTGGTAGCCTAGTATAGAGAATAATTTGTGAAACTTCAGTTTACTATCAATGTTTGCCTCGTTTTGGCTTTTATTTTGCCTCGAAGACACGCAATAAAAATTGGACTATCCACTGGTCTATATAAATGACTGGGAATGGTTCGCTCAAAAATGGTATGATAAGTACGTACCGGAAATGCATCAAGTCGCTTACTCGACTTTGTTTTGAATACAAGCTCTAATAAACACCACGTTATGGAGTCTAGGAACTGTCCGTGTGCAAGTGAAAATCCTTAAGATGGCACATTCCGAAAAATTTGTATTACGCTGATACCCACGACTACATCACTACATCCAACGGAAGTAGAGACCGGTTCACTGAAAACATCGATTGACGCTTTATGCGAGCGATTACCATTGGTACCGCAGCATCCTGAGCAAATGGTTGTCCTGAAGTTTTAACGGCTGTGCACAGTAAACAAACAAGCACTGTCACGAAGGCTCCAGGAATGTCAGCGTCCCATAACCACACATAACCCACACTATAGCGGTTCCGCCTAACCACTACCCAATAAATAAATAATCATTCGGTGAAAAATACTTCTTTTATCAGATCTGTAAGGTGACAAGCGGAAGGAAAAGAAGACCTATTTTAACCATTCAGGAGGGTTGGTTCTCTGTATGTGGAATTTTTCTTTACAACATTGACCGTGGACATCGTGTGACTTCACCGACGGCCAATGTTTGCTTCTTTTTTGGACATACGGCACAGTTCAAGCATCACACCTCATTTGGGCGTCATCAACCGCGGTTCTTGCGACCACTGATAATGACGGCCTTCGTAGCACCCATCGACATCGGATGTGTATGTATCACTGTGAGATCCATATGCGACAGAAGGCCCACGAACCAGTTCGATAATCTGGTGGCGACCAGCAACCTGAATTCTCCTCCGGATCGGAGTGTGCTGGAGAAGGGAAGACCACACACCAGTTAGAAACACTGTCACCATAAGATCTAATGGTCACTAAGTCTGGATTTTATTCTGTAAGTAGGGTCATCTTAAGATTAGAATCCGAGGAACACTGTGCTGTGTCAACCTAGTTGGTAGTCATCAGTGGTGCATAACTTTCCAGGGGGGACTTCAAATAAGATTGACTGATCGGTGAATCCTCACTGACAACAAAATAGCAATAGCAACTAATGCATCATCCCAAGGTGAGTACGCGGAACGTGAAAGATTGATGGCCCTGAGCTATTCTTTCATAACGAGAAGTGCTGGAGATTGCGCGCCTAGTTTACTACCTGGCTATCCGATCATGAAAACTGGTCTCTTTTTGGATATTCGCCCAATTGGGCGAGATGGCCCAAGTGGTTAGAGCGCGAATTTACTGACCGGAAGGTCCGTGGTTCGAATTCGGCCTCTGCATCTCGACTTCACTGTCTAGGCTTGGGCAACCTGGCAGTATCCCAGCCCTCGTGCTTCCTTCCAGTGGCATGGCAACTAGGCACCGAAAGGGTGTTACAGCTGAACGGGTGTCACAACTTATCCACTGGTGGGAAGTTAACCAGGTAGGGAGTATTGTGCACCCGAAGTTTAGCCAAGCAAAGCGCGTTCAGCTGAGCGCATCTCCCACACCATACACAACATCAGCCATTGCCCCAAGGTGATGCAAACCTACTAAGGTGAAAGGTGAGAAGGCTAGTGTCGTTTTAGGTGGTTTACGGTGCATGACCAAGTATGAACAAGACAATACGTCGACTCTAAGTACGGTCCAGAAAAGAGTAGTCAGTTGGACTCTTCCACATATGTAGGGATCTTGGAATGCCCTCGTGCAGAGCGAATTTCTTGGGTTTTATTCGACAACGGGTTGAATAAAGGAATTGTTCAATAAGCGATGGTATGACGGCACACCAGCGCCTATGGGGGGGGGCAAAGGATGAGAAGGACATCAGTGGACAAAAAACTGCGACGGCGAAAGCTACCTCCACAATACACAGGCCGAAGATGGGATTGGTAGAATGCTCTAGTCCAACCACCGAGCCATGGTAGGAACCTTTGGTCGGGACAACCATGGCTGTGGGTTGCTCTGCACTCTGACTGTCCTGGTAGGCAGCATACGCGTACGTGGTAGAGCAGTCGGCAACGAAAATGCACTTGGTTCTTATGATGATCTCGTACAAAGTAATCGGGAAGATTATTTATCGCGAATGCATTGGCGAGTCTTCCGCCTTAAGATTGAGTAATCATGTCGTACCAAAGTTCCACCCTTTTGGGGAAGACCATGCCCTCGGATAGACTATATGTTTCGTCGTACAAGAACAAAACGAATGAACGATGGACTTATATATACATGTGCACGATTTCTAGAAACCTGTGTAAAAGCCACAATAATCGCTAAATACTTAGTAATAATGTAACGGTGAATGTGACCTTGTGTTTTTTCTTTGCATGGCGTCAGACGGCTAGTCTCGTCGTCCGAGCGTACTATCAGGCAGATACTGGGTCAAGATGTTTTCCTGCAAGGACGACCGAAATGAGAATGAGTGTTGAGGAAACTATCCGGTCTTAAAAATTTATTCACTTTTAGTTACGGCGGTGAATTTCTTACGTGTACACCATGGTTTCGCTTCAACCTTTTCGTTGACCCCTGACCGCCCCACTTTCTCGGTCTACGTTCCTCATGTTTATTAGCATATTAACAGGATGTCACAGTCGGGTTATGTAGTGGTTCCAAACTGAACAACTGTATGAAGCAGAAAATTAGCTTACCATCTGAGCAGTTCAGCACAGTTCTGGTGGCAACGCTGGATGGCCATTTGATTGAATTCTTCCGAGCCCCGAGTGTACGCACCATACTTCTTTCCGAATGGCAAGTCACAAGCGACTGAGTCACAAACACCTGCACGAAACGGTGTTCCTAAATGTTAAGGGAAAAAATTAGGCGAATACTGGAAAAAGCAGCTACACACATCAGTAGCCCATCGAGAAAACTATTGGGTTCATCTCATTTCACAGGCAGCATACTATCCGTAATTATATAATATGACACTGACTATAACGATGGCAAGGAGGGAATCGTTTATTGACCAAATTGTATCTGGGAGATTGTACAGCTCATATAGAATATTTCCTATGTAAATTACATCCTGTGAGCGGGACCAATTTGTGCTAAGAAGCCGAGAAGCACTAAAGCTGTTTCGTCCTTAATGGGAATCATCAGCAGTGCGTGAAACGCAAGAGTTTTGAACCCGCAAGCTCCCCGCTAGTAGTTCAACACTTAGCCCTTCAGCCACAAGCGGCAGATACTGATTAGCTCGCATTTAGACAATATATGGAGCCACCCATCCCTCAATCACGGAAATCACATCAAGTGATCGCACGTTGACTGGCTTCTTGAGTGACGACTTCTCAGATGGAAGGTTCACTAACTTTGTGCATTATTCTTCCTCCTGGAGGATATGCAAAGCATGAAGCCATAAACTCGAAACCCAAATGGCAAATAACAACCACATACCTGAATAATTAACGAACTCGCCTGGGTTGTTTGCGTTTTACAACTGGACCAACTATGGTAAACGCTGGGAATACTGCAAACTAATTTTCCCTTTTCGTTTCGAATAAATGAATTTAATTGAACTCACTGTAACAGTGTGCTCAAATTACCAAATTTCCAAATATGTTACACATTGAAGGCCCGAATTTTGTCCGTGAAAACGGTACGAATATTTTAGAACTTAGGGGTGAAATCAACGTGGCAACGATTCTGCGTGAAAAGAGACAACCACTCCCGAACAGTCACTGCAGTGGAGATTGATCCTATATCGTAACTAGCAAGATTTATCAGATTTCTCTACCACGCTCTTGAACCACAAGTTTTTCAAGAGTAAATGCACTGCGGACCGTTGAGGTTCGGACTCATAATTGTGGCAAAGAAATAATTAGGCTAACATGACAGTAAATCATGTATACCAGGTGAGGTGCCTGGCTACTGCGACGGACGAAGCGCTACAATACAATATACTCCCGATCGGTGTTTTGCCCGACTGTGATCTAAAGGAAAAAGCGAATGATTCACATTTAATAACAAACCAAAGGCGTTGAATTAGAAGAACGATGTTAAACTAGCCAAACGACGGTGGTGGGCAATCTGAACGCGTCCTCTGCATCCTATGGACAATCTTATCTTTGTCCACAGAGGAGTTCAGTTTTTCAGCTAACAAAACCGTGAACCGAAGTGCGGTTTTTTCATCTGCCACAGATTCGGTCACCGAGACTAAAGAAGACACGGGTATGAGAGCCACACGTTGGAACCGACGCCCCAATCAGTCCATTGGCTTCAAATGGTTGATTTGTCCGGTATGGCGGAGATCGAGAGCTACGAATTGAGGGCGATACCTTTGATGCGAGGTCACAATTAGCTGCATGACAGCCAGGGTCACTAACCATTGGTTTGTCTCGCTCTGCAGCCCCAATCCGGAGAGACTTCAGTTACCTGTTGACTAGTAAGGGCTTCCATGGAGTGACCGCCTCTGGGTCGTTTTTATGCGATAAAAAGTTGGGCAAATAGTACTCTACGAAGTAAATAGCCTAACCAGTTTAACCGTGAAGTGTGACCATCGAGTGTTATCTATTGAGGAATAGTGAACGTTGCAGAAAATCATCTGGCGTACCTCAACACTACTGATTTTGATGTTCTCACTAGAGGCGCACAATGCTTCGGAGGCACCGACGGTCTTCCATACGCAGCGGCTACCTCTCTGACAGATCGGACCACGGCATTGTGCCCTCTACCCTTGATAGATACCCTGTAGGCTATGAACTGAATGACCTTGCATCAACCGGCTTGTTCATGAGTGAGGCGGATAGATACGCGTGCCTCCACAAGCCGTGGTCAAGTGGTGAACTCCAAAATGAGCGACAACCTTGTATCGAAGCTTTTCATCGGGAGCTGCCTGCCACATGATCCAACTGGTGTGCAATTGGTGGCCTTCAAGTCACACGCTGCGGGTGCTTGTGCTGAAATTTTGTGCTAAGTAGTACATAATTTAGGTCACTCCGGATTGTCTGTACGGTGAGCGTCAACCAGGAATCCCCAGGGCTCAGTCAGACAACCTAAGGATCCATATCACCTGCCAGAATCACGATATCTGTAGGGCACATTGAGCCGTAGGGCTAAGCACAACTTCGTCGTCGTAGATACCACGAGTTATTGCATCAGGAGTACAGGACACATGAAGAGTAAAGTGTGAAAAAATCTGGGTTCGTCCTGAGCGTGTTGAGATGTATGACCGGACTAGAGCCTTGTATGTGTGTCTGGAAGACACAAAATAAACCGACCGAAAGAGAGAAAAGGTCGGAGTAGGAGCTACCTGTTGCCCAACTTAACAGAGCAAGAACGTTAAAAAGTAGTAATGTGGAACAAATCCTTTGAATTTAATAAGGATTTAATTTGCTCTGTTTACTGGGTAGAAGTCTAAAAACAGAGCAACGGTTAGATGATTGGCAGCTAAATGAATCAGAAAAACTTCGATGAGGGAATGTGGAAAGGAGTCAGTGAACAAGGAGCTGTAAGGGCTAACCATACTTCGCGGTTGCCGGGGTCGAAGAAGACGGTTTGATAGAGGTGTCCCAACTTAAGTCTTTCATTTAAAAGTCTGAACCGCGAGGCAGCAGTTGCTGAGGCTTTCGTAGGGGACCCTTTCCAGAGCCAATGACTCAATATCCTGACCCGCTTGTTTGCAGGGGGCCGGCCTGGCCTGAGGACGCAGGGAGTGAGGCATCACTGTTTCACTCCAAGTGCAGCTGCGCACAGCAGGAGCCTTTTGAGCAGCACCAGACTATTCGGGTTTAAAAGCATTTCGATCATGTTGAATAATGCGCCGGCGGTCATCTTCAGCCACTGGGCGAACGGAGTGTGCAGATTTTAGGGCCGACCTTCTCTAACTCGTCCTTCCTCGGGGGAAGGTAGAATCGCCGCTTCCACTAATATGGACATGCTGGTCGCCTGGGAGGAACATCTTAGTGCCCTCACACTCCTATCGCAGAGGACAGTATGACTTTACCTCCAGCCCTCTTCGCAGTACAGGAACACGCCACTGTTCGTCGGGCTGTTCACAGTTGGCCTTCCTGGTATGATGGAACATTAGGAAACTGATCTCCATGCAGTGCAGCCTGCAGGATCATTACAGTACTGAATGAAGCCCGAGTATCACAACAAGGTGACATCTTTAGGTCGAGGGTTGGACCATAAGAAAATAGAAGAATTTGCTCGTAGTTATAGGAGGAAAAGGTTAATGCAATAACAGACAACCTAAAGCTCACTTTCGATTGTGCACAATACCAAATCCCATATTAAAGATGACTGCATGTTCGACAGATTATCTCGTGCATGCGTCAACTGATTAAGGGAACAGTCTGATCCAATTAAGTAGAAATGAGATTGCTCCGTAGATTCCCGGTCTGAGAGCATACGTTTCTTGCAGTTTGAGGCGGCCTCACAGAGTAAAATACCCTTGCCACACATTGGGTCCAGAATGACACCATCCTGAAAACAGAAAAGCGTGATTAAATCCTATGCATAAAACGACAGAGACATCAGAGAGAGAGAGAGAGAACCCCAGAAAAGTCAACGTCAGTTTAACATTCTGGAACACAAAATGACACACTATGCGTAGTGACACGGCGATATGAGCACATTCGTTGGTGGCTAGTGTGTTTGCATAGCTCAACAGTGAACAACGCTCATGGCACGGTGCTATCGTCCCGGTGTTATTCAGAGAAATAGTGACCTAACCAACATAGGGCTCTGGGGAGATAAAAGGAAGCAAAGGAAAACCAATCATCTGCTTACGACTCTCAGTTGGAAATTTTGTTCCAAACGAAGTTCCGTCTATGGCACACGTGGGGGAAGTAAGTGTGTCCTATAGAGGGGCTTCACAAGCTGTTGGCTGTCAGGAGCAGTAGGACTGCAGGCTTTGGAAAATATACTCAAGAAAACAACAGCGTGAATTGACAAACACTATTCGCCGCAAAATGCACAGGCCATCACCATCAGTCTGTGCCTGAGGGTGTGTTGCACAGTTCTTCAGGGAGTTTGATTGTACATCCTGTCAGTTATGTCACTCGATTACTACCGTGACTTTGTCACGCCAGACATAAATTATTGGGGACGAATTTATTGACCAGACGATTCTTGCTTCGACATCAAACTCGGCATCTCGACTGCTCCTGTCCAGGTTTGAACAGACTGGCTTCATCTCGGCCCTCATGCTTCCTTCGGGTGGCATGCTAGCTAAGCACCAAGAGTATGATGCCCAAACGATTACCATTATTTTACTTCAATCGGTCGCTCCAACCCAGGTTACTACGCGCTTTTCCGCCGTGCGCCTTTTCGTTTAAGGCCACATCTTAAAAAGGCACCTAAGAGAAGCTGTCTCAGGTTAACATGTATCTTATCAAGCTTCACAATTGCATCCACTAATTTTCCGACCAACGGCACGAGCTCAGTAAGGATATCTAATTGACCGGCTCCGTCGCTGACACGAATCGATTAAACTTGAGTGCTCGTCTGTTGCTCCTTCAAGGTTTCATTCTTTTTAGTCACTGAGCAACCGTTCATTAGAAGATGCGTAGCTACGAACTCACTATCTACGACAGATGGCTATATATCTGTCGATGAATCGACAAATCTGCGATAAACCGAACACTTGCAGCGAGGATACATTAGGGGGCTCCCGGGTCAATGATGTGGTAGCTGCTTTAAGGTTTACATGATACAGGTATGACCCTGAATGATAAAATGTAATTAGCTGCTACGACTGGAAAGCTCACAACTTGAGATAGAACGACGGATCAAAGGGTGTGATAGACATGCGTTAATAATGAGGGGCCTGTAAGTTAAAAGCACTTCCTCAGAATGATAAATGTGCAGGTCTTTGCTGGATTAGTCAGATATATGTTCAAATACCCAAAAGGAGCTTCTGCGTGCACACAGAAAGCGAACTGCTTGCGTGAATTTTGTGTATACATTTACTAGCACCATTTCCGCTGGATAAACTAAGAAGGGAGGTCGGCTTTGACTTGCTCACAGGGTCGGGAAAATGTTGGGAGCAAGCAAAACACTGAATGGGTCTTCGAAGCTAGATAAGTATCTTAAGACAATGCATGTCAAAGAATTTTACGTCCTGGCATGAAGAATAACACAGGCCTACTTCATATATAAACGACCTCTGCAATACTAACTACTTGCGAGTAGTCAGGAATTAACCACGCTTTGGCTAGCGACCATAGCCTGTTCGGATGTTTTAGCCACGAGTTACAGACCGCACAAATATGAAGTCACCCTTCCCTGGAGGTCCTCACAGCAGGGGAAGATCCGGTCTTTCACTTTCTTACGTTAACAACACACTCTTAAGGAGCAGGCACAGCCACGTACGACTAGCATGACAAAGGATAGTCGATGATGAGTCGAGTTAGAAGTCCACTTGAGATGAAACTGGTCGGGAAGCAGGGGACGTCGTGATAAGAACTAACGCATATTGAATAATGCAACACAAGTTCATACGATGCCAGACAGATGTTATGTGCGCGGTTGGCACGAATGTATAGAGGGAAGAGTTACACAGTTCAATGAGCCACGAAGAATGGAAGGCCTCCATGCGAAAAACCACTGGAAGCAGAATAGCTCTTAGGCCAGCACAATTTCAAAGGCCACATATGGCCGAAATCGCTCAGGACACGGGTGAAACGCTGAACCCGTCGCTAAAGGTGTGATTCAAACTGCCCAAGATCGCACAGACTATTGGCACCGGACTATGAGCTGTGTTCAAAAGAAACTTGTGCGGCCTTTGAACTCGTGCTCGACTACGAGGCTATCATCATCATCACTGACAGGAATATACTAGTAATACATGCTGACGGCTAGCTGCCTGATCTACAAGCTATTTCCCCTAAAAATTAATTTGACTGATGCAATCCACCGACATGCACACCCCTCCACATTTTTATATTTGGAACTGAGGTGGTACTTAATCGTGCACGTGATTTCCGTATATTTTGCATGAATCTGTGATGCACTAGTCAATATGAGCGATCACATAAGACAAGCCCTGCTCGCTACTTTTGTTCTTATCAACAACATACACGGCTATCTTCAGTCGCTTGAAACATTAAACTGGATTTATACATCCAGAACATAGTTGTTGGGGGCCAATCTACTGCACGCACAACAAGATTTTGAACCCTCTCCTCATCAGTAACATGGACAGCACAACAGTTTTCAAACGCCGAGGAGTCACTACCGTACTACCACAATTTGCTTCTTTATTTATTTATCGTGGGAAGAATAGTGGTGATAAACCATCAATCATCCCGAGGTGCCTACACCTACAGAAATTCACTCGGACACTGGATAGGGACAGACAACAATGCTATTGAAATAGATTAGCAGCAATAACTTGCGGTGCCTTCAACCTTGCAAAGGGAGAATCACGCGAACACCATCCCGAGAGGCGGTTCGCATCGACAGTATCAAAAATTTTCGTATGTTCTTTCATATCCCACTACCAGGTCAAAAGCTGACCACCACTCAGAACTGGGCGTGGGAAACAGCACTTTCTCGGCGAACGATGATTTGGCATGCGTAATACATGAGCAAACCATTGTAGCCTTTGGTACTGGACACACTCTTCGACTGAAATCCCTGTTACACAACCGAATTCCCCATAGTAGGGGTAAACCAAAGGTAAGCACCTTATTCTTCAAGGTAGATGAAAACTGTCAGACACCGACCAATGGTATTGGATCCATATTGGATCAGCGTGCCGTATCGAGAAGTTAGCATTGCTGTATGCTTCTCGGGGCTTCATCCAAAGCAACACTTGCGACCATTATCTGTACTGTTCCATGACATCGTGCATTATGTTCCTGGTTGGTAAACACCATGATTAGTCGCCCGACGGTATGTACTCCAAATTCTCACATCCCGAAACGCTACTTGGGAATTCAGTGCAGAATCTGTCTCCACTGGGTGTCACCATTGTTCGCCTGGTCTTAGTTTGGTTCCATAGTTTCGGACATTGATTCGGAGCCAAAGTTGATCTCGATTGGTAGCCACCAGCACACGGACAAAAGCTTTCAAACAGGAAAAGCTACTGCACAACCAACTCGACGCCGTACTGAGATATCGTCAACGCTCAATATGGATTATTCCATTTGTGACCCGAATTCAAGTACTCCAGACGTATAGAGACCATAGGCGAACGAAGAATGAGCTTTTGAATTCCGGTCACAAAAGTCACAACCGGTCAATTTTTCCTCAATGTATACGTCAACAATTATCGTCGGTGAACCGGGTTACAGTATCACACAATTATCTTCATCGCCATCACGATTATCAGTGTCACTCCGTCCCTTTGAGTAACTGTATCCTGTTATCCTTGAGCTTGGCGCCAAGGACAAAGTGTAAACATTGAAAACTGGTTGCGGTGATAGAGTGGGGATGCTTAGGATGGGTTGATCAGTTCAGGGATGCAGGCACACTAATGACTGCAGCATGTTGTTCTGTCAAACAGTGCCTCCGACCGTCGACGGGACCTGTCACTCGCTTTTGCTAGGTTGTGCAACCAAAAAGCTCATAACCCCAGATCAAGTCCACGCCTAACAAGTGCGCGTTCATTTCCAGCCTTTTTGAGACTTGTCAGACAATGTTAGGTGCGAGAGTAACCCAGCTAATATCCGAGAGGCAGAATCTAGCCGGAGTACACCGCAGCTCTTAGTGAACACGCTTTTGGCCTGTTGTCCTTGTACACTATTGCACTGTCCGCCCTACGCGTCAGTATGATAGATATTGGTTGGTGGAGGCATCCATGGTCAAGCCCGAGCTTGACGAACCTTTTTGGACCATAGTGATAACCGAACCACATACAAGCACTAGAAACCGCGTATAACCGACTACCTGACTTTTTTGACATTCCTAACGCTGATTGGACGGGGAGTGCTGCCCATCCTGTAGGTGACTCTACCACATCACGGGAACAGGTGCTTGAAAGTGGATAATCTTGTTGACAGTTCCAATCAGGCAGCCTATTATATGGTCAGATTATTCCCGAGTCAGTATGGTAACAAAAGTCCAAACTTTGAAAGTTCAAAGCGCACCTACAGAAATTCACTCTTCTTCAAAAAACTGACTGAAAATGAATTAATAAAAAATGACATCACCTAAGTGGCTTCGTCATATCCGATTGTGCCCTGTCAGTCCATATACTTCCCGAGGATGGGAAAATTACTTACTGTAGTCGTTCGCGCACCGGACGTGCGTGCGTGAGTCCATCGAACAAACCCACAGGCTTTTCCGGCAACGGCACGACTTTTCAATCGAGCCTTCATACTACAAGTGGAGTAAACGTACGCCGAAAAGAAGTGCACAGCTGTTTCAGCCTTGTTGGGAATTATCAGCGGTGTGCATCTAACAAATCTCCAGCGAAGTTCGAGCTCGCAACCTCCCTGTTAGTAGCTGAATACTAAACCGTCTAGGTGATCGGCAGTGTAATTAGCTCGCATTTGGACAGGATATAGCAGCACTCATCCTTCAAACACGAAATTCACATCAAGTGGCCACGTGTTGACTGGCTTCATGATGCAGGGTTCACGCAACCTGTGAATTAACTCCACTGAGTGGCTCTATACCAGCCCTAAATGCTTGCTAGTCGTAAAAAAATAATAAAATCGTCCAGCTGCAGCACCCTTTCGGTGCCAAACTGCCATGCCACCAGAAGGAAGCACGAGGGCTGAGATACTGTCAGGTTGCCCAAGTATATTCAGGGGAAGTCTAGAGGTAGAGGTCGGGTTCGAACCACGGACCTTCCGGTCAGTAAATTCGCGCTCTAACCACTGAGCCATCTAGCGTGCTAATCACACCACGGATCAGCCATTCATGGTCGAACGGTTTAGGCTTCAACTATTGGCCGGAGGTATGCGAGTCCGGATCTCACTGGAGATTCGTGGGATGTACACTTACGACGATTTTCAACAAGCATGAAACAGTAGTACAGTGCTTTTCGATACAGACTGACTCTATTTATAGGACAAAAGCTCAGTCGAAATTTTCCAAGCCTCCTCATATTACCAATTTTCGCACCACTTTTTGAAATAGACGTGCGCAGATTGGTATGTACAATTTTCCTGGCATAAGCTGAGCACTTCGATTTGTTGCCGGCAAACCCGATAGGTACTTTGCGTTGACCACAGCATTTCTATTTTCGCCTGTGGGATTCGCGTAATTCCGCGCGTTTATAAAGTGTACTTAGAACTGAAGTCATATCTCGAATAAATAACATTCCACTAGTGACAAACATGTTGTAGCTCTGTTATCCTAATTCATGGTTATTCATGAAATCGACCTTACTGACAAGATGATCACGGTTCTCACTAAGCCGTTGAAAAGCCAACATCGTCCACTGTAACCAGGCAACTGAATGAAGAATGGTCATGGTGGTACAGTCCTTCATCCTCGAAGAAAAAACCTCCCACTAGGGCCTTATAGGAGATACTTTCTGGTTCCCGAAATGGTTGATATACTTTGTCACAAGGAGGACACATCACAATGGCAACGGATTTACTGTTGAGGGAAATGAATCAGTTGACTGAACTGCTAACGCCACCATCAGACTACGCCTTTGTTTAGAAAATGGTACATCATGTTAACCTAGACGAGTTAGGTATCCTTTGTGATACAAGTGCGCTTGTCTGTTGTTCGCCGGTTGATCAGTTCGGTGGATTTACCTCTGACTATGTTTGTTGGAACGATGCCCCTGGCCCATTGTGGTGACGTCAACAAGAGAGATGATATTTCGGGATAGTCACCTGACGATTTTCATTCTGCACTATTGTTGTGACAGTTATTTTGGTTTAGCGTACGATTAACGGTGTTCTGTAACTTGATAAACCGATCACCGAAAAACTTGAGTCTTTAGAAATCTAGTCCCCATCGTTGGTGATACGATGGTGCAATGCCGACGATTTACCCAACTGCAAAACAGTATTGCGATACTTTTTGGACGGTCTGTCTGCCCAAGCTCAGTGCATCACATATATAAGACAGTGCGGCATGAAACGCATCCGTAACTCGATACGCCATCCAAAATTTTTGATGGAAGTGAAATAAAGGACTGACAGCAATCTCCTTTTTGGTTGTTTTTCCGGGATCCGTCGTCAACACGACTGCCAGATGCTACAGGCATAAAAGTGCGTTAGTGTCCTGAATACAGGGCGTAGTTATACCAGATGGGGTCTGTCCGATAAAACAACTGTCGTACGACACAGTTCCTTGCTTCAAAACAGGGCACTGGTGGATTTCGTCATGTTTAGATGTGGCACATTAAATCGGTAAAATATCACGCATGAATGACAAAGACTCGGAATCTTCCAAAAATCATACGAAGTGAACTATCACCTCTTTCTTGGGAAAGTATGGAGCTGGATTTCCTATGAAAGATTGTAAAAGGTTAGGACTATGTTTCGTTTTTATACGCATTCCCAGGAGGAGCCACTCCCACCGAGCAAAACATTTGGCTGGCGTTTCTCCGGAAGGATAGCACTGTACCATACTGCGATGGCTGTAATACACATTGAAAATAACCGAAATGTTAAAGCTTGATTCCCGTGGACCGAAGTTAATAAATTCTTAGGGATTACGCATAAAAGAAAATGTTTTGGCGGATGTACAACCCGAGAATACTCGCAAGCATCAAAACTGGAGATGACGCATGAAAGCTTGCCACATTAGCTGCAAATATCACACCGAATCTTCCCAATATTCCCTCACCACTTTGGACAGAGGATAAGCTCCGGTTCCACAAGTGACGAAGTAATTCCTGAGGAGGGAACATCATGATCGCAATAAGCTTTGTCATTGGTCAAGATATCTAACTCGACTGTCAAATAAAAGCAAACGATGTTTTTATCACTCCCAGTCACGCAGTCATCTTTTAGAGATGTGAACGTATTTCGTTTGTTGATAGCTCGAACAGGAAACATTTCCAGCTGAAAAAAACCATCCGGGGCCCAGCTGCTTTATCACCCAAAAAAAGTACGAGAGCTGAGATACTCTCAGGTTGCTCAGGACCTGATGGTCGAAATGCTGGGGTTGGGTTCGAGTCATGGACCTTCCGGTTAATATTTTCGTGCCGTAAGCACTGGACCATTTCGAACATGTAGGTTATTTGTAATTCGTAGTGGTGCCACAAAAGCTACACAGTACTATAAAACAACACGTGATTACTCGATATTTCTTCAACTCCAAATATGGGTCACCTTGTCATAGTGTTCGAGTATATCTCCACCACATAGTCATTTCCGTTTTTGGTTCTTATTAGTACCGATTTAAACTGACCAGGAAAGTTTTTGACCCAGAGGACAGGATCTGACAACACACATGAAGGCACATTTTCCTGACGCATCAGAATATTTCCTTTCGACATAGTCAAGTTCTTTGAATGCTTGAAGTGGATAATTTCACCACAACCTGCCGTCTGTCACTGAAGACATCTGAGGGCACCAGGCGTTTTGGTGACTACGTACAGAAGACGCAAGGGATGTATTATATTTCTCACATCTCCCAAAGGATACATCCCTTGTCCGGAAGATAGTTCGCTAACGCCTGCAGGTTTTTATTGTGGAGGAAGTACTGCATACGCAAGAAAAAAATTTAAATAATACTGCACAATGGAACGTCTAGGAACTTAAGTGAGGTTGATTTATTCGTGGAGCACCTGACAGCGGTAGCAAGTCTATTTTTTAATTCCACCGGAAATTTATGTCACTCATTCCTCCTGCTGAAAGCCATGTCCTTCACTGATGGTCCTTTTCCACCGTTAGTCCTCTTCAAACGTTCTTGTATTGGTATTTAATGAGGAGTCTGACAGTAATGGCATTAAAAAAATGGTGCCGTACTAGGAAATAAAAAAAACAACTGACTCACACACAGTCAAACGGCTATTAGATCTTACAAAAAACACTCCGTATATCAATGGTAGTGATGAAACACGGAACTTATACCTGGATATGCGTCACAATAGCAGTCGCTGAAGTTGGGCGCAGACCGCGGTGCAATGTATAAATGCGCTTCGAAATGGGTTCTCTGGCAGATAAGATTGCAAGAAAAAGAAACGGACCCACTTAGTAAGCGGCAATCCAAGAAACAACACGTTGTTACTTAGGATCAGGTTGATCTATTAAAAGAATGAAGTGAAAATAGACAGCGACAAACCTCAAGCTTTGCGTCTCGTGTGAATGTAATATTCATCCGACGTTCAAGAAAATGTTCGGCAGATCTACGTACGGACTAATCATGTGAGAAAGCAGCTGAGTGGACCTACTTCTGTATACCGTATCAAACATTTCGGACGTAGTTTGACAAACAGCCTGGCTCTAAACAGAAAACCAGGTCTCACAGCGTCACTTGGGACCAAGGGAGTTTCCCGACAGCTACGTTCCCACAAATATATGGATTGCGAAAACTGAAATAAGTCGATCTTTTCGAGGGCCGTAATTATGTGTAGCACAGGCGTTGAGTTGTCTTTTACAGCACAAGCAAGCCTCGGTGAATCCACAGGCACACTCAGAATACATAAGAAAATTCGTTCAACGAGTTTCAAATTTAGTAAATTGGGCAACTCTGAGTATTTTGCCCTAAAGACCACCTTTCCTGGGAACTGGCTTCCATGAGCTATAAAGTAGCAGACCTACTTGAGTTATTCCATTAGCCAACTCTCTGAGTTCGTCTATGACCATCTGTGACATTCCCTCGCCCGCAGTGCATAAAAAGCGCACGAAATCGTCTCCGAAATCCACTTTGGACAGGTCTGGCATGTATTTCGCACCCGACAAAGAAATCTAGGCGAGATATCAGAATTAATTTACACAGGACGGTGATGACAGACTGCAGGATAGCTTCGTTACATACCGTCAATCTGTCGCGCATGATGTACTGCCGACCATCCTATACCGATAGCATCCATGAAACTTGTCTACAAAACGAAGGGCTAACATTAGTTTTCCTTCGTCTCATGTTCATTTGATGCGGGCTTTCCCCACCATCTTTTCGCATCATTTTTAATATGAAACGCCAGACGAGGTATGCCACCGAATGTGTGAATTGCCCATTTGATCAGGACTTGCGATAGTTCTCTGTTGCGTCAGATGGTTGAGGTCATTGCGAAGGTAGGCAGTCTCATGCCGTTTGTTCTTGGTGGTGCCCGTTTCGGACACTTGGAAACCTGGCTTCAATTCAAACGTGATGCCAAATACATGATAGAACATTCACCACCACCATATAAAACCGGCTCCCTGATAGGTCAGCCCAAAACAAGTGAAGGTGGGAAGTAGACGTTCTGGTAATGATGTGCAGGTGCGTGTAAGATGTGATGTGACCGAGGTGTTTTCACCATCAGCCTAGATTTCGAAACGTCTCATGTCTGCAAGTACTTCCTTCGTAAAACCACCGGAAATTGTGAACTATTCCAGCAATTTAAGATCCATTCCGAGCAAAGACTTGCGCATGCTTAGGAGTAACCTGTCTTTTTCCAATCTGGAAGAGTATTTTCAAAGCTGGATTTCTTCTTGTCTGGCGTAGAAATGTAGATGAGTCTAGACAGACAAACCACGGGAAATTTAAATCCATTGAATAAAGTTACCAAGGAGGTCGCATCCCTCTGGTGATGAAGGTGAGCATCTTTTGACAATCCTCCTAGAACAAGCCTTTGCAGGTCCACATCCATCTCGCGCACCGGCGTTGGACATGTTCAGTGAGGGTAACCAGATCTGTGTGAATTCCTACTGCAGTATCATATGGCGGAAGCAGAACCTTCAATTTTCTAGCATATATGGCCTTACTTGTACTTACATCAACAGCCTGATTCTGCACAAAAGGTAATAAATAACTGGTGTCTTGACTACGGGGTCTTTGACCCAAAAATAATAATAAATTGTTCAGCTATAGCACCCTTTCGGTGCCTAGCTGCTATGACAACGGGAGGCACGACGGCCGATATACTGCTAGGTTGCTCAAGCCTAGACAGGAGCAGTAGAGATACTGAGGTTGGGTTCGAACAAAGAACCTTCCGGTCTGTAAGCTGGCATCTTAACCACTGAGTTATTTCGAGCCCATAAGATATAGCAACATCAGTGTTGTTACTGATGCACTACAGCAATACAACCACAAGGTTTATCTACTTATTTTTAAAGGTTTAGAGTGAAAAGAAAAGAGTGAGTGAGGTAGGGGACCTGGTGATGGCCTATCGCAAGCATTCTGAGGTTCCTACACCTCTACGCGCTCAGTCAGACAACCTGGAAACTGACAACACGAAAGCCACTGACATCGAGCAGCCGCCATTTCTCCCAATATATCCAGCCAAGCGTTGGAGAGGTCACGGGGACCCAATCCTGGAAGCGGAACCGCACCAACAACACAAAAATTTCGTAATAACTTTCACACTCCTATCAAGCTACAAGTTGTTCACTTCGAGGTTTGCGCGTCCGGAGGCAGGCAGAAGAACACTTGTCTCGGAAGACAATCCATCGTCATGCGCAGCACATGGAGAGGGCACCGCAGTTGATGGTGCTGGATGTTTTCTGCGATTGAAGTACCTGCTGCACGACTAAATACCCGTTTTCTAAATACCTCATTACGAATCCGTTGACACCCGCTGACATCAGCAACGCTTCCGAGGCATCGGTCATAAAAAATCTGAAGACGCCTCACATTATCTGTCCGCAGAGGCCGTGTTTTCAACCACACAGCGATACAAGTTTTACTGTAGCCTGGTAGACACGACCCTTGAGACCCAGTGAAATGCTTTTTTGACGCCATAAGCGAAGTAAATTAGCGCACGTGAATCTGGCCTTGGATATACGTGCACTACATCACACACTACACATTTCTATCAGAGCTGATACGACTACCGAGGTATGTAAAGTTTGTCACAAACTCCAGTGATTCTCCCTGAATTGTAAGGGGCACGTTCAGGGACTGGGCGTTCCGAAGCCTGAGTTTCTACTTTGAAGGTCCATGGCGCATGCCGAAAGATGGTATGACGGTGGTCACTTTATTCAACAAGGCTTATGCTGCGCCTTCTTTAAAGATGAGACCGACGTCGTCAGCGTACTCTGGAAAGTCGAGATTCACACCATCAACAATTTGAACACTGGGATTTTGAAGACATTCCACCATTCGTCTCATTATTTCACCAATAGCGAAGTTGCAGAGTAATGAAGAGTGGACATCCTTGTCCGACACAACGTTTCGCAGATAAGCTTTTGTAGAGCTCACCATGAACCCACAAGCCCAGATGTGAACAGGGTGACCGGATTATGCTCACAAAATTCTGGGGCAAACCCTGTTGAGCAAGTGTGGTTGACAGCACTGATCGATCGACAAACTCGAACGCGCCCTTGAAGTCAAGGAATATCAAGATTGCGGGTCGTCTATGCATATGGCATTGCTCTAATACCTGAAGGAGTGTGAAGATGTGGTCGACGTAGCCTTTACCCGCGGAAACCCCGCTTGATGGTCACGGGTCAAGGATTCGGGTTTCAGAATAAGACGACGAAGAACCAGCGACACAAGAAGGCTTTTTACAGTGAAGATTAAACTGACACCTCGCGGTAGCTGCATCCACTACTAGAACCCTTTTTAAAAAAAGGCACTATTATCGACTCACCACAGTTGTCTGCGGCGTTCTCTTTACCCCAGATGGATGCAAGTAGGCTAGACAGGCACTAACTGGTGAACTCACGGCCATCTTGATAAGAGGAGGTGGAAAGTTGTCAGGAACAGGAATACGACGACGCTTGAGTAGAGATATGAACTCGGACACTTCTGAGGCTGAAGGGTGTTCCATGTTCACAGTCCACCTTTCTGTTGAAGGCTGGGATTCCGGATTGGAGGTGGCAGAAGACCAATTGAATTGGTGTTCGAAGTATTGTGTCCAATGGTTCAAACGACCTCCTTTGGCGAATTCCAGGGAGCCTTTCCGGTCCCTGATAGTTTGGCTGATAAGAGGCTTCCAAGGAGCACTCACACGAATCAGGTGGAAAGGCCTGCGGACGTCCCCAGTATTTTTCGCATCTTCTATTTTTTCGGCCTTTCGGGTCCACTAAGCTTCGCGGTCTGCAGGGACACGCAGTTTTACCTGGGGTCGGACGATGCGTCAGGTTGAGTTGTAGTTGCCGCCAGCAGAAAAAAAACTGTTACCGGGCCTCCAGCAAAGCCACGGCCCTATCAGAGATCCAGTATTTGGATGAGGTAGACTGGGTTGTACCACAAACGGAATTTCTGGCTTTGAGCGGCACTTCAGATATCTATTCCCAGTGGCGTTACAGTCCGCCAGTGGACCATGCAGCAGGCATTGGAGGAGCCGTTCTGATAAGTTCGTTTGGATTTGGGTCCATTGGCTTCTCGATGGCTAAGCGAACTGTGCGCGTTTTGCGTAGACCTAAAAAGCGTGAGATGGCTCAGTGGCTAGAGCGCGAATTTACTGCCCGGAATATGCGTGGTCCGAACCCGACCACTGCATCTCGACTTCTCCTGTCTAGTCTTGGGCAACCTGGCAGTATCCCAGCCCTCGTGCTTCCTCCAGGTGGCATGGCAGCTAGGTGACGAAATGGTGTTACAGATGAAAGATTTTTTATGCCTAAAGAGCGCAATGAAAAGCAGCAGCGCACCGGTGCATGGTCGGAGCTCACGCTGGTATTCCGGAGACAGAGGAAGACAGTGATCTACTCTCGTCACCACTCACAGTGATGAGGTCTATTTGGATTCAGGACTGGTTCACTGGTGGGCACAACGTTTTCAAGCGATTTCCGCTATTCCGGAAATTAGCACTGCAAGGAAAGTCTGTGATCGACACACATCTGAAGCAGGCGACCTCCGTTGTCTGTGGGTCTCGTATCCAACCCAAGACGACCACTCAATTGAGCCTCCGCAGCGCTAAGTCTACCTACATGGGCGTTCATGTCACCAGCAACCACCACGAGGTCTGAGCTTTTAGCTCGTTGCAAAACAGTACGTAGAGCGCCAAAGAAACTGTCTTTGGAAGATTCAGGGCTACAGTCGGTTGGGGTGTAAGCAGATACAAGAAACATGAAGCGATGGACCTCACTTTCTCTAGATTCTTTCACAGACGTTGCCAAACGAAGCGCGCAGAGGCGACTTTCAACAGGTATCCAATCAAGTAGAGACGCTTCCGCTAGGTCGCCCAATACAATATGCAGCCCAGCACATCTGGTTACAGTGACTTCCGCATAACCAGAGGTGAGCAGCCGGGACCTGGAAGAGAGCGAGGGGGCAGTCAGTCCAATTACAGTACTGAAGTCGGACGTACAGAAGCTGCAGCTGAGCGCGATGCATGGCGAACAAAGCGGTCAGTACGAGTGCTGGGACCTGCGGAGGAATTATTCAAGCTTGGGTGGGGTAAGGAAGAGGGGCAACTTGAAAGTGTAAGGGCGGCGTCAGCAGCAGCAGCATGTATTTGCTTACCCGCCCTGTTGTGTCCAGCAAGTAAGGCGACCCGACTGGTGACACCACGCGACGGCCGATGTGGCATGAGATTGTTATTTGTATGTATCATGATTGTACGTGGACCGGGGTACTGCCAAGGCGCCCACACCCAGACAGGAGGACGATTAGGGTCCTCAGTCAAAGCATCTGGCTCAAAAGCTTGACCGAAGGACAGTGCTTGGCGGGAAGTGCAAGTGCATTACCATTTCTATAGAACAAGTCACCACGAATTCTCTAACTCCCAACCTGGAGGGCCAGGATACTGTGTTGGTCAGACCTCACACCATTGACCAACCAGCTATGAGACTGTGTGAGTGTCGCATGGACAGCACCCAGTATAGTTCAATGGGTCACGGGGGCACACAAGTCGGACGACGAACAGTACCAACGGCAGCGAGAATTTACGTATCATGCTCCATTTACTTCTACCATCTCACATTGTACTCACCCACAGGTTTCCTTCACTCCGAATCAGGCATCGAAAACAACGCTGTTCTCGGTGGACGTTGACTCACACGCAGTACACAGTGAAACCAACAATCGTCCAGGTGTAACATCCCTTCGGTGCCTAGCCGCCATGCCACCCCAATGGAGTACGACGGTTGAGATATTGCCAGGTTGGCCATGCCTATTATGGTGTTTTGTAACTTTCTTTTGCTTTCATTATAACGTTACGTACTTCATCAATTTCATAAACGTTTTTTGTTTGAATACGCAAAACCACGAAAACGCGCATTTGTACAATTTACGTACAATACAGGCGTGGTCGCATGATCAGACTTTCTCTTCTCATTTCACTCGCGCTTACAGCGGTCATTCACGAGCTTCATGTGCAAACTCTGGTATCAAAACATTTCAGGCTGTCTTCGGAGTTTATTGTATATGAGAGCTTCCCGGAAAGAAGACCCCTGGACATCTACGATCGGATTATTATTCATTCACTGACCTGGGCCAACGACGAACTATTTTAAAAAGAACAATTCTTAGTAAGTCTGTTCCATTCGACCCTTTGTATTATTGCGTACTCAATTCAGAGTAATTATATTTATTTCTTTGCCACACACTCCTCCTAAAGTAGCTTTTTGGGTATCCAGACGACTACACTCTACAGGAGCACTCTAAATGAAGAGGTTGTGTTCGAACCACGTTCCTTTCGAGCAGTAATTTCACACCCTAAACACTGAGCTGTTCCGAGCACAACGCATGGTTCAATCATCTTAGGCTGCACTTCGGAATTCACTGGAACACATTGGCGTCCAATGACCAAAGTACGTTTCAGGTACCCCACCAGAATGGGCAAAGACTCGTAGCCGTACAAGAATACAACCCGCACACCACGCATCCTTTAAGACCCACTGACATGCCTCTTAGATCCCACAAGTGAGATGATTGAGACCATCGCGGTACCTGAGAGTCCGGTGGTCAGCCGCCTCCAATAACCGAACCTCACTTCAATTGGGCGGATGTGTCACGTGCGGTCTACGGACTAAATGAAGCAATTATATGATTGGTCAGAATGTCAGTCGATCTGGATCTAGCAGTTATAACTCGACGCTTCCAGTCCCCTCAAGAAGATTATGTGGTGACCGTTTGTAATAATCTTCCTTTGACTCCATACAGGGCTGTCTGAATTTACCGTGCCCTTAGATATACCATTGTGGGTGGAGCAGGAAGCCAAGGATCGACACAGTTGCACCACGTTTCAGCAAGACAACACAGACTTGTGTATTGACTTCGTGTGTCACTAACGATGAGTGCGTTTCCTCTTAGTGTTCAATAAAAGTTTTACCGTATGCATCCCCTAAGGGGTAGAGGGAGTTCATTTCTTTCCAGATGTTCTTCATGACAGTGGCCGATTTCTATGTCAGCTACACG
>SJOL01005049.1:0-10322 GCA_004794785.1 Opisthorchis felineus | reverse complement strand
GAAGAGATGTTGTTTTTGTCATGCGCATTGGATGTATGATTACTGCATGTGTTCGGGTTTATTAAACATCTGAAATCGAACCACATAATAGACGCAGTGAAGTTCGATTACCCCGAAAGTAGCCGAAGGATTGCATTTCAATCTGATGTGTCACGTACATGAAATGTCTTTCCATATACCGGTCGCTAATTGTCTCTTTTAATGCACCTGGTCTCAACAGGCTGTCTCATGTGAGGAATATGTTATCGAAAAGGACTACTGATGCCGTCACTGAATTCTCTATGATTGCCTCAGCTGCGGTCTGTAGGTGACTTAACCTGCTAGTAAAATCGATCTTTCTTACCGATTCCCGTTATGCTATATAACACCAATCTCATTACATAATCCCTTGGTTTGATGAGAAGTTTTTGTCAAATGCAATAATTTGCCTGGCGATATATCAACTGTATTTTTGAAAATTTCCGTTTTCCTCTTCCTTTTAACCTTCATTTTGCTTCGGTTAGTAACAGACGGGATATACCGAACTACAAAATCAGTGGCTTGTCAGATTGCATAATGGCGGTGTTTGCTTATCAGTAACTACTGGCCAAGCCAGTATAAGTTCTAACTTAAACGTCTTGTTGAGATAAGTTCGACAGACAGAAGAATTTGAAAGCACTTACCTTGGAATTTATCATGTATTGCTGGAACTCATGTACTCGTTACGCGTCACACTTACACACCACTAAATGTTCGAACAGAGACGGCAGCGACAAAATCAACTGTGGGACTATTCGCAAGACGGATATGTTCATTTCTACTTGAAAGCTGCATTCTTCTTCTGCTATTATTAGGAGGTTTTGAACCGGCTTTCCACAAGTGAGATGCTTATTTTGTTCGGTAGTAATGTGCGTCCGGACAAAATGGTTGAAAACTTATGACGTCGCTCCGTAGTCATGGATATCCGCGATGAATGAAACATTTTTTTCTCCAAACATATGCTGACAATCAAACTCCGAGTAACACTGTATTTTGTTTCGCAATCAAGATATTTGGTCGGAAAGCTATTAGGCTTTTATGAATATTTAAAACCAGATTGGCCAGAGCTAATTTTAGACTATCCACATTTAGGACGCCCATTCAAAGGATTATTTTGAGGCTGCTATATTTTTCTTATCCACATGAAGGGAACCTACTTTGAAGACCACATTAAGACAAGGGTTTTCTCTCCCAAACATAAGCAGGGAAACACATCAACAGTGCAACATTTTTAGACGATTTTGCTGAAAGCCTTTTCAGTCGCCATGACCATTTATCCATGTCATGCGCGTCAAATTGGGCTAAATGATTAAGATAGAAATCAGATCACCTTGCCGTCCGAATCCTGTAACAAATAGACACTGTTGCGTCTGAACCAGATGATGGATCGGTGTGGCGTTTTTGTAATACATCGGAATGGGGCACTGAATACCCCAGTTGAGTGGTTCATAGTGACTGTTCTCAGGAGGCAAACCAATTCATCTAGATGAAGCAGTCTGCGCAATCATCATTCAAAATACACGGACACAATGACTCATCTACAGTGTCATCCTCATTTGTGTTTTGAGGTCTGTCATCCGGGGGCTTTGCGTGTGGAATCTCTTGTGTCTTGGGTTTGGCTGGTTAAATGGGTAAATGGATATATGGATAAATGACGTCATGGTTTTGCACGATATAAGATAAGGTATAATTGGAAGTGAGACATTTAGAAGCATAAAGCCAGAAAATTAAGTATTCCAGCCAAGAGTTTTCCAGCTGTTCAATCATTGCCCCATACTGACTAGTCGAAGCCGACAAAGTGAAACGGAGTTTACTCAAATATACCCTTAGCATTTTTTTCATTTATTTATTGCTTTACTCATTTATTTCGTGAATCTCAGTTAGTCCGTATTCTCAACAGCGTCAGGACAATATTTATGTCCTCCCATACAGTATATATCCATTCCATATAACATGAGAGATCTTCGCCCGAACTAAGCGTACGAAGTTATGGCGTGAATATACCGTCTTCAGTCTCAACCCGCAATGGATATTCGATACAAACATACAAACATTCAGAGGCATCATCCATCATTCTATGAGGGCGGGGAGTTCATTAAGGGCGCCAATGATGGGACATGTGGTAAAATGTCTCAATTCTCAAAATCAAGCCCCTTGTAACTGTGGCTTTTAGTGCTGCTAACTAGCGAGTCGGAGTGAACTGACCAATGTGAATTTCAAGATGGCAAAGCACGCACCTAGCCCATATTTCCCAACGCCTGGACAGCAAACTTTATTGGCGTGGAAAGATAAAGGATGGGGCAGTGTAAGTAGCAAAAGGACTAGTTTGGACTAAAACCAATGAATAAAAGAACAAACCTCCTATATGATGATCTAAAGAATGAGTTAAATGTGTAGAATAGTGAACAAAGTCATGTATTCAAAAGGTGAGTAAAGCAAAGCATAAAAG
This sequence comes from Opisthorchis felineus, assembly GCA_004794785.1. Classification (NCBI taxonomy): domain Eukaryota; kingdom Metazoa; phylum Platyhelminthes; class Trematoda; order Opisthorchiida; family Opisthorchiidae; genus Opisthorchis; species Opisthorchis felineus. Next base: position 7,855 of record SJOL01005049.1, on the reverse strand, counting down.
CGCGCGTCAAATGAGCGTACATTTGGAATTCTGCTGAACACAATCCGTTCGGATCTGGTATACGTTCATATCCTACAAGTCACAAATATTATGTGGAATTGGTATTCGCTGAAGCAAAAATAACAAGTAATCCGATTATAAAGCATTCAGCTTGCGACTGACGTGAATCCAGAAACGGATTATCGGTATTCACATAAAGGAAACTACTCGCAAAGTTTCTGAAAACTCTTCGACAGCCCGTGACTGGTTCCGCCCTTCCTGGGGCTCATCAGGTGGGCACAGTTTTCAAGTTTCCGTCAACCTCATGTTCTACTTGAACCCAAACTTTATGAAATTCGACAAATACTTATTTACTTACTTACTTACTTATTTGCTTTTCTTGAGAAACTCAGTTGAGTCTTTCTTTTATGATATTCTCCAACGGAATGTGCTGCACGAAGACCGCCTAATGTTTCACTTGATACGGTGTCCGAGATATCGCAGTATATTTTAATGAGGAAAACTACTCAAAAGCTTGTGCCTAACTGATGAGCCCGAAGAAGTGCGCAATCAGTTGTGGGCTGTTGAAGAGTTTTCAACAACCTTCTGAGTAGCTTCCTTTATGAAAATATGCTGCAATACCTTGAATATCGTAACATCTGAAATATGGGGCTGCATTTACGCGGCACATTTAGTTGGATAATATCTCAAACGAGAGATTCAGCTGAGTCTCCCGTGAAAACCAGAGTATCGGTATTCTTTGCGTAGACTTACCACAATGGACCTGCGCGTGCTTTAGGTTCAATGTCTGCATTAGCGAAATTTATTGATGTCCCAGCTGTGACCCAACTAATCACTGGTTACTATCCCTGGAAGACATGGTTCAACCATGCATTCAGTAAAATCTTTGTATAGAAGTGATCGCTCTTAGCGCGAAGCTGTCCAGTTCCCAGTTCGCGTTCCTTGAGTTTCCTAGACAGATTCAATACAATCTAACTGGTTTTGCAACCATCTCTTATGCTAGGCTATACTTCACCGGCTTTCCCATATTCCAGTGGCCGAAACTGCCGGAACAAACTTGCCATTGGTGCATGGTTTATAACTGATAAACCGATAAACTGAGTGACTTTAATCCATTCGAATCAAATGATCGCAGAAAAATATTCCACACAATTACGAGAATTTTGATGAAAACCTGAGCGTAATTCATGCCGAGCGGGTGTTAATTTTGGCAAACTAATTACACTGTCTCTAAAATAAACTTGTCCTTGTGGGATACATACCTATGAACTGTTTTCGCCGTGTCAGACACCTGATTCTCTGATCTTATACATTCAACCACATCCCAAAACAAATTGTTAATAATGCTCGAAACCTAATTCAAATCAATCTCAACGGAAATCTTCTCTTTGGAGAGACTCTCTCAGATCCTCTTGCGATGTGCTTACTTATCCAAATTCAACAGAACAGTCTCGACGCTTCATATTTGTTTTTCAGAAATGTCTACAATGTCCGCTTATTTTTCCGTGTGGAAGAATTCAATAGCGATGCTTGTTCCATCTGAGACTTTTTGGAAGCAGCCATGTAATATGTTGGAAAGTAAGCGACGCGCGTTATTTTCTTCTACTTGTTTTTGGTAATGTTAATGCCAGATGCGAATTTTACTCAGCTGGGTAAAAACTGCTGACCTCAGGATCTAACAGATCCGATGCGAAGCTCGTGACAGTCTGATGAGGCTAGACTGTACTGCACAAGCTAATAGTTTAACGGAGCATACTTTTGATGAGGCATGCGAGTAGTCTGTGGTCGTATCGATACCCCTCCACACGCCTTATGGAAGTGAAGTTTATTACGGAACTTGTGGAACTGCTTTGCAGTATTCGTTTAAAATTGCATAACAGTCAATGAATATCCATAAACTTCCAAGAAGACGCGTGAGAATTTTCAGTTTTTTTAACTACGGGATGAGTATGTGCGGACCTTCCTGGAGGATTTCGAGGATATTATGGAGGCGGCTGGACTGGAGACCGATCGGGGTAAGTTGACGACACTGAAGATCCTCCTCAGAGGCCCGTTAATGTGGCCCTGAATGCCACCAGAAGTAGCCCTCTGAAGATAGACTGGGACGCCGCGAATGAAGCTCTTGCAGCGGAGTTCGACACAGCGACCGACCGCCAGGCTATGAGGCGGTTCAGGGCGGTCAGGATGGGACTGGGATGCGAGCCCATGGTGTTCTTCGCCAGTCTATGGCAGTTGTTGGATCGTGCCTTGCCCGAACTGGACGGAGTGCTGCGCCAGCAGTTGCTGTCTGACCAGTTCGTTGAAGGTGTGCAGCCTGCGCTTGGTGCCCAGATACGGTTGGTAAGAGCAGCTGGCCAGTTCAGTTTGGAGGAGCTGGTGCATATGGCACCGGAATTGGTCGAGGTGCCACTGTCCGTGTTGCGGTCGTGGGAGATGATTGAGGGTTCACCAGTAGAAGACCTGCAGACCAAAGTGGACTAGCTAACCCAACGGCTTGAATCCATGAAGACAAAATCGTGGGGGCGCGCTCGAACGAACCGTTGCTACGACCGTGGCATGCCTGGTCGCCGAACACGACCATCTGTAAATAATAGCGCTTTAGATTAGTCCGCTTTCCCCAAGTGGATAGCGAGTAGCGATGGGGTAACAGGCAACGATAAATGACGTTATCAAGACAGATAGGAAGAGGGAGCTGTGCCTAACTGATACAGGAGCGGGGGTATCGCTGAGGCAGACATGGAGCGAATCTGAATGCAAACCGTGCGCAGTAGCCGTGAAAGCAGTGAGTGGACACCGACTGAAAACTGACGGATTGTCAATGCACTCAATGCGCCTAGGCGAAAGGTCCGTGCAGCACGAGTTCCTAATCAGCCTAGACACAGAGCAGACAATCTTGGGAGCAGATTTTCTCAAGAGCGCGGAAACGGTGGTGAAACTGAAGGGAGGAAAACTGGTGACAAAGTATGGCTCAGTTAACCTCAAAGGTTACCCAAGGACCGCCGTGAGCGAACTGCATGTCCGAAAGCTTCCGCCTTGTAATGTGCCGTCAGTATAGTCTGTGGTCGAGGAATACAATAAACTGATCACAGGCGATGAAGATTCCTTTGGCTTCTGCACGTGGATTGAACATGAATCCCCCTCCCGCTCGAACGCTTTTGACCGTAAGGTCCCTGTCCGATTCATCTACGAGAAGAGATCCGTACACAGGTTGAGGAAAAGTTGGAAAATAGCATAATCGAGTAAGGCAATAGTACATACATCTCCCCAGTTGTTCTTGTGAAGGAACGACGGGAAATACCGATTTTGCGTGGATTTCTGGCGTTTGAATCGACTATTGAGAAGGAATGTTTAGCGACCGCTTGGGCCCTGGATAAGTGGAGGCCATACCTGCTTGGACAAAGATTTCATATCGAGACTGATCACAAACCCCTGGAGTGGAGCAGGACCACCAGAGATCCTCGAGGAAAGCTCGCGCGCTGGGCACTCCGGTAGCAAGAGTACGACTTTACGATCCGGCACGTGCCAGGGAAGGAGAATCACCTGGCTGATTGGCTGTAAAGACCAGAGGCTGAAGATGAGGCCCCCAGGATCATGATCGGTGCCAATAGCCTTGTCGTCGAACTGGATCCCGGGAAGTTGGTGCAAATCCAACGGCAGGATCCTGTGTTACGGAAGGTTGCAGCCTCCTTGTTGGATGGAAGGACTATTGAGAACGGAGACGGAGACAAGGAATTGCAAATGTTCCAGAGTCACTTTGACAGTTTAAGTCTAAGTGAGGCTGGCATAATTTCCTGGAACGACACCGATTCTGATGTTGTGCTGCCCGTAATACCTCGCGTCTTGAGAAGGAAGCTGATCGTCGAATGCCACGAAATGGCACACACAGGGTGCACCAAGACATACGACTTACTTCCGCAGAGGGCCTACTGGCCCGGGATGAGAAGTGAGGTGATGGATTATCTGGTGTCCTGTAAGCGGTGCCAACTGATGAAAGGGGATACGACAGGGGTGACCCATCCCATGGAACCCATTCCTGTATCAGAAATTGGCGAGTTATGGTCTGTGGACTTCATGGGCCCCTTTCCGGTGACAACCAGCGGAAATCAATATATTATAATATTGAGAGAACACGTTCTGTGTTTGGTCGAGGCAGCAACCGTGCCAAATCAAGGAGCGACAACGATCCATTCTTTCAAGACTTTCGACGGAGGCTGACCGTGAGCTCTAAAAGTTTTCGAATTGCGTGACTTTTTCCACTACATATTTAACGGTATTAAATAATACGCCTATCACCAGTGGGGAATCAGGAAACGAACAAACTCAATCGTGAGACAAGTATTGTCACGTGCTGTAGGCTGACACGCAAGCAACTGGTCTTAAAAATTGCTTCGTTTGCCTGGCACTATTAACCCATTCGTTTCCATTCTATAGGTTCCAATAAATTATGACAGATGACGTAGGAGCGTAGAAGAATAGTGATGCTTCAACCAGAAGCTGATGCAATCAAGTCTTTCTTCAAGGTTACCTGGTGTTTATCCTACTTGCAATGTTTGCAGAAGCAAGCAAACTGGTCGAAACATCATAGGAAATTACAACAAACATAGTAGACCCTGTATCCGCTTTAATTCATGTAAAGTTCCTCCACTCTTATCGATTTTAAAGGTCACATTGGATTATGCTGTCTTCATTGCTGATCTGCTAGGAATTCGATGTGACATCAAAATAATTTGTTTGAGAGCCTACATTTAAAAGCCATCGTGGCTGGTCTCTATCCCTCTATTAATTTCGTGGACGAAACGTCACTACTTACAAATGGGTGCAAGCAGTACGTATTGCATTTATTTTGACAGTTTAGCAGAAGTGACATACTCTGTCTAATTATTCTTCTGCATTTCGATGGTTAGTTGAATTACTTCCTCCTGTTTCAGCAGTGTGCAGGCTTCACTGAAAGTCATCCGCAGGCGAATCTGTTGATCTTTGCCACTGTGTTTCTGAATTTACTACTGGATTGTTTTAATGGGCCGTTCGGACGCCAACGTACGTCGCATCGTTTTGTACCTGCTTGTTCCGTTGCCCAAAAAAGAGAACTGATGGGATTGACAATACTTAGAAAACGCAGGTGATGATGAACTATGGATTTTTCGATAATACTTTTATAATATTAGGACGTTTTAATTATTTTTTATTAATTAATTTTTAATTTTTTTAAATTATTTGGCTCAGATTGGCCCTACTTATAGGATGAAAGACCGGTTGGATATTTCCAAATATCCTCAACCGATCAACAATCAGAAAGGGAAACAAGTCGTAAGTTGCTTAAGGCTTCCGGCAGGCGACCAGGCCAAACGTCAACGGAAGCGTGATGTTTTATCTCGTCTAGCTGTGAGCTAATCATACTGCCGATCAGTCGCTCGCGGTTGAAAGGGTATGTGATCATCTAGCACTTTTGAGATGCGCAACACCGATAGACAGGAAATCTCCCAGGCAATCGAAGACTTCCAGAAAGTTTTTCTTTCAGCCAAAAAAGTACACATGGTCAAAAACAAATCATCTATTCGTTCAGAGATTCCCGGAATATAATGACAGAGCAGCCGCATCTCTGTTAGGCTGGATGATGGCTTGAATCTCAGTGCAGTATAAAATAGGCCATACTCTAGTGTAAGTGTAGCGAGTTTCAAATCTAGTGCCTCCATGAAAACATAGTAAAAGTGGAGATGAAGTAGTGATAAAATATGTCTTGTACGCAAACTGCTGATAAAACCATCCCGGTTGACCTTGACACAGGATACTCCTCAAAACTAGTAGGTATCTCGCGGGATAAAGTTCATTCTCTATAAAGTTTTTCAGTGTGCGTCCTGAAGCAAGAAGCAGTAATAAACAGGCTCGGCGAAGCTACACTGCAGATAGTTGAGACCAAGTTTTTTGTAGAACGACAGTCATGATTTTCAGTGGTGAGTCACGTGTTTCGCGGTTCCGTCATTATATTTCTAATCCGGTGGTATAGTACTCCCTCAAGCAGCATGCTTATGAGCACGTAAAAGCGAATCGGAATTATGTGGCTAACTGTTAACTTTTACTGAAGACCTTGATTCCACAATCAGCACATGGCTAACAGAAAACATGGTCTATGCCTTCTAATTTTTTACGACTACGTGCGCATATTAGTAAGACGAAAGGGGTGGTATGAGCGCTCTCAGCAGTGTACGTTGGTCCCCTCAGTAGCTTGGGGTACACTAGACTGATACTGCTGGAGCAGCTAGCTTACTATTTCTTTGAGTACAAAGAAAAAAAGATGCCAAGATTTGGAAAAGAATGGCTTTTGAAGTCTCAGCATCTGAGGAAACAACTTGTGTCAAGTGCACAGATGATCTCCCGTGGGATACAGCTTATGTGTGGATTACCAACAAAACGATAAAGGTGTGCTAGATATAGGCGGAAATGATAAGTGCCACAGGTTGCACAATTGAAGAACTTTTTATTGTGTCAAGTTGAGATGAAATAAAGTGAATTTACCATGATGCTTTGGGTTTCTTGAAGATCGCGAACGAAAGGAATGATGAAGGGCAAAGTTTCTGTTGGAGGCATGCAAGGGGGAATTAGTCTTCACCCGCGATGAGTAATAAAATATTATTTAGTCATCGGTCATGATGAACGTAATTATCAGTAGTAAATTTTAGTATTTATGAGTGACGTCACGTAATGATTCAACGGTACTGAATGGAGGTCACACTTTAATTTGATTGCTTAAAATATTTCTGATCTGTTACACTGAGTCGCCGCCGCACACGACGGGCGACTCATTGCAAGACTGGTTGCACACACATGCTACTTGGACTGCTAAGTGCCAATGTGGAAGCGTAGTTGTGCATAATTTAGTGCAAAAACTGATAGAATCTCGTTAGTTCTGGTACAAGCTCTTGGATGAATAGGTTAAGACAGATGTCTTGTATTTTGATGGCATCCACTGGTATCATCATCCGACGTTAGTAGGCAGGGATGTGGCGAATAAATATGAAACTCAAGTACGCATGCGCGTGGTAGAACAGAATCCGCAGCAGTTCAGTTGGTAGATCACTCATCCGGTAAGCCAGAGTTCGCGAGTTTGAGTCCTGCCCAAGGAGTCTGCCGCTTCAGTCTTGTTGCATGTACTTAGGTCTATAGTCAAAGTTATCCTCAGCATATACTGTAGCCACCATTTACTGGACACCCGGGGCCTGGAGAGTTCGTTAAAACTAAAAAGCAATGGTGTGTGTAGATATTGGCACTGGTTAGGCGGTCGCCTCATAGATGCATTGCTTTGTGTTTGGGTTGCCTTCTGAGTGTTTACTAAGCACACCATTTTTTGCATTGACGAACTTCTGACAAGTATCCAAGGTGTTAAAATCCTGCGCTAAATATGAAAAATTAATTGGAATCGAAAAATCAACTAGTCGGCTAACGTCTATCCAGCGGTGGCCGAGTAAGGGTAATAGGGCAACTAGCCCTGGTATTAATCTGCAGTAATCATCATTAACTTTGCGAGTAGTTTCCTTTATGTGAATACCGATAATCCGTTTCTGGATTCACGTCAGTCGCAAGCTGAATGCTTTATAATCGGATTACTTGTTATTTTTGCTTCAGCGAATACCAATTCCACATAATATTTGTGACTTGTAGGATATGAACGTATACCAGATCCGAACGGATTGTGTTCAGCAGAATTCCAAATGTACGCTCATTTGACGCGCGCTTTTATGCTTTGCTTTACTCACCTTTTGAATACATGACTTTGTTCACTATTCTACACATTTAACTCATTCTTTAGATCATCATATAGGAGGTTTGTTCTTTTATTCATTGGTTTTAGTCCAAACTA
>SJOL01005048.1:0-10501 GCA_004794785.1 Opisthorchis felineus | reverse complement strand
TACGCAACAAAAATTACAAGTAGCCAAAGGAACTGGAGAATTGAAAATTTCCTTGCATTCGACTGTTATACCACTCGATATGAATCCTTTTAATACCGTACTAGCCAGGGAGGTGGGGAAAGAGTTTCACCAAAAAGTTACTTCTATAACCGTCCTCTTTTTCTTTCCGTTGGTGACTGGTGCCTCAAACATGGAAGATATAGCGTCCTCCAGGAAATCTCTTGCTTTCGGTAGGTGGATTCGGCTAATTCGCTAGCACTGCTGTGTGTACACACGGTAATTTGTCATTGTATTTACGTTAGAATATTGTTGACTGTTGAGGGCGGTGTAACGGCTGGACATTCCACACGTCACGTGACCGCCAATTTAGTTTGGATGTTTACGTCTCCGAAACAGGAGAGCCAGCTACAATGAACCTGCCTTTATAAGACAGTCGATAAGCTAGTTGAGTTTCTTGACGGTAAACAACACAAAGTTTAACCCGCTATCTCACACAAAAAGCGGCCATCTCATGAACGCCTTCTACTTCACAGATGTTCTATTCACTCCGGTAAACCCGTCGTATCAATGCGAACGGTACCGTAACTATAACAACTGAAAACGGTTCGAAAACTGCCTTAATTCTACGGCAAATCAAAATTTTACTCGTGACCGAATACTGGCTGGTGATGTAAAACTGTTCATTTAAAGTGAACTGTGCTCGCAAAAGAGTTTTTTATCCAACAGCGATTGATAAATGTGGTGTTGGTGACTTGAAGCCTTAAATGACAGTCACACATCTGTCACGACACTTACAGAAACACTTATCAATTTATTGGCCAACTTCCGGATGTCAATCTGCTTCTATAGACCTATTCTTCGTGGTTCCTACAGGCGCATACCGACAGACAGGCAAGATACAAATGACCACCCTTTATGATTCGTCTGATATCGTCCGAGCCCGCGTGTTTTTTAACATTATTAATTTACCTCGTTCATGCTCCGACAGTAGGGAACCACGTATTACTCTTAATTGACCGAAACAAGCCGTCATTCGGTAACTCGCTGAGGTATATTTCGCTAAAGAGCATTGCTGTTGGTCGATAACTTGACAGAAACGATCGTAAAATATGAAACTCACAGTTTGAAGCCAGCGTATGAAACCAGAAAGAAGATTTGCAATAACAGTTTTTCGTCCGAAGCACCACATCACATATGCTAATCACGCTAGATGATATATCCACAAGCTTTTCCCTAGTCTCAACAGTTCGCGCTTATCTTCCCTAGAGTTTCCCTTAGGATGATTTTTCTGTAAAACCTGACTTGGTTCCACGGGGGGAATTTAAGTGTTTCTTTTTTCATAGAATTCACCCTAAACGACCATTCCGTTCAACGATGTATCTCAACCGTTCGAAATCAGCACACAGTACCCCGATTCGGCGGAATGTCACAAAAGACAAGCCTTTCGTGAAGCGCGTGGAACGGTCCATCCTCAAAGGTGCTTTAATTACAACAGACAGAGCGCAAGCATTCAGTGCAAACCAACCACTGATACATAACAGTAAGATGCATTTGTCATCTAGTTTAATCTCGCTTATCCCAACAGAACCAAATTTCGTCCGCGAAGTACGGATTTTGAAGAATATGCCTCCACAAACGGGTGCGCGCCGAGGAACAGTCTCTAGGGCGCTTGCCCTGAGGGGTAGTTCCCAAACCGCGTTCACCCGACGCGAAGTTTTGCACTCACCTTTTTTGCCTTTAGACCCAGAGTGATTGAAAAAACCGGGCTGTTTTGAATTTCAGCTAGTTCTAGATTCATCTTTTACTGGACACGTCTTCGCCTTACTCCCTGTGGTCTTCTTCAGGCATAAAGCCACCTTTTGAAAATCAAGCTGGTGAATAAACCGCGACCTGTGCATAACCAAAACTCTCTCTATTATTGATACGCTTCTTCCAAGGACAGAGCACAAATCGACAAACCGAATATCTCACACATCTGTCCGCGTCCTCTTCTGTACCATACCGCCCATATATTCGACTACCTGCAAACAAACGGAAATCGGGCAGTAATGAGCACAGGTGTTTGGTGTGGTTACTACATACATTTAATATAAATGAGTCACGGCGATCCGAGTTCCTAATCTCGACATAATAATCTTTGGAGCAGTGGTACTCAAATCACATGAAGTGTCCTGGCTCACTTTATAGTCTTCAATAAATTTTCCATTTGAGGGTGAAGCATCAAGCTATCCATGGTGCTCGGATAGCAATATCCTGCATCAGCTTTAGAATTAGACCTCGATGTATTTGTCACCAATAAAGCAGGTGTAGGCAGTGCGATCTAAGGTTTGTTGTTCCCTTATTTCCTGCTCGTTTGATGAAGCTTTTGAAGATTATGTCCTTCCTCCTACTATTACTGTCGGGGCAGCCTTGTCCTTATTTCAGTGGCGCGAAAGGGGCTGAACGTACGCTCTTAACTTTAACCATTGTAACTACTTTGTCTTTTGGGTATATGGATGATGAATGTTTCTCATCACTGCACTCCAAACTGGTGTGTTTCCGGAAAGTGGCATACGTGGCCACCCGCATTGCCCTTGTTAAGGGCTTTCAAGGTTCATACCAGACGGCAAAATGACACAAGAATCAGGATAAGTGAACTTCATGGGATATAGTCAAATGTGATTTAAACCAATAAATCGGAAAACAAAAGAAAGCAATAAACATGGTGTCCAGTAAAACGCAAAAGAATACAGTACTAAGTCAGCCAGTTGACCGAAAGAAAATCAGACTACCGTCCGATGCACATTGAGAACATACTAATCCAATCAGTGGTGCAAATTATCAGAAAGTAGTGTCCGATCAGTGAATCAAATGCAACAAAATGGCAGTCTATTGAGAAAATAAAAGTAATTACATTTATGAAATTTAGAAGAAAATGCAACAAAATCCAAGACACACCAAGGACCTTGCACAAAAACTTCTCTTTCAAGATCCAGATGCACAGACGGAGATCAAATAAACTTAAAATTCCTGAGAACTTCATCACAAACGTCAGCACGAAATTAGAGTGCGTACTTATCGATGTGGTGATAAAGGTCTAATAAGCAGATAAAGTTCTACCCAGTCAATAACTAATTAGAGCATTCTTGCTGCTGACGTTTCCAGTAGTTCTAATCGCGCACTTTAGCTCAGAGGGGTATATCGCCTCTAAGATGGTGAGCTGGCCTGCTGCTTACAAATATCGGACAAAGTTCAGAGCCATACAGAACTATGTAACCTCTAACATCGGCCGTGTTGATACCCCAGTGCTAGCAACTTGGAAGCAGTACAGAGTTCTGCCTGCAGACTGTCCAATGTCCCAGAGGTTGTCTACGTTTATTTTGTTCAGGGATTCTCATTCAATGTTCCTAGCCCTAGCCAGAGTATGTCTTGCTCCTCTGGTAAAGAAGTTTGTTGAATTTTTAACATGAACAATTTGACTGTGCCTACTTAGTGGGCCTTTGGTATGTAGTTTGAGCAGCCTCACGGAGATTCCAGTAACATCCTGTTGACCTGCCTAATTGACTCAACTCCACTGGCGACCGTTCACATACTAGGCTACATGATTTCACATTCGATTAAACTATAAACTGTTCCACTGGAATTGACAATTTCTGATTAGAAAAGTGGATTTTTCGTATCAGTTCAGTTCATCTGCAAATATTTCGTTTATCAGACCTTCCTGTCTGGGAAATTTATTCATAGATGAAGTCTGTAAATAGAAAGCGACAAAATGACACCTGGCAATTTGTGACGAACAGTCGGTGGGATAACTGTATGTAATTAACCATGACAGCGATATCTCCAATCCCTGCATAGAAGAGATCTAGTTACTGTCGCCAAAATGGAGCGACGATGGAAGCCAGGCCACAGATCAAATCATTTAACTTGTGTTTATACGAGTTCCGGGCTGAACTTGGCTCGTAACACATTCAACAAACTGAGCGCCACGTGATGCATAATATGGAACGTTTAGCGGAGAAACTCAGTGTGGTGAAATAAGATGCTATGATCCCACGTTTTGTGTGCCGTTTGCACATATTTTTTTCAAGGACTTTTACAGCAAATTGAACAAAGGCGAAGTGCAGCCTTCGTGCCCCCTGATTGATGTGCTCCTAGAGTCAGCAGGGTGTCAGCTGAAACCAGCACGGGTGTGTGTAAAATCTGGTCATTTAGGCGTGATTGTGTGCACACTGGTTGGGATAGTGTGTCGGCTGTGATGTGTCATTTTTGGGATTCCTGCGCGGCAGCTGGCCACCTCTAATGAAGTGTACCGACAGCCCGAGCCAGAAAAACGGGATGCTGGCCCTATCACGACGGTTGACGCAATTTGATTGTTTACCTCTAGCCTTTCAGCGCACTTCCATTTTACGTGTGACTTGAATGTTCACTGGTGTGTACGCGTGACATGAAAGTTGTATTGACTGAAGTGCGGGGAGTGCAATGGCTGAGTCACGCTCGAGTTTTTCATAAATTCATTAAACTTTATGGAGAGAGACCAACATGCCGTTTGTGTTCGTGTTTCGCATACTGAGTTACCTGGCTATCCGGTTCATGTGTATGGCTAAGCATTCTGCACGTGGAACTTGGTTGACAGTTTGTGCAGCGTTCCGGTTTGATAGAGTCCATGGTCCATATAAGGTGTCATTTTAAGGTGTTACCAGTTAGGTAAAATACTTTGATACCATATTTTTGGAGTTGTATCCGTATGGAATCGGAAGTGTCACCTCTGTAGTGTAATTCCAAGGTGATCAACGGGTTTTTGTTTCTCTGTCTCGTCGTTTCAGGGAGCACTCTCGTGATCTTTGGGTAAAGAGCCCTTCATTCACATTCTACGCTCCAGTCGACCGCTTAGGTAACACTCGTCTCCTCGGAGGTGATAATTCTTGGAGGCTATCCATTTCCTAAAGTCCTTAAGCGACCAAATGGTTTGGGCGACTTCTGGGGTGTGGTAGCTACCGGGGTCGGAAACATTGTAGAACTTAGCCCAGAATATCCTGCGATTTTTTGTACACACACCGTATCTTCTGTCGAAATTACGCATGGCGTCCCTACTTAAGGGAGCAGTACAATCCCAAAGCCATTAGTATGAAGAGTTTTAATTAAGGGTTTTTAGGGCAATTCAGTTCATCCTTGTATCGGTTAATGCTAGGCAGCAATCTTTGCAATACTGATAGGAAAATAATCGGACATATTCGAGCAAAATTGGGATTTCCGGAATTCCGTCCTTTTTAGCCTCATTTTGTCCTCTTCTGTTGGATGCATATGATAAACAAACTGCCGGTGATGTTGGTCAGGTGCACCTAACTCGAACTCCTGATATAAAAAAGTGAATGAAATTAAAGGTTAAACTGTCAAAACGAACAAGGTACTTGAGTAGAATGTGCCGCAGTGGAACGGCTATAAGAACGTCTTAGTCTGATAAATTTGAATATCAAAACTTCTAAAAGATCAGGTAACATGTCTAGCATTATCTCCCTCGACAACAGCGCAACGACATAAATAGAACTGGGCCAACGAACCGAAGAATAGTGAGTTTATTAAGAGTAATTCCATCACAAAAATGGCATAACAGGTCACAGTAGTAGAGAAATATGAACGTTTTCTACAAACAGACTGTTGGTTTTGGACTCCTTGTGCAAACACTAGTCGGTTAACTTCAGATTCTTCATCAAACCTTTGCCAGATTGATTAGATTGCACTAAAGAATGTGCTCTAACGATGCAACATACATTTTCTAGTTGCTATTCCATGCTCACCACTGACGGATATAAACCATTCTGTAACAGTAACTGCCTGATAAACCAGCATCCACCAGTCACTAGACAAACTGCCGGATTCATCATCATTCTGGATTGTAGACGGACAGGCAAACGGGCTCCTGAGATTGTTGATCATGTGGCCGATGTCAAATCGTCCCAGCTGAAACACTCAGTCTGTTCTGTCAATTACATTTCGCGGTTCCGTTTGAGTAGGGAAAATGACCGCATCCTGGCAAAGGCAGGTATACTGAGAAGCACAAAAAACTTTAAAAGAAGAGAAAGCCAAGTGCTCGGCCTACTTGGGTGTCAAAAACCTTAGCAACTTTGAGGACCCCGGTCAGGTTCGACTAGATTACTACCAGGTCAGGACAGGTTTATTCGCCCTCTTGATTTACAAGAACCCCATGCAAAATAATTCGTTCCAGATGCCAGAATGCTGAACGAATTTAGCGGTCAAGAATAAACCATACGACGACATCTGAAGTGCAGATCCGTCTGAGAGCCGTTGGAAAAATTCTTCACAGAGGTCTGACAAATAACAGGCTTCGTACGTTAAGTGTGCACATTTTCCACCCCCGGGTAGTTTGCAATAATGTAAATGTTGTGATAGCCGATAAGCGTTGCATGCTGCATTCTTGCGCACAATCTACTTTTTTCCGGCGAAACACAAGCTGTACAAACAGTTCAACAAAAACATATCGGCACTCGTGTTAGATAAGCACGCGCCTGCCTTTTCGGGTTAATAGAGCTTGATGAAAGGTGGGGTGCGGTTCGTTGCCAAAGGAAACACTACGCGCAAGCCAGACAAGCGCACACTGGCCACTGGCAGTCATATACATAAAATTACACAACAGAGCGGCAAAAAAATGTCGTAAGTAGGCTACTTTTCAGTTTTCCTACATGCACAGTCTATTCTAGATGTCGCTGACAGTTACAGCGAACAATTCCCACGTCCGCGGAGGATTTTCTTCCCTATCGCTGACCGGCAGAATGGAATGACTAAGTAAACGTCACCGACGTCACTTATGATAGAACAAATAATTACATATGGTGAATGCATGAAACTCATCGGCAACCCAATTTTGACTTCATTATGTCCGACGCCAAAAACTTCCGGTTATGTGCTTTATAGTTTGGCGTGGAGTCCGGGGTTTGACACCATTCTTCCAGACACAACTGACCATCATTAGAGACATCAACCTTTCCAAAGAGCATCATTTTATCCGCCCTTTGAAGCCACACTCAACGCTTCTGAACCCACGTCCGCATAGACTAACTCCGCATAGGAGCGATAGAAATGATGCCATGAATCGTAGCATCACATTCTGAAACTCCTAATTGTGTGGATGTCAGGCATTTACAGAAACACAAGTGTCCTAATGCATGTGGGTTAGGCTTTTCTGAGTTGACAGTGATCATTTAGAATATACCAAGCTCACACGACTGGGCAAAAGTTATCTCTCTTAGGCATGATCTTGCTTCGCTGAAACGAGGATCGGCTTACTATTGTGCGGCTCTCCCACGAGCGTATCTATCACAAGTGACACATTTGTAGTGTTTGCTTACCATGCTTTGGGCACCGGATTCCGAGTAGGCTTTTCATCCTCTATTTTGATATTACTGCTAGGTGGCAAATTGGACTGCAAGTTACGCGGATTTGCCCGGACGTTTTCGACATTGTCCCTTCGTTAAGCTGCAACTTGGTTGCAACTTAGTTGTTTGCCTATGGATACTAGGCCATGTCTATGCTTTCCTACTGGAAGAAGTTGGCGTTCGTTTGCTCTATTACGGAGGCTCGTTCAGTAATTTATCACAATATATATATTCCCAATACACGTGTTTTATCTATGTAGCACGATGTAGAGGTCAGAGAAAACACTTGTGCGTTTGGATTTTCTGCTGTTTCCTAAACCACCACTAGCTGACCAGAAATGACGTTCTGAAACAATTACTACGCCTTTGGGCTTTCGATAACCCACAACTTGTAACATATATCCTATTTCATTAGACTTGACAAGGGCAAAAACCTTGCTTGGATAAAACTTCCGGGCTTTAGCTTAGTGTCCACAGGGAGAATCTTAATTGACACGCACAGCGAGAACAGACTTAGTGAGACACTGTAAGTTCATCCACTTCGGTCAGTCACTAATGTAAAATTAATTAAAACTTCAAGATTTCAAACCTAGGCATCAGATTTTACAACGGAAACCTCCCAGTCAATAGTATGTGTTTTTAGATGCCTTACGTTTTCATTGGACGTACAATGAGGCTTTACTTTGGTGAGTGACGAAAGTTAATGAAATGAAAAAATCCTATCTTTAGTGTTTTTTCATTGTGGGCTAAGGGAACTCAATACCTTTAAGAAACGCCAGTAGCTCCTGTAAAATACATTCACTCACTTGTTTGCCTACTGCATTTTGTCATCAGGCGGTCTTACACAAATGTTATCATTTTGAAAACCTAACTTCAGGACCTTTGGACATTTGATTTGTGAACCCAACTTGAATGTCACTGGTTCAAAATTACCCAGTAGTCCAAACAACCCAAGTGTTAAGCATAGTGACGTTCATAAGGAAATTGCGATAGCTATATGGACAGCAGAAACTTATGAATAAGCTGATTTAGCCAGCAAGTTTCCGTCAAAAGTTTCTGCTGTCCACAAGTGAGCTAGATATTTTGACTGTTTTCCTCAGTGTACCGAATTACTGTGTCATTCACGCGTGATACAATTGTAAATCTACACAACACTAATTTACCACGACGCACAAGGCTGTACCTGGCCTGGGTCAGCTTGGTATCAAATGAAAAATCTGAGATTCATTAACTTAGCAGTGAATAGACGAATCAAGTCAAATGTCGCATTGGTGGCTGTCAGTGTTCCTGGGATTGAGGATATAACGCGCAAAGTACACACTCTAAGCTTCCTTTTGCTTTTCGGTGCGTCTGTTTACCAATTCGTTTGAATGTACATGCGCATCGGTATGAGAATTCGGCTTGTTTGCAACTAATCGAGCCGAAATGTCATCGTGATATGCTATAGTCGTGAGGTGAAATACTCCCAATGGGAAATTAGATTAGTGTTAGATAGCAATTCGTTCACGCTATTCGACACTTGCGTATAAGACAGAACCTTAAAGACCATGCCAAACTAGTGAGTCCAAAAAGAATGGTGACCCTTCGGAGGGTTTTCGGTAAGCTTAAGTAGTGTGTTACATCAATACGAATTTCTTCTAAATCCCAGATAACATGCCAAAGGAAGCATAAGGCGGCTTTTTTGTAGCATAATCAGTTGAATAATATCACAAGCAGACATTTCAGTTGAGTGCGCCTTCCAAGTAAACTAAATTTACAAACGACATATTCGTGTTCATTTTGGTGTTCAAGTGGGACAGGAGGGGTTCAGAAGCTCGAGAGCTACTTCAACTAGATGGGCTCAAATAATGCGAAGCCACTGATAGACTGTTGTTAATTTTTATCAAAATTGTAGTTGGGTCCCCACTTCAAAAATACCTTACTTTATTTGCTGTAGGCTAACAGGGTCCCAAGGTGTTGACTTTTCCTCATTTCTTTACATCATCCTGCCAAATTCCATGAGATTTATTGCAGTTTTCGGCTTTTTCTTCACGGCCTCACTTGGTTAACCTGAGTTCAAAACTAACCACTGGTTCCACTTAAAAAACGTATCACCGATATCAGTCACAATGTGACGAACATTTTATTGCATAGTGAACTTACAAGGTTCTGAGAGTGGAAGTTGATTCGTATAAAGTATTCGCATTAAGCTTCTTAACAGCGAACCTTTTGTACCTCAGTCCTGTAGAATGTCGTCATTCAGAATATCCCGTCGTACTGCTTGCTGCAAAAGGATTTGGTGTGCTTGGGGTGTATATTTAACTCCTACATTTCTTGGCATCTTTCACCAAAGCTTGGATAACTCATGACATCCTGGCTATTGTTAGAAAGACGGCAGTCGGTATTTTAATGTGGATAAACTGTGTTAGTTTTCGGAAAAGTTTGGTAACAATTGGTAGATTTATTGCTGGGCAACGTTTCGCTTTTGACACAAAAGCTTCGTCAGGCCAAGTGACTAGGTTACGAGGTTGGTCGAGATTTAAGGCGGAGGGAGAACCAATCAGCTAAGTCAAGCTAAGTCTCTGTTGGGTGTCGGCCGAGGGATTTTCGTGTTTTAGGGTGGGTGACCAGGTTTTTGGCCGATTGGGAAACTCACATGGATTTGCGTCCAGCCTAGGGTCTAGTGCTTCTCGTTCGGTTCACGTGATGATCCCTCTTGAACGTCATTTGCACTTTCCGTCCGTCTGTGTAGATGAGCTAGTGCTACGACAGTTGTGTAAGAGGGATTCTGTGAACTTTGGTCGGGTTGGGATTTGCAGCCCCCTGTTTTCACTAATGATTCTACGTGAATTGACAACCACACACAGTCACGTTTTAACTCGGCTTATCCAAGACCGCTTTCCATACGCTTGCCAGTTCCACACCCTCGATTCTGTTCACGCTGTGATGCTTGGTGATTTCCACCGCCTCGGCTATCAGCCGCTGTGGTGTGAATCACAGTCCCCGTCTTAAAACTTCCACATTTTCCAGATCTATTCTATGTCCCGTTTCTAAGACATGCACTGTGTTAGGTTTGGTACTTCACAAGAACTAGCATTAAGAATGGCAGAAGTGTCCTTTGTTTGAAGTATCGCCTTACAATATTTCGT
>SJOL01005040.1:312323-323537 GCA_004794785.1 Opisthorchis felineus | reverse complement strand
GTTGTAGCCACCGATATTGGTCCAAATTCATCGAGTGGTGTGAAGCTTGGCCAGATTTCCAGAGTAGCCTCAAGTAAAGCTGTGATCAAGGGAGAATCCAAAGCAATCAACATATGTTTGGTCTACCTCTGTGTCCCAGAGTCAGATAAGAATCCGGAACCGTTTTTGTGATAGTGGGGGGGGCTGTAATCCAATAGAATGCATCTAATCTTCCATGCGCGCGGTATCCTTTCAAGCCCGTGACACCCTTAGTCCTTTGCCCAAGCCAGCGGCCTCGGATATTGATGGTTTTATCTATACCAAGTCCTCAGCCCACAGCAAACATTTTGTTTTACACCTTAAACGGATGAAGGTAGAAGAAGCTTGCAACCCCTTCTTCTCACGTGAATCTATGGCGATTTAACGTGGCAGGGTGGTGCGTGCAGCAGCGGTGCTGGATTGGAATATGCCGGCTGCCTCCGATACAGAGAAGATGTGGGCTCAAATAAGGAACAGGAATTAACACTTATATATCAAGTACACTCGACTGCGTAGACGAGGCCGGCCCATCGTGGATTGTCATGGAGTTGCATTCAATTTTGAAGAAAGGCCCATGGGATAAATTTTACGCCATCCAGAACATTTCAGACCAAGATAAGTCTATGGCTTATGCATGGTGGTTTGACGGAGCAAGCGATGGGGCCTCAACTCAGAGTTGTTGGGAGGCAAATTTGTGCTGAAAAAACTGTCGGCCTACTTGAGAAGAGGAAAGAAGGCAAGGTATTGCATCCCTCATTGCGATGCAATTTTACATATCAGCTTGCTGATAATGACTTCGGGAAGTCCCATCAAAACTCATACACATCTGTGATTGTGAAGAAACAAACAGCACCTGTCAGTATTACATGTGTGAATACTTTTCGCCTCAAAAATACGGTTTGAGCCCAGTTGCATGAAACAGAAGTTGTCAACTCTGAATTAACAGACCCCTGGCCGAAAAGGAACGCATAGAAGAATCCCAAAGGCTAGAGCGGCCCGTCTACTGTGTAAACCTTCAAGCGCTCGTTGAACGTCATCACTTGGATAGGAATGGGCGTTTGTAAAACCAGTGTACACCTCTAGGAACAAATACGATCCATGCGACTACAGACCAATTTTCTAAAGTATGTGAGTAAGTGGGTGGGGAAACGGTTTGCTCAACGTGTCATCGAACAATGCACAGCGGATTTTAAACGTAGGCTGTTCGAACAAAGGGACCTGCATTACCAAAGACATCGACGCTGGAACTACTTTGACCTCTTTGCCGATTACAGTGAAGTGTTTGGTACGAAGCCAAATTAAAAGCCTCTGCTGAAGTTTCCCTTCCATGAAAATGCTAACAAAGCCCACGGATGGATGAGGGATGTCCTTTAGTGGCACACCACGCAAGTCAAGTTCAATGATGAATATTCGGAGAGCATGGTCGTTAAAACGTCCACCGTGACATTCAGCCGCCAGATGTAGTTTTCCTGTAAATTACCTAAAATTGTGAAAGATAGCTGCTTCAGAAGTGAAAGCGAAGCACGTGCAGTGCCTCCCGGAAAGCCTGAATAATTGGCCTCTCCGTTAGATACGCCTAATCAACCGTGACAATAGCAATGTTTTGGATTTGGGGCGCCCCATCCGGCGACATATTGATTGGGTGAATACATTCTTTGGGAGTTTACTGAGGAGGGGTTCCAGTTGTTATTTCATTCAAAACAATGCTACATTCGAAACAGAGTGCCTTAATAGCACATAGGGTGATGCGGAGCATTGGGCGCATAATCAACCAGAAGACACCACTAATATCTCTGCCACCTCTTTGTGGCACATACTAAAACGTTTATGAAAAATGGACAGCCGGGGATATCTAGTCTCACAAAGAGGGAACGCTTCCTGCCAGACGAGTCCAAAGCAGTACCGTGAAGCAAGTGATCGGCTTGATCGATATTTCGCACTCTGGGAGACTACACAGTTTGGGATTTCTCCAAAACCCAGCATCTGGAGGATCCGTTGCCCGTGGGATTACGCAGAATCCACATAACTTCATACGGCTGAGTTCAAGCCTTTCCGTCACGATGTCAATGAGTGTGGTCGAAGAGTAGACGGGATCGGCTATTGAAGTTGTGTATGCAAACATAGAGTGAAGGCCCAAAAAGAGATTGAAGTAGTTTCCGGCCTAAAAGACCGATAGATGCTGCTGTTTATGGATGCCGACGGAAGACGTTGAGAACTCGATGACAAGCGTGGAGTAGTCTCGCTATATTTTGGTGGCGTTTAATAGGGTTTCTGAGGGATTACCTCTGCTAAGTAACTAAACTAGCGTGCCGTCTGCCTTAATTAACGCCCTGCTACTCCATACGGCAAACCATTAGTGCTCAGTAGCTCAACTACGCTCAAATGGGGTGGCTCTCGCTGGTTGCTAACTACGGGTGTGTGTCTAGGTTTATTTTGGTGGTTTGGTTGTTTACTGAGTTGGGAAGTTACCCAGCATAATGAGGACGACAAAAACACCCAGGCCGAATGATGAAGAAAGAGCTAGTCTACCACCGATGTGCTGGTTATGTTTAAGTCTGTTGAGCTCACTGATTCTGAGGAGTGTAAACATTCGTTGTTTAGGCTTATCCCTGCAGTAACACTGTTGTTACTGCACAGAGCCACATTATCGTTATGAGGAGAACAAGTGGCTTAATAGGCAGAACGAGCAAACGGTACATTAGAATGACCAGTACCCTGGAGTTTTGCACATAAATTCAGTGGACTGGGACTCCCTTGTTGGTGCATTTAGCGAGCTCGGCCTGGAAATAGCAGAGATATCGTAGACTACGGGCAAGCCGTCAGCGTGGGTAGGGCATTGCGGCTTCGTCATCGCGACGTCGCACATGGATCCGTGAATAGCTCTCTACATGAACCCTTTGAGCAGACCAGTTTGAGTTATTAGGGTTGTTGGGATTAACCAAGGAATTTTGACACAGCAAGACCAGAATTATGCAAGAGCATTCTTTGGTCCATCGGGAGCGCAGCGCGTTTCGCTGCAGCCATTCAGGCGACACAAAAAGACAGCCACATCTAGACTGGGGACTCAAAATGGGAAAAGGTGTTACTAGAGTGTGCCATGGTAGTAGGCGGTCTGTGGACTAAACTAGAATCCACCCAAGATCATTTACAATTTCTAACTATTGTGGCAGTAAAAAGATAGCCGAGCTTACAACCAACAATCAGCAATCAGTCAGAGATGATGCGGAATGCCGCTGGGAGATCGAGGTAAACGGGTGTGGCAACGTGTGGATATAAGGGCACGCATCGACTGAATTCTGCGCCATTAACTTCACAGTTAGTTGTGTATTCGTTCATGAGGCTGGATGGCATGAACAGCGGTGTGAGTAAACAGAATTCGGTATCGTCGTTCAAGCATACGTGCTTTTGTATCTAGTTTGTGCGAACGGATGGTAAGCTGGGAGGCAGTTGAGGAGGTATGCCTCTCATGTGGGGAGCATGTAAGGGCATAGAAAATGGGGCTGAAATGTCCCCATGAACAGTTGTTGATGTGGTTCAGTAGCGCTTATTCAGAAAGGTAAGGGAGGTAAAGAGGAGGGCCAGATGCCCGTTTGGTTCGCCGGTGAGCGGTGGTATACGGAATGAGGGGTGATCTTCTAGCTGATACTGCATACTGCACAGAAAGTGGTGCCAAATAATTCTAGAAGTTTGGTGAGTCCGGAGGAGTCAGTTCCTTCCCCAGTTAGCAGTGAGTACTTACACTAGTTCAAGGCATGCAGAGGCAGGAGAATGGAAGAAAATACGAGGTAGGTGGTCGTATTGCATGTTTAAAAGTTGAGGTGATCCCAGCTTGGCGCAGTTTTAAATGAGGGAAATAGGTATAGGCCATGCAGAATGAATAGCGTCAGAAGCCTTACAGCGCATATTTTCATTTAATTTCCATTACCATACGTGCGAGACAGCATTTTCTACTGCGCTGTAATATGTCTAGGATTCATAAGAGGATTTCCTGGTCTGTATGCTATAACCGTACAAGCTAACGCCAGTGGCATAGAAATTCGATAACAGCTCTTTCTTTTTTTAATTTTCCGTATATAAAGGGCAGAGGGTCAAAAGTGGGCAATGGATGACGCCTCAAAACAAGTCTAGTTTTGCGTGCGCATGTTGCGAATTTAGGATGTATTCCGACCGGGTGGTTGCGTCAAACATATGAACATTATATCCGGTAACCCAGAGTCTAATGTGACCATGCAGCTGGTTATCGCTTTCATAATAACCTCCATTTTTTAATTGGCTTCCTATTGCGACAGGCGCGTTTGAAAGTGGGACAAGTTTTTGGTGACGATGCCAACTTCCGCGGAACTTTTGGCAGTATCATCCGTTTAACTGGGTACAACCTTTTTTTTAGGTGAGGCACCTGGATGCACTCCCAGATAAGCCTACAAAACCCCGCATGCTCCCAAAACTTCTTCAGCTGTTTTATCAAGGTGTTCGCTAAAGAGATGCCATTTAACAAAAAAATCTCAAGTGCAAGAGGTTATTCAAAACTGAAGTAAACTTTTGAGCGGAAACGAATAGCTCGCGTGTGCGCTGGTCAACGGCTGTGGAAGCTTTACTATCCCAGTCCGACTGTTGTAAATAGTTGGCGAACAATTTGAAACAACTGCTACCGATAACCCGTTCAGCGAAGAAACAGTTTCCGGGGAAACAAGGTTTTAATTGAACTGCAGTATCAATCGGCTCAGAGAGAGCACAAGGCTGTTGCCGCGCCGGTGGGTGCTATAATGTGTAGTGACGAACTGCAGACGGTATCAGCACTGAAAGCTGCAGGTGCATGTAAAGTGATAGTGTTTATGTTGAACAAGAATCACGCGAGATCTTTGCTTGGTAAAAATGTCACGAAATCGTAAAATTGTTCCAGAGATTTCAATTCTCCTTCATATTTTCATCGAGATACCGAGATCTGTAGGTCGTCCCACAGAAGTAATGCATAAAGTTCCAGATGGCTTAAGGGTAGAATGGCCCCCTTCGGTTGGGATAGAGTAAAGATCTTTCCCAAGATCTGCAGGCAGATAATCAGCCTTGGACTGTCGAAAGTAGGTTTTGATAACAATCTACACTCGGCCGATCGTTAGATTACATGTCGGGTAATTATAAAGTTCATCGGCTTGGAGGAAAGATGGAGGAACGTGGTAACAAAAAGAATGAATGCGGTCAGTGAGGGTCCTTGGTGGCCTAAAAGCCGAAGGAAACGGTCCATCTACTTCCAATCCCTAACAGTGGTAAACAAAGAGAATCAGTATTCCCAGGGCTCTTCTAGCATCCTCGAACAATAATAATAGTGTTTATTCCATACTAGTGGGTGGTACATCGTCAGTCATGACCATTCCGTTACGGTCAGAATAAAAGCACGACTTCCGGGATTTTTGGGTACTGGGGATTGCGCGTTACGGTGTCAGGTGAAACAGGACAACAAATTAATGTGCAGTGAGTTTCATGTTTAAGTTCGGCGGCTTTGATTAACCCGGCTCAAACTGAGCTGAGGTACAAGTAGACGGTACAAGTAGCAGAAGGTACAAGTAGAATCGTAATTAGTCCCAATTAGCTGGTTTTTGTAACGTGAGAAACGGCCATATGGATATGTTAAAATTGTTCTACGAACTGTTACATAGAAAGTGACATTGATGGGTCAAAATACATTGCACAATGCCGCTCCCCTCCCTTGTGAACAGCGTGTATACCGGCTTGATTTCGGTGATATTGGAGACGTCCGGGGAAAAACAGAGGCAGAAACTGAAAGTGGCGCGTGTTTTTTTGGGAGGGGGTTTGCAGGGTTGAACGCCACAATTTAGCCGACAGGGCCGCCAAGCAGTGAAAGACATTCGAACTCATTGTGGGGATATCACAAACTTTGCGATTTCACTAGATGCGCTGCAGTTGCGTGCGACAAAGAGAAGATCGAATGAAAGGGGTTGAAAGACGCAGTTAACGGTTAACAGCAAAGGATTTTGCTGCGTGACAATAGGTCTTTGGGAAAAGTCTGCAAACCCCTCTGTTCTTATTATAATGTTTGGCATCAGAATGCGCCAGTTTTACGTGACTCGACGGTTAACTACTTTAATTTCCGTTGCTCGGTGGCTTTATTTCACAGACTAACAGTTCCCACATGTCGGCGGACATTTAAATATTCAGCCGCTAAAAACGCTAGAAACCATTAGAAACGCTTCAAAAATGGAGCCTTCCGAAAACATCTGGTTAACAGAAGTGCAATTTCCATATTTTTAGTGCTTTAATCACATTTCTCTTCTACAAAGGCGCCTTCTTTGCGTTTTACAGGCATTACCAGCAAAATAAATTTAAGCCGCAATGAACAATTTCATTGTTTTCTGCAGCTCCGTTCGGCAATCGCCTAGATCATTCGCGGAACTAAAGATACGGAGTAAATAGAAATTTGCACAGAATGCCGGGCACTTCACTAATTTTACACAACAGAGGTTCGTTTTGTTGGTCACTTTGTTTGATCGGCTCCGCAACCCCAAAAAACCTAGATCATTTTATGACCATTTTTCAGCAGAATGCCGCTTCATTGGGGGTCACTAAATATCCTCTATCAAGTATACAATACCCAAAGCCTTCGCCTGACTTTATTCGTGGACTTGGATGCATGATCAAGGCTTTTGCCCGAGCTTCTCTGGTTGGGCTCTTTATTGTCGCGCAGTGGCTTCCTATAATCTAAATGTCACTATCAAACAAAGAGCGTGGCACTGCTCTTTATGTTTTCAGAGTTTAACAGTAAGCTCGCCAGAGAGAGGAATTACGTGAAAAGACATCGGAGGGGGATCTGTACCGGTTCCCAGATGCAACGCGGATGAAGATTATTCCACGCATCAACGGCCTGAATGGGTACAAACCTTTGCCTTATAAAAGTGTATGCTCAAATCTTGAACTTATTTCCAGGCCTCACCGTGAATGAGCAGTGCCAACAAAATGAAACCTATCGGCCAAGCCCTGTTTAAACCAGGTTCTTTTCGGTGGCGATAACGGTCAGTAGGGAGCAGTTTAAGGGCTTCCAGCCGTATTTCATAATCCAGGAATTTCGGGCCGGACATAGTCTTTGTAGCAGCCCGTTGTGCATATTCACTAAGGGTCAATTCCTTGTGGCTCCCTGAGTGGCTAAGTTCGTTTTCAGATTCAAGCAGCATTCTGACGCAGGCCGTATGGAGTGTCTGGAAGTGACAGGGGTAAAGATGCATAAAAAACTCAAGCACTGATGGACGTTGGTAACTGATAAGGTGGTTGTCGATCTATTTACCGAGATTTGCAGTTGATTTGCAAACATTTCGTCATCATTCGAGGAGCATCTTCCGTGCGCTGCTGAGTGGGCAGCCCCTTTCCTCGTGCTTGCGTTCATGTAGCTTACAAAGAGCAGCTTTTGCTCTGTAACCTGACTGACCGTTGGTAATCATCGCCCTTGGATTCTGGTTGGTCCGATCATAATCTGTGTTGCGTTTTAATATGCATTTCTTGCTTTCTACGGCCACACTACTGTTGAAATTGCCGCCCATTGTTCTCTCTTCCGGTTTGTTCGTTTGTGGTCTGTACTGCGTTGCGGTCGGCTTTTCCGTTGTTTGAGTGGTTGGTGGTGTACCAGAGAAAAGAGAAAGACTACACACCCAACAGCGCACTGGGGATGCCTCCCCGAATGGTGACGAAACTTTGCAAATCAATTGCCAAGCTTGGCGAACAGAGCAACAGCCACCTGATCAATTACCAATTAATGCACCCGAGCTATAAATATTTCAACATATTAATGGACATCTTTTTGAGCAGTTTTCTACTGTACAGTGACACGTACACGCTTGACGTTAGACAAATATCCAAGTTCTTTCGGTATTTCGAAGCAGAGTTGAAGCACTGAGTTGAAGCTCTATGTTGCGAAACTTTAGCCGACACCGATGAAATATAGCAACTAAACTCAACGTGCTAAAATTCTATCCTGGAGGCTTTAGGAAAATTGGATTTGTCTACCATCAAAGGGGTTTTAACGTGATAGCTAAAGAACAGCTGATCAGGGCGAGTATTGGGAACAGCCTTCCTTCGGCGAAACTAAGCGGCAAAGTTAAACGACGCAGACAGAAAGGCTGGCT
This sequence comes from Opisthorchis felineus, assembly GCA_004794785.1. NCBI lineage: Eukaryota > Metazoa > Platyhelminthes > Trematoda > Opisthorchiida > Opisthorchiidae > Opisthorchis > Opisthorchis felineus. The sequence goes on along the minus strand of SJOL01005040.1, from coordinate 315,393 downwards.
ATTGCACAGTGGAGTTTGGGTACTCAGAGCACCGTCAAAGAATGCAAGGGGCGTCAGAAGGGACGGTTTGGGCGGGCGGCTGAGTTCATCTATAAATCGGCGTCGCCTGTCATCCTGCATTTTGTATCGGCCTGAAAAATTGAGTGCATGTCTATAAAAATCTCAGTATTAAAAGGTTTCGTGTGAACCAAGCCTCCCTCAGCGCCATTATGGATAGTTTTCAACACTAACCAACCGCTGCATATCGGAAAGCTTGTTGAACAAACTGTGGCGCTTTGTAGACAAGAGCCTCAAAACTATTGCCACTGAATCCGTAGTTGGGAAGCGCAGGAGCGTTGAGCCACATGAGATGTTTACAATGTTGACGCTTTCATGCCGTTTTGGTTTCAGGGCTTATAATGGGCCTCCGCAGCGCACCTGTCTGCCTTTGGCTATGTGGTTCAACCGCTTGTTGTTGCTCTACGGGGCTTTCTTTGTTCTTCGGGCTTTGGCTTTAGCCAAAATTTTGTTTCAGGTAGGCTCCGTTCACTCTTTTTTCAAACCTCTTGATCACCGCGTTGAATGCCACGTTTTAGGCTTGTTTCTGCCAAAACGATTTTCTGTGTTTTTTCCTAGGCTCATAAGTCCTGAAATCAAAACGCATAAAAGCGTCAACATTGTAAACGTCTCATGTGGCTCAAAGCTCCTGCGCTTCTCACCTTCTGATTCAGCAGTAATAGTTTTGAGGCTCTTGTCTACAAAACGCCATAGTTTGTTCAACAAGCTTTCCGATATTCAGCGCTGGAATGACTTTCTGCTTCATGTTAATGTCGAGAGGGTAGATCAGTAACTGGATGTTTACTGAGCAAGATGGGAGGGTGCTTCAAGGATAACATATAGCTGGAACACTGGAGCCGTCCACGAACGCAAAGAACTTCGTCAAGAAGAATGGGACAAAGCTTGCGTAGTGCTGATGCCTAGTCGGTTTCGATAGTGTCCAATTTTTCTCGATTTAACTCGTCTCTATATATTTCTGATTGGACCTGTCGGATAACAACCATTTCAGGTTCTATTAATTCATTCACTTGTAGATGACCATCTTTGTGCATAAGGTAGTGTATGAAGCGCCTCAACCACGCAACTGCTTTTAAAAGCCTAACATAGCTAGACCATCGAATAAAACAAACGCTCGAAAACACTTCAGGTAGAACTAGCGTTAACAGTTGCTCGAATCACTTTCAACACCACGCCATCGGGGATCAGATCAGGGGCCAAAGATGACACAGGTATCTTTGGTTCATTGATAAACTCTGGCTCATACAGTCAGCGACTCAGGTCGTCTACTCTGTTGCAACTTTGTATATCTTTAAAATTGCTTCCCATCTCGAACGACTACCTTCCCGATTAGCAATTCAAATGAACCGCCCCTTTTATTCTTGATATAATTGAACTCTATTTCAGTTTGGCAAAGACCTTTGTATCTTCCGTTTTCCTTGCTACGCAAATAGTTTTTACCGCGTCAGATATACTATTTTTGTACCGAAACTCTGGTCAGCCATAGATTTGTTTTATTGCATCAATTTGCGACCCGTTTTTGATCACGCGTTGGCTGTTGCTCCATCTCAGCTTTGCTTGCTTTTTGGAGTACCTCACCGTTTGTCGAAAACCGTTGAGGTTTGTAATTTTGTATCCGTGTAACTACTTTTATTTTTATAGTACAGTACATTTGTGTAACCATTCGTTCGGAGTTTTGCCGGTTTTTTTCCTAACCTTGGTGCTCGTTCCTCAAGAAATCGAAACGGTCGTTACAATACTTAACGTTGACAAGCGTGGTTGTTTGGATGCCCATCACCAGGTCAATGTCGGTTAATTCAAAACGGGACGAAGAAGTTGAGAAAAGCACCAGGCGAGTCGAACACGGTTCGTTTTCAGCGATGAGCTCTAGGGCTAGTACACCCTCTAGGATTCGTTTGGGGAATTCGGCGTCTAAAGTTGCTCTATTATTAGCACCGCTTGAGGAGAGACAACTTAAGGAGGAACTTTAGCTGGAATCAGAGGCTATGAAAACTAATCCTAGGAAACATCTCCTCAAGGATAAAGTCGTGGTGGAGTTGGCGGAGCTCGAAGAATCTCTCACTGGTGGCGAAGACAAGTTAGCGCATAGCAACCGGTCAAGTTATTCAGAGTCCTCAAAGGAGCGTATTAAAAGCTATGTTGAAGATTGTAGAAAGATGGCATCGCCAATAAATTCTGAAAATCACCATGGTTTCGGGTTAGCCGAACGACAGACTAATGGGCTAGGTGACTTTCGTCATCTGGAATTTATTATAGAGTGCCTGGAGTTACCAAAAATTGGCCTCATGCAGTCTGATGGTCACCCTAGGAGCTACCGGAGGTTTATGAGTCAGTTCGAGCTTTATGTCTAAAGCAAGACAGAAGACGCTGGAAAACGGCTCGTACAGATGATGAGAGCGTGCTCCGGTGCAGCCGGGGAGGCAATCGAAGATTGCCTCATGCTTCAGCCTAAAGAAGGGTATGAGCGAGCCCGCCGAATTTTGCATGAGTCTTTCGGAAGGCCTCATGTGGTGGCGGGAGACCTGATCGATGATCTCATAAAATGATTTCGTTCTACACCGTGCAAGGAGAGAGATCTGCCTCAGTTGGACTTCAAGATGAAAATTGTGAAATAGCCCTAAATCAAATGAAATACAGCGCAGAAATAGGTTCTCTGGAGAATTTGGATAGGTTAGTGAGGTGTTTCCCATATATATTACAACAGAAACGGGCGGAATTCGTTTACCAAACCACCCATGATCATGGGGAGCCGACCTTTGCTGACCTCACACAGTTCATCACTCAAAGGGCAAGAGTGTTAAGCAGTCGCTACGGCATTCTACCAGGATCCGTTGCGCAAAGGGACCTAGGTGTGCGTAGCCAATCTGTTCCGGATGCAGGCAAGAGCAGACCCACTTGGAGTCACGCAGTAGTTCGCGCACAGCAAGCCCCACTATTGAGCGAGACGAGGTGTAAGGTTTGTGGTGGTGGACACCGTATCACTAACTGCGGACGTTTTCTGTCTTTCGACCTATCA
>SJOL01005040.1:292310-307353 GCA_004794785.1 Opisthorchis felineus | reverse complement strand
TTGTTTAGCTCTGGGGGAATCAGGAAGTTTCGAGGTGTGTCCACTCCGCGATGACGAAGTTATTACCGTGAAAAATGCTTCGGTAGTATCCGAAATACTCCCATCAATGATAGTAGATTCAAGCTAGGAAATCGCAAGTCGTTGGCCGCACTTAAAAAAGTTGTTCTTTGACGATGTTTTGTCCAAATCTGCTAGTATATTGACCGGCTGTGATGTTCCCGAAGCTCATTGGGTACTAGGTCAGCGGTTGGGTGGTCAAAAAGAACCGTTTGCTCTGAAGACACTGCTGGGTTTGGTTATACTTGGGCCATGGGGTCCAGAAAGCCGTGGAAGAGTCGCCGCCAGCTGCCTGTTAGTGGAACCATTTGTGAAGGGTCAACTTCGCGCATCATGCAACGTAAATTTTGCAGACATTGATTCGCTCCGGAGGACCCCATCGGTTGAGGACAGACGTGCAGTGAAATTGGTGAGCACATGGATGGAATATGTTGGAAGTTATTTTGTTGTACCGCGCCCGTGGAAAACAGAGCAATCCACTGGTTCTTCTAACTTTTTAGCAGCCTTATCACGATTGCACTTATTACGAAGACGTTTTCTGCATGCCGGTGCAGCAGTTATGTCGCGGAATGTCGAGAAGTGCTATGCAGTGTCAGTCCCTTCTGGGCTGCCAACATTACAATCAGCCGCAAGATGGCACCTGCATCACCATGCAGTATCGAAACCCAGAAAGCCTGGAAAAATGCGGGTTGTGTTTGGCTGTGGAGCTAAGCACAATGGAAGATCGCCGAACGACAAGCTTCTCCAGGGATCAGATATAACTGCTGATCTGATAGGCATTCTTTTGGAATTTCGAAGAGACCAGGTTGCAGTGTGGGCAGATGTTGAAGAAATGTTCATGCAATTTCATGTGCCACAGCCTGACCAAGAGGCTCTGAGATTTCTGTGGTTCTCTCAAAAGGACCTTACTAGTGAACCTATTGAATTTCAAATGACTCATGTTTACGGTGCCGTCTCTTCTCCATTCTGTGACAACTTTGCCTTGCAACAAACAGTGGCTGTGTTTGGAAAGGATTACGACCATAGAATTAAATCATCCGTGTTAAACAACTTCCATGTGGACGATTCTTTGATGTCAGTACCCCCCGTCACTGGCGCAAAAAGTGCTGAGCAGGGAATAAACGGGTTACTGTCGAAGGGGGGTTCACCTTCTTAAGTGGGTGAGCAATGTTTCCGAAGTACTGCAAGGTCTTCCGCCATCTGAACGAATGGAAGTTTCAGTGGAAATGTCTCCGAAAGCGACGAATACACAGCGATATTTGGGCATTGAATGGGATTCATCCCCTGACACTCTTTGCTTTGGGTTTCGTATTCCCGAGAAACCACTAACGCGGAGAGGAATCCTAGCATCTGCTCGCTTTTCTGTCGACTGAGATTGGTCGCCCCTGTATGCTTAACCGCGAGGCAGCTGCCACAAGAGCGATATAAGGTCGGCCTTGGTTGGGGCGCTACTATCCGCAAAGACCATTCAATTCGATGGCATCCGTGGTCAAACTTGGTCAAGTAGACTGGAGTCGTGCGGTACCCAAGATGCTTGTCTCCTGACGATTTTGTGAGCGTCGGTAGCCCTGAGCTTCATGTGTTCTCAGATGCGTCAGAAACAGGTCATTGCATTGCTGCACACACATGTTTTGTGTCAAACGATGGTCGGGTGGCATGCCGTTTGATATTCAGAAAATCTAGAGTTTCTCCGTTGAAGACCGTTACCGTTCGAGGTCAGAACTTGCTGCCGCCGCATTAGCAGCTAGGGTCTACAAGCTATTTATTGGGAGTTTACCTGACTTTTTCTCCCATGTCGCTCTTTGAACTGACTCACAAATAGTGCTTTATTATATCAATTACCAGTCCACGAGATTTTGCACTTTTGCGGTCAATCGGTTATCCATTATCCAAGAATACTCCTTGCAAAGCGAATGGAAGCACGTGAAATCATCACGAAACACTACCGACCTAGCATCCAGGGGTATTAATGAGTGTGTAACGACCGTTTCGATTTCTTGAGCAACGAGCACCAAGGTTAGGAACCAAACCGGCAAAACTCCGAACGAATGGTTACACAAATGTACTGTACTATAAAAATAAAAGTAGTTACACGGATACAAAATTACAAACCTCAACGGTTTTCGACAAACGGTGAGGTACTCCAAAAAGCAAGCAAAGCTGAGATGGAGCAACAACCAACGCGTGATCAAAAACGGGTCGCAAATTGATGCAATAAAACAAATCTATGGCTGACCAGAGTTTCGGTACAAAAATAGTATATCTGACGCGGTAAAAACGATTTGCGTGGCAAGGAAGACGGAAGATACAAAGTTCTTTGCCAAACTGAAATAGAGTTCAATTATATCAAAAATAAAAGGGGAGGTTCATTTGAATTGACAATCGGGAAGGCAGTCATTCAAGATGGCAGGCAATTTTAAAGATATACAAAGTTGCAACACCGCCGGCCAAAATTCCTCTGACGGTCAGCAAGCGAACAGGTAGGTCGTCAGGAGAGCTCTAGCCTGCAAACATGCAACGTTAGCCACCGACCTGAATGGTCCGAGTCCACTCCTGCGACAAAGGCTGGTTTCAACGGTACATGCGCCTACCCACGACATCACGCTGTGCTAAAAACCGGTGGATCTAAACAAACTTATTAGGATACACGGAAAACACTCCCAAACCCACGTAACCCTTAGTAAGGTTAGTTTTCCCACTCCGACTAACACAGGCTCCCACCATCGCGCTTGATGACACCGGAGATTGTGAGAAGGGATGCCGATCTGACGAAGCCGTCTGCATCCGTTTGACACTCTGTCACTATAACCGATGGCCACCTTCCTCTAGCAAGACGTTCGGACACTACCAAAACATCATCCCTTCTGATGTTTTTATTCCGACGTAGCCACTTATGCTAAAGCTGAAGTGTTGGAATGTATTCTTTCCTCCACCTGTTCCAGAAAACACCCGACAAGTAATTCACCTGCTTCCAACTTCGCGTGAGCCACTCTTTCAAACTGCAATGAGATGGGATACCTGTGTTTGCTTCGTGTAGCAAGAGGTGGTTCGGTGTCAAAGCCAATGCGTCACGGCAATCTGAAATTACAGAGGTTAAAGGTCGATCGTTTAGAATACGTTCCACCTCGACAAAAAAGGTTGACAGACAACTATCAGATAAAGCTTGTTCTTGGATGAGCACAAAAAAGATTTGCCGCACGACTCCAATCAGCTTGACCAATTTCAACCAGGAATGCCATCGAATTGAATGAGCTTCACTGATAGCAGCGCCTAACCAAGGCCGGCCTTACAAAGCTCTTGTAGCCGCTGCTTCGCGGGTAAGCGTACAAGGGCTACCCATCCTAGTGGATCAAAAAGCGAACAACCAAATGACAGGATTCCTCTTTGTGTTAGTGGTTTCTCGGGAATACGAAACCGAAGGCAAATAGTGTCGGGGGGTGGATCCTATTCAATGCCCAAAGGTCGCTGTGTATTTATCGCTTTCGGAGACATTTTCACTATAGCCTCCATTCGTTCAGATGGCGGGAGACCTTGCAGTACAACGGAAACATTGCTCACCCACTCTTGAAGGTGAAACCCCCATTTTGACAGCAGCATGGTTATTCCCTGTACAAAACTCTTTGCGTCAGCGACGGAAGGTACTGACACCAAGCAATCATTTACATAGAAGTTGTTCAGCGTAGATGGTTTAATTCTATGGTCGTGATCGTTGCCGAACACAGACACTGTTTGTCGCAAGGCGGAATCGGGACAGAATGGCGAAGAGACGCCATCGAAAACATGAGTCATTTGAAATTCAATGGTATTGCTATGAAGGTCATTTTCAGAGAACCACGGAAATCTCAGAGTCCCTTGATCAAGCTGTGGGGCATAAACTAGCATGGATATTTCTTCAACATCTGCCAACGCTGCAACCCGGTCTCTTCGAAATTTCCAGGGAACACCTACCAAATCGGCAGGTGTATCCGGTCCCTGGAGAAGCTTGTCGTTCAGCGATCTTCCGTGGTGCTTAGCTGCACAGTCAAGCATTTTCCCAGGATTTCTAGGGTTCGATGCTGCATGGTGATGCAGGTACAATCTTGCGGCTGATTGCGATGTCATCAGCTCAGGGGAAGCTGACACCGCATAGCCCTTCTCGAGATTTCGTGACATAACTGCTGCATATGTTTCAAAGTATGCTGGATCACGCAGAAAACGTTTTCGTAATAAGTGCAATCGTGATAAGGCTGCTAAAAAGTTAGAAGAACCAGTGGATTGCTCTGTTTTCCACGGGCGCGGTACAACAAAATACCCTCTAACATGTTCCATCCGTGTGCTCACCAATTTCACTGCACGCCTGTCCTCAACCGATGGGGTCCTCCGGAGCGAATCAGTGTCCGCGAAATCGGCGTTGTATAAAGCACGAAGTTGACCCTTCACAAATGGTTCCACTGACAGGCAGCTGGCGGCGACTCTTCCACGGCTTTCTGGACCCCATGGCCCAAGTATAACCAAACCCAGCAGTGTCTTCAGAGCAAACGGTTCTTTTTGACCACCCAACCGCTGATCTAGTACCCAATGAGCTTCTGGAACATCACAGCCGGTCAATATACTAGCAGATTTGGACAAAACACCGTCAAAGAACAACTCTTTTAAGTGCGGCCAACGACTTGCGATTTCCTAGCTTGAATCTACGATCATTGATGGGAGTATTTCGGATACTACCGAAGCATTTTTCACGGTAATAACTTCGTCATCGCGGAGTGGACACACCTCGAAACTTCCTGATTCCCCCAGAGCTAAACAAGATCCGCTGATTGTCTGTATTTCACGCGGCGTTCGGTGATTCTCTACGTTGAGTTGGTGCAACAAGTTACTGCATACGATTGCAGCATCAGATCCAATGGCCAAGAAGGCATACGTTACTAATTCTGCCGAAGGTCCCTTCAGACGAACTGGAAGCAATCCCAAGGAAACAGTTGTCTTGCAATCAGTCATCGCATTGCATTTGACAACAGGAAATACCCCTGGTTTTTCATTCAGTGGTCTCGAATGCAGCAGAGCGTGATGTTTAGTTCGACATCCATCTACGCCACATAGGTATTGTGATCGGCAATCCTTTTCTTTGTGCGCCCCTTCGAGACACCGGAAACAAGCATCAAGAGACCTCAAGGTGGACCATCGTTTTGATAGGTCGAAAGACAGAAAACGTCCGCAGTTAGTGATACGGTGTCCACCACCACAAACCTTACACCTCGTCTCGCTCAATAGTGGGGCTTGCTGTGCGCGAACTACTGCGTGACTCCAAGTGGGTCTGCTCTTGCCTGCATCCGGAACAGATTGGCTACGCACACCTAGGTCCCTTTGCGCAACGGATCCTGGTAGAATGCCGTAGCGACTGCTTAACACTCTTGCCCTTTGAGTGATGAACTGTGTGAGGTCAGCAAAGGTCGGCTCCCCATGATCATGGGTGGTTTGGTAAACGAATTCCGCCCGTTTCTGTTGTAATATATATGGGAAACACCTCACTAACCTATCCAAATTCTCCAGAGAACCTATTCCTGCGTTGTAGATCATCTGAGTCAAAGCTATTTTGCAATTCTGCAACTTGAACGCCAACTGAGCAGAATGAAATCATTTTATAAGGTCATGGATCAGGGTTCTAGCCGCTACATTTGCCCTGCTGAGAGACGCGCGAAGAATTCGGCGGGCTCGCTCATATCCTTCTTTAGGCTGAAGCATGAGGCAATCTTCGATTGCCTCCCTGGCTGCACTGGAGTATGCGTTTACTAGTTGTACCAGCCGTTTTCCATTGTCCGGGGTCTTGCTTTTGTGACGTTTTGTACCTTTCTTTTGCTTTCATTATACTGTTACGTATTTCATCAATTCCATAAAGGTTTTTTGTTTGAATACACAAAACTACAAAAACGCGCACGTTTACAAGTTACATACAATACAGGCGCGGTCACATTCTCCGACATTCTCTTCTCATTTCGGTCGCGCTTACAGCAGTCATTCGCGAGCTTTACAATCTTCATCAGCTTTTAACACGCTCTATTGAGGACTGTGCTAATCATAACCGGTTGCTATGTGCTAACCCATCTTCGCTTCTTGTCAGATATGCTTCGAGCTCCGCCAACTCCACCTTGGTTTTAGCCTTCATGAGTTAATTTTTATGATTATTTTTCATAGCCTCTGATTCTAACTCAAGTTCCTCTTTAATTTGTCCTTCTTTAAGCTGTGCCAAAAATAGAGCAGCCTTGGGCCCCGAATTCCCAAAACTCATCCTAGAAGCTATACCAGCCATTGAGCTCATGGCTGAAAAATACCATGAGCGACTTACCTGTTGTTAATATCAACTTTTTCGTCCCGTTTTGAATTCACCTACATTGATCCGGTGGCGGGCATCCAAAAAAACCCACGCTTGTCAACGTTTAGTACCGTAACGACCGTTTCGATTACTTGAGCAACGAGCAGCAAAGTTAGCAACCAGACCAGTAACACTCCGAACGCATAGTTATGCAAGTGTGCTATACTATGAAAATAAAAGTAATTACATGGATAAAAAATTACAAACCTCAATGGTTTTCGACAAACGGTGAGGTACTCCAAAAAGCAGGCAAAGCCGATATGAATCAACAGTCAACGGCCATTCGAAACCAGGTCGCAAATTGATGAATAAAGACAAATTTATAACTGACCAAAGTTTAGATACAAAAATAGTATAACAAAAGCAGTGAAAACGATTTGCGAAGCAATAAAACCGGAAAATATAAACGTCTTTGTAAGACTGAAATAGCGTTTAATTATACCTAAAATAAAAAGGGCGGTTCATTTGAATTGATAACCGGGCTGACAGTCATTCAAGGGCATGCGATTCATGCACGAGCCAGCATTCTGATTGGTTAGTTGTGCACGAGCCTGGGAGCGCGCGCATTCGAACTGCACTCGCACACAAGCCAAGAAAAAACGAGTCAAATGGTTAAAGCGCATAAACTAAGGAAAGATGGACTCTCAGTGCAAGCGGGAAAATAGCATAAAACAATTTAAAGAATTTGTTCCAGGATATCTCTGCTTCTCCGCGTGAAATATGTACAATTTGGCGTTTATAAAATGAATAGTAAACTTAACATAACAAAACGTATCTACGTACCTTAAAATGCCCTCTATCGACCTGCCCTTCTCCATACAACCTTTTTTTGACTACCCACATCACTTCTTCCAATAAAAGTTTGGCAGGAACTCGACATTAGTGTTTTCGGAAACCTCGATTCAAATTTATTTATAATCTTGGATACGTATACATATCCAAGACTTTTTGCACTCGGAACTTTAAGTTGCTTCCATCTTAGTTAATCATATTTTTATGCTGTATATGACGGTCGGAAAAAGCAGTAGTGTCCTATGAAGAAACGTGCTAACGAAGGAAGTCGAAAAGAAGTCAAGTTCACCGAATTTGAACCGCGAACCAGCGGGTCTCTGCGCCCAAGCTTATCTCACTGGGCCATCGAGCCACGAACGGCGTTTGGTGCAAACCTCTGCTAAGCAGCTAGGCCTCGTGTGGAGCACTCGTATTTTTCGTTCTGGATCAAGTGACTCGGAGTTTGGCTTGTGCATGAATCGACTACCTCATTTAAGATGGGGGGGGCAATTTTAAAGATACACAAAGTTGCAACACACGACAAGCATGTGGCTAGGGGTCCAGAGTGTCTAATCTATTAGCTGCATCTAATCGAGGTCGATCATAGCGGATAGCTGCATGAACCTAGCTGGCTGCAAACTAATCGCCGAATGACATTTGTAATGGTCAACGGCTCTTAGGGGTCTCTAATGAGCAGAACGAAATACTAATAGAAGTAAGATATAATGGCACAAGGAAAACAATCCAAGGAAATCTTGACTCACAGTTCACAAACGGAAATTCCGCAGGTCCGTATTCCGTTGCACCACCACACCAAGAAAAGAAGGTTCTACATTCCTGGTATTCCAAACCACGGTAATTGCAGTATTAATCCACTGGTATGAATGGATCTGTCCAGTGTTGGCAGCTAAAATGTTTGTTCACGTCTGGAATTATTGCTGGTCCATGTTATTCAGACGTCAGTCACAACAACGGTCTCTCAGCAAAAGGCGCAAAGTCCGTCGAGACTAAGAGGTAGGAGGCTTGTTGTGTATTTTATTGAAACAAAGTTTGTACAATAATGTGGCCAATATTGATAGAAAGAAAAGAGATGATGCTTAGCAGGAAAAAATTGCAGTTTACAAGTGCTACACATTTTTTAGTCATTTGGGAGGCTTTATTTTACTAAGCACTATTTCTTAAGCGACCCTGAAACGTCGCTTACTTATACAAATCACACACCATGAATGCGCAGAAAAACGCACTAGGCATAGGCATATCTAAAATGTAGTTAACGTAAAATACCGTACTTCTGGGGAATTATTTTCCTTCACCGGATTCTAACTGGCGTTTTGCGCTGTTTCAATGTAAGCAAAGGTTTTTGATCGGAAAATTTTTGAGCCCAAATTTTGCATATCGAAAGAAAACTTGGTAATACCTGATCCTGAGTGTCTGGTCTTTGAGTAACTGCCTCCAAAATGGACTTGAAAAATCCGTTTGACCGTTAAGCCCCCCTCTCCCAAGCTCATTTTAAGGTAGAAATAGAGAGCGTCGAATGCCTAGCTGGTTGTTGAGATCAGATGAATCGCCCAAGAATCACCTGATCTGCCTAGCAAATATAGCTCGTTATTTTGTTGGTGGTTACAAGTTTGCGCCACGTGTCTGCAACGAATCTCCAGGTAGCTGACATGGCCCACTGTACTCTCCGTCCATGTACAGCAGACCTATTTAACGTTCCAGGCTTGGGATCCAATGCAAATTGGCAAGGTTTCGTGTCATTCTGAAACTTTGGTCGGGAATGAAGTGTGGCATACCTTAGAGAGATTGAGGGCGATTGCTCGTTCTTATCCCTGAGGCATTTCCCAGTTTAGGGCACACAGGTGAGTGGCTTACCGGCACAGTCACAACGACAGAAGGCTGGATTCAGTGAGGAAAGGAGGCTAGTGGACTGTTGACAATCTGCCAGTTCTCAGGAACACCTTGAACAGTTACATTATTTAGGTGAAATAGAGCCCGCGGTTTTGACATTCAAATAGATTCCATTGATGAATATCAAGGCCCAGGAATAAGGGTTGTTGCCGTGGCCAAACCACGTAAGAAGGTTTGCTGCTTTTCTGCAATACTAACGTCATTCATAAAGACAGAACCCATATACAGTGAAAAGACTGGCTTGCAATCCCACTTAATTGTGTCACCTGCGATGGACAAGTTGGACTAGTTGGAGTGGGGAAGACAAGGATTCAGGGCTTTAGTGGTTGACACACAATTGCGAAACATTCCCTAGGTGGGTTTGTCAGCATCCTTCAGCGGTTCGGTTAACCTAAATGACACAATTAAAATACTGGAGTAGCACCGCCTTTAAAGGCTTCAGCATTAGATTATGCGCACGCCGAATACCCGCTGCGGGAAAAATTTCCGTCTAAAAAAATAAATGCTCCAGCCCTGAAAAGCTTCTTATATCCTTTCCAATGTATATTTTTGCGGTCAACGGTAAGAATTCTATGGGAAGAGCGTTATTCTTCTTTGTACCATCTTCAGGTCAATTCTCACTCTGCATTCATAATGAGTTTTCGGTGTTTTCATGAAGGAAACTACTCACAAGGTTGCTGAAAACTCTTCAGCAACCTTGTGAGTAGTTTCCTTCATGAAAATATACTGCGATATCTCGAATATCGTACCAACTGAAACATGAGGCGGCCTGTGTGCAGCACATTCAGTTGAAGAACATCATAAACGAGAGACTCACTTGAGTCTCCCGTGAAAACCAAATTGATTTGCAAATGAGTGTATTTGTCGAGTTTTCGGTGTCTTTAAAGGATATATGGACACGCAATTTGTTCTTCGGAGGGAGGTGTCATTCCAGCGGTCACTGTTTTGCCGTGCTAATATCTCAACTTGAAGTCTGCTAGCTCTGCAGCTCCAGTGAACATGGTCGTCCGAAAAGCATAGACGTGGACTCAAAGCTTCATCTGGAATGTCACTGATGTGAATGTTGAACGAACGTTCACTAGAACACTCTCTTTAGTAGCTCCAAATTGGACCGGTGTAGAACAGGGGACAGTTGATCTATCTTTCATTTACTGGAATCAAGGGTTTCCGGCCAACGTAGAAGTTAGTAAATCTAATAACCTTTGAGCCAATGGGGCAGTAAAACATATGAAAATCGGTCATCTGGTTTTAGTGGTGGATATATTTAGCATCTGATTTATGCCTTTCATCTTAAGCTCGTGTTGAAACATCCATGAACGTGATCACCTTTGTCACACTAGAGTCGTTTTAAAGAATGATGTGTTACTCCAAGGATATCACGTTTTTGATTTTGAGGCGCTACATAATGCGTTTGGTGGCAGACCTTTAGCAGCCAGGGATGTGCGGCAAACGGCTTTAAATAGTAAAGAGACATTAAAGATTTTAAAGTTTAACGACCATCAATCCCTTTAGGGCAGAAGAAAGGGTCCCTTTCTAGCGCAGCAGACCAAGTATCAAGGAAACCTTTTGGTCAAGCTGAACCCTAAATTCTTCGGTTGCTTGGATACCGTTCACCCGGCCCCAAACGCTGAGGGTAACAATCAAGCGCATGCGCCTTCTTCGGTAAAGAGCGAGCTACCCAGAGCCTATTATTGGTTGGACGCAGCTGATGGAGTATACAGAACTCTGCAACGCTCTGGTGGTTTTCGGTCACCACTTTTAAATTGTTCTTGGTTCCCCATTCTCGACGCTTAGAGAGACAGCCGTTGGTCAGCTTCATTGGCAGTATCAAATTTACTCGATTGATTCAATTTGCACTTGTCAGCAGACGATACCCCCTCATCTTACAAAAAAATGCTAACACCTTCTGAGTCTCTGAAGGTTGAATTTTCAGGGACTACCTTGGATTTTACTTTCAAAGGAAGTTCAATTCTTCTAGGAAGCTCTTGATTTACGTGTACTTCTACTGAATCAGTTTTATGATATTCGTATTCCCACTTTATTTATGTATGCAGATCTGCAAGATCTGCACCCAGCTAACCCGCGATTTAGCGCCTGTTCTCCAGAGATTGTGGCCCAGTTGCAGACGCAATCAATGTGATGGCTGCTTCCTTGATATTGCTGCTTTAATGATTAGCTAAAAAACGGTTCCCCAAATCCGTATAATTGTTAGCCGAAGGTGCAGTAAGTTTGTGTGGCACTATTCTCAACTTGTGGGCCCTTTTACTCTAAGACTTTACACTCTGTTGCTTTCGAAAAATATTGCTCCACTTTTTGTGTACGTTGTAGGTTATCTGCCACGGTGTATCCTTCTCCAATGAGGACCCTATTCCATTAATTGGTCGTGCCATCTGAATCGCTGTCGTAAGAACCTTTTGCTGCTGTACTTCACACACGGACTGATTTTTCAGGGACCAGTTGTACCCATTCTCTTATTCAATTCTTGTAGTTCCGGCAACTGGCGGATGGTTACGGTCATAGCTGAGCGGCAGTGCCCATCTTCCTTTACGTAGGCGGGTGGTGATTCCAGTGTGATCTAAAAGGTTCTGCAACAACGCTTCGGCAGTGTGGACATTGCTGTGTGCTTAATGCGACCGAGCGCTTTTTTCGCGGCACCGTATCTAATCAATGCAGTGGGTATGTTACATTACATCAACGACTCTAGATATGGATTCAGTCCCCAATCTCTCGTGACCGTCATTATATGCTCTGCCGTTTGTGAAACCGGTACGGTTTTGCCGCTTGACGGGAAGCGATACAAACCCTAAATGCATTGTTCAAATCCCCATTTCTGCCTGAACTACCTGAAATTTTTGCCGGCAAACGGTGGTCTGTCATCCAAGGACATCCTGTAAGGTACATTGGGCCTCTAAAAACCAAAAACACTTACAATTAAATGCGATCCCTCTGCTGATGACTGAGCTTCTCAGCCTAGAAGTAATCAATAAAGCATTCAACAGCCTCTATTTGTTTGTTTTTACTATGGGGAAGCAAACTTACGGCGAAAGGTCACCTGACACTTCTGGCATTCTGTACAAGCTGCAGCTTTGTACACACTCAGTAATTCTACTCTTCGTTTCGGGCCAATAAAACGGATCTGTTGTTGTTTGAATGCTGCAGCTGACGCCGGAGTGTGTGATATTCAGTTCCTGCGGACTGAGCTTTCCCGAAGCTTTCGAAATCATCGTTACTTTCAGCAAATTAGTCACGGGGTTGTAAGTTCCATTATGAGGGCATCTCGTTTGGTCCTCTCTCGACTCTTTGTCAGCTTGTCTGCAGACACAGAGCTACGACCAACCATGAGAACGATCACAAACTCGTGGTCTAAGCACACGCTTTGGGTAACATGTCAGCAAAAATAGACTTGTTTCTGGTCGATAGGACATCCCCTGGTCATACTTCCGAAATCCGGTCAGTATTCGCCGCAGGAGTTTCGAGGCCTCACTCAGTGGTATCTACCTTAATGTCATTCGCGGTTGTGGTCGATCAGCGCAAGAACTTTTCAACCAAAGGTGTAAGTAGTAAACCGTTCAAGGGCAAGAAATATCGCTCGTAGTTTCTCCGTTTGATGACCTCACGTTAGTGCAGTTACCAGATCTCAGTTATGATCTCAGCTTCACTGGGAAACTGCGCAGCCACGGATGCTGAATTCCATGACTCCAGAAGCGATTTGGCGGATTAAATCAAACGCGGCGGCAAAGCATTGATCAAGATGTCAACCGAACACTCTTTACCTTGCCCAAGACATTTCCTTCGAAGAACACTCGAATGAAATAGGAATCTGTTTTCTGACCACAATCCTCAGCTGATGACTAAAAACTGTGCTTCACTGTTGACTAGAAGCGTGGAGATGGTAAACAAAACGGCTGATCCTGCAATCTTATCGCGGTGTGTAAAGCGGTGGGATTGGTGAACACGTAATATGGTAGTTATCATACAGAGCACCCAAATCATCAACGCCCAATTCAGATAGATGAGAGTGTCGACACGTTACCGACTGCTGCAACAGTCTCAGTCAGGTTTTCATCCTACAAGTGAATCCGCTCTATTCTGGAGAGCTAAGAGTCTCTGTGCAGGTATTTTATTTTTGTCGAGGATCAGTCAGTTCGCTGGCTTCTGAGGAGTTTCAAATTCACGGCCTCCCGGCTGGTAGCTGAAGGCCTTACGCTCGGTTGCGCATTTGTTTTCACCATTGTGGTTAGCTAAATGCTTGACAAAGTACTTCAAAACAACCAAAAAATAATCCAGATTGTCAATTTTGGATTTTATTCGTCACCAGGACGTTTTAACCGGAAGAATGAGCTAACGAGGGAGAAACTGAACGCTATGGCATGTAGACTTTGGTTCAGCTGTAGCATTATTTCGGTGTATGAAGGAAGCATGATAGCCGAGATACTACCCGGTTGCCCAAGCCTAGACGAGAGCAGTCCAGTTGCAAAGGTCGGGTTCGAACCAAGGACCTTCCAGCCAGTAACTTTGCGCCTTAACCACTGAGCCATCGCAAGCTCACCAAAACTTTAAGTTGACTATGTGGACTGTATACTGATCAATACTCATGCTGTCGTGTAGTTTCGTCCTATTTTCAGTGGCTTTCATGGTTTGCACAAACGGGGTTGCATTTATTGGTTTCCACACCTCAAATTTAATGGTCAGCACCTTACCGATAGCCGAACTTATCCACGTATACGCGTTCTCTTTACCAAAAAAACAGAAGTACGTCCTCAGAACTTTCGCAAAACTGGACGTTAGTTTATCCAGCTTATTTCAAATAAAATGTATGATGCAGCAAGTCCATACGCCACTCTGTGAACAACAGAAGTGCACAGGAAACCGTAATAGACAAGGTCAAGACCTGTTAAGTGAACAAGCTACGTGGTTGGTAATATACTCACAAATACAAAGATCCTAGATATAGGGAAAGAACTATCAAGTATGGGGTTGTGTCGTTCAACTTAAAGCTTCAGAATGCAGCGTTTCTGTTGGCTTAAAATTCACATCACTCTATTATCTGAGTCGAAAAATGGACGAAGATCTCTGTCGCCTTTCTGTATCATCAGCTCCGAAAGATCCATTCGGTTGCCGTGACGATGGCGTAATCACACTGTTCCCGTCTTGTTCCTGTTCCAGAATACTGGTCAGACGGTTTAACACTGTAAGCATTGAGTCTTGTTTAGATTCAATCCGGACAATGCGGTCGTTGACGCTCTCCAGTGTGGAACGGATGTTATGGGTCTCATCTTCTCCTTCGTTTATGCCCGCTTGCTGGAAAAAAACATGGGACAGCGAATGAGAACACCCAATATTTTGGCTTAAGAATGTTTTTAATTGTCAAACGTGCATTTCTAATGTGGTCTGGCTTGACGTTTAATTTGGAATACGTTAAATTCACTGTATGACTGGACCCTTGAATAGGAAACCAATTATACGATGTAGACCACATGGGTACACTGGCGACCGACAAGAACTCGCTAACTGTAACGGTGTTCTTTCAGTTAGGTTGTCATGAATGCTTACTCACGAAACTCGTTTCCGAAAACCTTCGATCTGACACGTGCATGGTTCAGGTCCCCAAAGGTAAAGCCCACGCTAACAGAATCCACGTAAAGTCAGCTTTGCTGATTGGTTTATCCGGAAACTCATTTGCTGTCTGCACAAGAAAGGGTTTGGAGCTCAAAGACTCCCGAAATTCCGTCACTCCAGTAGTCTTCAAGCAGGTTTAAATCCTGATAACTTTTTTTTCTCAGCGGAGAAACCTTAAAATAATCGGTTGTGTGGGTCAGCCTGCTGAATGTGAATACGTGGAATCAGGTTAAGTTCCCACCTTTCAATCAGTGTTATCCTGTGCAAGACAATATCGATCGTCCATCGGTCAATGGACGTTCGTGAACATTGAGGGTGAATTTCAGCTGCCCACTTCAA